>SJYO01045292.1:40322224-40688780 GCA_006410555.1 Capra ibex
CCCCTACACACACACACACACCACACAGACACACACCCCCCATTACACATGCACACCCCCCACACCCCTCCACCACCACACACACATACACACACACCACACAGACACACACCCACCCCTACACATATCCCCCCACACCCCCCCACATACACCCCCCCCACACTCACACACCCGTCCACACACACACCTCCCCCCACCACACCTGTGACGACAACGGCTCTACTAGTCCTGCCACGGCGGGCCCACGGTCCGACTACTCGCGCTGTAAGTAGTCACAGGAGTCTTGTGGACCGGGCTCCGACTGTCATCCTACCTGCTCAGTCTTTCTGCTCACATCTGGTCGGTCCAGCGGTCGCCACGCCAGTAGGACTGAGGTCCACTATTTTCTAGACGTTTACCGGACTGACCACTCGTAGAAGAGTGGGGTTTCGGTTTAAAACTGATTTGAGCCGACGCACTTCGAAAGTGTACACACACTAACGACGAATGTTGGCTACATAAGTGTCACGTATAGGCACGGGTCCCCACATCCAGTTCAGTTATGTGTCGAAAGACCCGGGGAGATACAAGTGGGCAGCAGGTTCAAGAAACTTTCGTGCGGGTCGTCTACCGTATGGAGCTCCAGTCCCAGTAGGTTCGTCGCCCCGCCCTACCGGGTCCCCTCAGTACCCGTGGTCTCTTCGACAATGACCTTACCGGTAGAGCTGGTAGAGTCAGGTTCGAGACACGGTTCAAGTCTCGAAAAGGTACCACGGTTCCTTCCCACTGTTTCCGGAAGGTAGAAAGTATGGAAGGAAGTCTAAGTAATATCCGTAAGCCATTAAGTTCTATATCTTATTGACTTAGCAACGTGTGCACAAGTGGTCAGGGACTGAAACTTTACTTACTCCGAAATAACGGTAACAGTCATTTGTCCTCGGTACTGGCTCCGGACCTCGGGTCGAAAAGGAGCCTGGGTCTCCTGACAACTCTCCCTCTGACCCCTTCTAGGAACGGACAAGTACAAGTGACGCGGGGGAGACTCGGTACGGACGGGAGACCGCCGGACTACTGGTAGGGTCGTCGAAAAGAGGTCGGAAGGGTTAAGGCCGGCGTACCTACCAGTTCTCACCTGTGTTCAGTCGGGGTGAGGGAGCTGGTGACCGTCGGACGGAGGCGGAGGTCTACGGGTGAGTGGAGCACACGACACCTGTTCCACCTGACCTCCCGCTCCCACGGGGTAGGACGGGACGGGTATACGTTTAGATTGGAAAGACTATAAGGTCGTCGTATTTGGGCTTCCGCCCTAAAGTCGTCCTTTTATAAATGGGTTTCGAGAGAGAGAGTATTAGATAGCTAAAATTATAGGAGGGGTGAAACCGACTTACAGTTAAAATGGGGCTCCTGATGAGGACCTTGTGTAAAATAAATGAATCCGGAAAGTTTTATAATCACAACCTTTATTCACCTCAAACTCAGATAACCACAAGGATAAATTTCAAATAAAAAGGATAAACTTATTACGACCATTAAACGGAGTCATTAACCCCGGCCGCCCGTCGTACTCCTGGTGTATGTGTGTTCATCGTAGCGCAAGGACAAAAGTAATCCTTGCGCGTCGAGTAATTTACGGCTCGGTTGAAGGGGTGAATTGGAGACCTTCGTCTCGGTGGACTGCTAGTGGTAGCAAATTGGTCTTCGGTCAGGTAAGAGGAGACTAGTGAAGACAAGGTTCACAAGTCGGACACGGTTCAAGACGTGCTTTTCGTAGTCGCCTGGGGTCTGCCTCGAGTAGTCCGGGACTTCCCCGACCCGTCGAGACGTCTGAGACGTCGGGGGTGGGGTCAGGAGGACAGACGAGGACGTCTTCTCTTTCCCTGTACCCCCTCGGTGACCCGTAGTACAAAGGAGGGTGGCATTCGGGGTCCTCTCCGGTACTGGGTGAACCTCTTCTGTGTCGCTGGGAGAGGACGATGGTCCCTGGAAGCCTCCGATTTAGTGGTCGGCGACTTGTAGGAGAAAAAGTATAAATTGTTCCTTAAATACAACATTTACTGTGAAGTCGAGTAATAAGTCCTAAAAACGTCACATAGAAATCTCGAAGAGACGTGTCCCGAAAACTATAACGTTTCGACCGAAGAGTGGGTAGGGGTGTAGGTCGGAGATGACGGGGTGGGTCTGGGGTGGTCTGAGAGGGACAAACGACAGGACTCCACGTCTGGTAGGTGGGACTCCCACGGTCCTCCCCGAAGTGGTGTTGAGAGCGACCCGAACACGGGTCTCCGACTTGGTCTGGTCTGAGCCCCCAGAGACATCCTGGGGAGGGGAGGGGGGTCCTACCTGATCTGGTCCGAGCCTCTAGAGACATCCTCGGGGGAGGAGGGGTAGTCCCTGCCTGATCTGGTCCGAGTCCCCAGAGACATCCTGTGGAGAAGAGGGGCGATCCTTCCTGATCTAGTCTGAGCCCCCAAAGACATCCTGGGGTGGGGAGGGGTAGTCCCTGCCTGATCTGGTTTTTCGTGACTACGACGTGACACGTCGGACACTCGACCTTCAAGTCAAGTCGAGTCAAGTCAGCGAGTCAGCACAGGCTGAGAAACGCTGGGGTACTTAGCGTCGTGCGGTCCGGAGGGACAGGTAGTGGTTGAGGGTCACAAATGAGTTTGAGTACAGGTAGCTCAACCACTATGGTAGGTCGGTAGAGTAGGAGACAGCAGGGGAAGAGAAGACGGGGGTTAGGGAGGGTCGTAGTCTCAGAAAAGGTTGCTCAGTTAAGAAGCGTACTCCAGCTGTTTCCTAACCTCAAAGTCGAAGTTGTAGTCAGGAAGGTTACTTGTGGGTCCTGACTAGAGGAAATCTATCCTGACCAACCTGGAGGAACGTCAGGTTCCCTGAGAGTTCTTAGAAGAGATTGTGGTGTCAAGTTTTCGTAGTTAAGAAGTCACGAGTCGGAAGAAGTGTCAAGTTGAGAGTGTTGGTATGTACTGGTGACCTTTTTGGTATCGGAACTGATCTACCTGGAAACGACCGTTTCATTACAGAGACGAAAACTTATACGATAGATCCAACCAGTATTGAAAGGAAGGTTCCTCATTCACAGAAAATTAAAGTACCGACGTTAGTGGTAGACGACACTAAAACCTCGTGTCTTTTTATTTCAGACTGTGACAAAGGTGACAAAGGGGTAGATAAAGGGTACTTCACTACCCTGGCCTATGGTACTAGAAGCAAAAGACTTACAACTCTAAATTCGGTTGAAAAAGTGAGAGGAGAAAGTGAAAGTAGTTCTCCGAGAAATCAAGGAGAAGTGTAAGACGGTATTCCCACCACAGTAGACGCATAGACTCCAATAACTATAAAGAGGGCCGTTAGAACTAATGTCGAACACGAAGGAGGTCGGGTCGTAAAGAGTACTACATGAGACGTATATTCAACTTATTCGTCCCACTGTTATATGTCGGAACTACATGAGGAAAAGGATAAACCTTGGTCAGACAACAAAATACAGGTCAAGATTGACAACGAAGGACTGGACCTTTCACCTGACCTTTCTGGGGGGTTTCAAAAGCCAACCAACCCCACAAGTGGAGGTGGGATCCTCTGACTTCCTCGAGGTGTGTCGGGTACCTCCGTGGGACCTTAGACTTGAATGTTTTTATTAAGTTCTGTGTTCGAACGAAAACTCGTAAATCGACGAAGATGGTATTTGGTTTACCTCTTTTTAGTTTAATAGAGTCTCAGACTAATCAACCCAAACGTCATTGGTCTCAACTGACATACATAATTTAGAGTTCACTAATTTTGTAATTTTTAAGGATCACAATTTAATCTACCATTCAGACGTAGAGGGTTGCACTTAAGATTCAAAGACGGACCGAAGATTGTGTGGTACATTAGTTGTTGTAAATGTGTATGTTTAGGTCGATACTTCTTGATGTACGTCGACGTTCGTACATACACTAAATTAATTTCGGTTAGTGACTTTTATCAACGTCACGACCCCTACTCCCCTACCCCTGACCCCTCTACCCCTTGACCCCCAATCCCCACCCCCACCTCTCCCAAACACTCCCTTCCTCCGGACTCGCGTCGAGGTCCGACTCAAGGAATTCTTCAGGGTCAGACAAGTAAAGCGTCTTCCAGACTCCTCTATGGAGTCACGGAATTGTCTCCTGTACGTGAAAAGGTTACGTCTACCAATAAGTGCTAAGAGAGGAAGACTGAAAATTTGGGTCTTTTTGATTCCCAGTATCAAGTTATATATTTGTAAGGTATTGACCGTTTTGATGTTCGTTCTGAAAAGTTTCGGTGGGATCGTTCATTACGACCAATTTATGGTTTCTTCGCTCTGCAGAGTTTAGGCGGGATCCTTCACTATGACCAATTTATAGTCTCTCTATTTAAAATTGGTCGATTTATGGGGACACGTAGAATTAATCTGACAGGAGGTGGGTCTCATTCTTTTCAATTTCTTTAAAAACGAAAAAAGAAAGATGTAAGTGGAAATATTTTACAATTAACTCTTTATGCGAATTGTATTTACAGTTCCTGGGGAATTTTCCTATTTCTTTTTTCCGAACATCCCCTCTACAAATTTCCTTCCAGAACTACCTCCCGCCCACTAAGTCTCCGGTCTGCCCCTGTCCCACCCTCCCAACGAGTCTTCGTCCCCACCCCCCGAGACCTGGGGCGGTAGGTCCTTCGTGGACCTTTCAGTGACTTCTCTTTCCCACCAAGGGTCTACAACCCTACTAAGGACCCACAACCCTACTAACCAAGACACTGTATCCTTTCTTTTGCCCTTGGTCGACAGTCACCACACTCGTGGTCGGGGGGGAGTTGACCTCCTTCGGAGACGCTCCGACCTCCCTCCGTCCCTGTCAGGGGGGTCCCAGGACGAACTCCCGAGCACGGGACCCCGGTGTGACCCGGTCTTAGCGGCACCGGTCGAATGGTAGAACTCCGGTCCCCGAGTGCCTCATCCGTCGCCCGGGGCCCATCTCACCTCCTCCCTCCTCCGTGCCAGTGTTCCGACGACGAACACAAAAGGTCCTCAAGCGTCTACGGCACAGGGTCGACCAGTGTGTCTTCAAGGCTCTCGACCGGCGCCCGGACCGGAGCCGCGTGCGGGCGGTGTTCCGCGACCGGCCCTAGCAGTACTGGGCTCCATTGCGGAGGGGTGGCCCTTCTCCCCCGTTCGGACCTTTGTCCTGGGGGAGGGGTACTTCTGTGCCTTGTCTCGTCTATCAGGTGGGGGGTCTCGGGGTTTCTTCTCGCTGGTCTCCCGTGCCGTCAGGGAAAAGTAGTCCGTACAGGGTGTGGGGTACCAGCCCCCCTGGCGTCAGAGGACAGACGTCCTCGAGTCGGTCCCAGTCCGGGGTGTCCCTTGGGGAATGGGACTCTAAGAAGTCAGGGGGAGAGTCCCGAGTGTGGTGGGACTTGTTCGGGTAACGTCCTCTGTGTTCCGTCCGGAAGAGGTCGGGGGTGGGGATTGGCGAGTGCCTGTCCCTGTCCTGTCACTGTTTGTCGGGTAGTTCCGACGAGAATGGTCGGTCCAAGTTCTTTCACTACGATCAAAATTTGGTAGTTAAACCCACTTTTGTAGAGTGATGATTTATTGGATGATTATCATTGATCGGTAGACCAATAAACTTAAGTTGACAACGATCGACGTTTCAAACACCACTCGACCATTACTGGATGGTCTCTTGTTAATGACAGGTTTTCGTACCCACAATCTTCGGTCTGTTGGTCGGGCGAAGGGAGAGTGAGATCTGTGGTCTCCGAGGAGGTCCCGGTGGCTCACGTTCCGGTGATCCCAGCCCGTCGTCGCGTTCCTGAGAGTGAGTCAGAAAGGTACGACCCTTTTGGCTTCACTTTTACGGAGAAGGGTCCCATTCGACACTGATCCTGTTTCCTGTACTTCTCGGGACCTTACATTCTTAGTGAAATATTCCCATTACAAGATTCAGTTTCCGTTCAGAGAAGGCAGTCACTGTGACAACTTAAACCTCGTCCACGGGGTACCCTCGGTGGTCGCAAGTCATTGGGACGGTGAGACGGAACTATCTTATTTTTTACAGGGTTTGATTCCCGATTCTCCGGGGGAGGGGTCAGGTCTGGTGACGGCGACCTCCGTCGGGAGGTAGGTGTACCGGTGTCGTCCGTTAGGTGCATTTCTTTGATATACGTACCCAACTGGTTTTACAAGTAAACCTCGAAAGGTATTCTACAATACCTTTTGACGTTTGTTTAAAAAACCGGTTGGGCTATATTGTACCCGAAGGGGTCACCGAGTCACCATTTCTTAGGTAGACGGCTACGCATTTGTGTCCTCGGTGTCCAAGTTAGCGACCCAACCCTTCTTAGGGGACCTCCTCCCACACCGTTGGGTGAGGTCACAAGGACGGACCTCTTAGGGTACCTGTCTCCTCAGACCGCTCGATGTATCCCAACGTTTCTCAACCTGTCCTGACTCTACTGACGTTATAATGTACTTACACTCTGAAATGTACCATTTGGATGTGACTAATCATTGAATACTTGTACCTTCTTATTTAATGACTGTAAATGAAAGGACTTCTCTTCCAAATTATTTGTGCAACTAATTTTTCTCTAATCCTTTATAAAACGTTTTATTGATTATCTTTATAAAAGTTTATAAGTGAATGAATTTCCACTACCCGTTACATTAGTCTTAAGATTAAGTCAATAGCCTCGTTTACGGATTCTTTGAGATTTTCCCCCACTACACAGAAAAAGATCGAAAATATTGTATACAATGTTACAATATTTAATTCAAATAAAACTTTATTTTAGACTGTCCAGTAGGGGAGGTAAAAATCCGTTCTTCGGTCAAGTGGGTGTAGTTAATCGAGTACTCACTCCGACTACGGCAAAACATCGGTGAGACTCTTTATGTTACCGTCTTTATATATGAATACTTGTCGTGACGAAAATGGAAATACTTTTGTGACGTAAGTGACCCTTTTCGTGTTTCTCTTCTCTTGAATGTTCACCTTCAAAGGTAGGAACCGGGGTTCGTTTGAGACTCCGTCTGTAAAATTATTAAAATTTAAAACGAGAACACTGAGATTTATGACACGACCAAGATACAAAGTTCTAAAAGACAAGATTTAGAATAGTTAACTAAGTGGGATACTTTTTTACCTATGATAAAATAAAAGGTAAAGACATAGATATTATGGGTGAATTGGGAAACGAAAAGTGGGACAATCTAACCTACCCCGCAGAAGTGAAAGGTAAAACATTTAACCCCGACCACCACAGTTGGGACAGAAGGGGACCACTGCAGAGACGTACACCTACCTAAAAATACAGTAGTGGCTGCCGCAAGTATGACAGAAGACACAAGACACGCATCCGACAGAGGAGATAGAGCGGAGACGCCACTCAAATTCTGACTTTGGCGATTCGTCGTAGATGTGAGTCCTACGACATTCAGCGCCCCGTTTCAGTCCACTGAACGTCCTTAGAGTGCCAAGAGTCACGCCCCCCACGTAGAGACTCCTTTCTCGGACAAGGGGATGACCCAGTGTAGGTAAGAGTTCGGGGGGATGGAGAGTCTGGTACACTGTGACTTCCAACCAGACTCGTCGATCTGAAGGAATTTGGTGAAACCCCCGCCACCAGTGTACTGGAGGTTCGGGAGTGTGGACGCCCCACGTGGACACGACCTCAGAGACGGGCGGTCCGGTCCCCAGGGTATGGTGGGTGGACCTGGCGACAAAGTCGTAGGTACGGTAGGAGGAAGACAGAGATCTTTGTAGAAATTTTACGCATCCTACCTTTGACTTAGAGGTGTAGAGGCCCTCGAAAATTGGGTCCAGAGAACGAGGACCCTCCCACTCGACCCCACAGACTCGAGTGCGAACGAACGGGACCCATAAAAGGTCCCGAAAAGAGACGAGAGAGTAGGTCATAGAGACTGATCTTTACAGGATTGACTGTAGACAAACGTCACCGACGGGGTGGGGACGGTGCCCTCCCGTCCCAGAAAAAGTGAACTTACGATGCATTAAAGTATTCTGACACATCCACACTCGGTCAGTGGAAGGGACTGTATAACTTCAGTAAATAAAACGTTAAAAAGGACATAGTAAATAAACTATTTAAGGAAGAAAGTAAGTGTCTAAACAGTTTAAAAGTTGTAAGAGTCGATTGAGGGGTAGAAAGTGGAAAGACAATTAGATGGAAAATGAGACACAAGGACCTTAAAAGGTCCGTTCTTATCACCTGACCCAACGGGAAGGGAAGAGGTCCCCTAGAAAGACTGGGTCCCTAGCTTGGACCCAAAGGACATAATGTCCGTCTAAGAATTGGTAGACTCGGTGGTCCCTTCTGAACGACAATTAGATGTAAAATGAGACACAAGGACCTTTAAGGGACACATACACTGTCGAGAAGTCAACGGGGCACAAGATTAAAAACGTTCGATAACAGACGTTGAGGACAGAACAGGAGACCAAGGATAAAGAAGTCTCCTACGAGAAGAAGAAAGTGACGGCCGGTCAGAGCAGTCCAAAGAGACTGAGTGGTCGTGCAATGACTCGGACAGAGACCATGGATTAGTGTCACTAAGGAGACACTAGCCACCGCAGAAAGAAATCAAAGTCAAAAAGGGAAAATAGGACCAATACTAAAGACAGACTTGTAGGTGTAAACACTCATTTTATAACCAGGTTAGTAGCATCCGTGGCGCGTACCTAAAGGGTGGGCTTGTCTTTACGACGGACGGGGTGGGCGGGACAAAGGGAGACGTCCGCGGAGGAACTCGCCTCACCCGTCCTCAACCAGTAGGTGTTCCCTGGTGGACTCCGGTTTCGCTCCTCTACTTGGAGGACGGTCCACAGGGAGTTGGGGTGCGTAGGCGAGGTCCCCCCGTCGGGGACTTAATTTTACCCTGCGTCCGAGGTGGCCGGGAGTCGGGTTGAGTCGTCGTACGAAAGAGACGTCAGTCACGACCTTCCGTCCGGGTAAGGGTCCCGAGGTGAGTGCCCAGGACCGCTAGTTCGGGGCGGGGGTCGGTGTGAGGGGGACCTTGGGGAGGAAGGGCATCCCGACCTTTACCTCCTCTTAGTCTCGGAGACCTGGCACAAGGCCACCTCGGACCCAGTTCCACAAGACTGTCACGGGTGCGAGGGTGCTTCTTCGTTAAAGACTCGCCGACAAACAGTACTCAGAGTCAACTATACTTTTAACATTAAAACTATCGTAAAAGTGTATACGGTTAGTCAACTAACGCGGTTGGGGTTCTTCACCCTTTCCACCCTTAGAAATAATAGGTAAACTTCTTCATGTCTGTGGTTCTGGTTCTCCGGTCCACTGGGAGTGCAGACTACCCCCCTCCCCCACACGTCTCGATTCTACGTCGGTGTCCGAGGTCAGGAAGTAGGTGCGCCGCCACCTGTGTTGAGTTCCGTGTGACGACTTATAGACAGGTACGTTGACGAATCCAGATTCTAATACTTTCTCGGTTTTTGCCCCAGGGGATCACATATAAAAATCTTCAAATGTAAATTTGGACAGAAAACGGTCGGACCGGACGTTTTCAATCTTCGAAACCAAAGTGAGAGAGGGTACATTCAATTGAGAAAGGGTAAATTCAATTGCACGTCGAAATTTTTCACTTTCTTTCATTTTCACTTTTTGTATGTACTTACGGACCCTAAATATGGGCGGGACTTTTTTGTGTGGAGGAACTTCAACCCGCCACCTCTCGTGTCGGGTCCTGTCGGGGCAGGTCTTACGGTCCGGGAGACCCGTCACCGGTCCGGACAGAAGAGACCCTTTTAACCTTCACGACTACTCGAGTCGTAACCTTGCAGTCGGTTGGAAAGTGTCATTACTCTACAATTCTCTACGTCTCCACCAAACAACGCACGTAAAACGAGTCCACTCGTTCCTCCACCTCTCAACTCAACCTGAGACCGAACTCTTCTTGACTGTGAATTTGTAACGAAAGGGTAACCGTGAGCTATCTAGGACTGTCTAGTTTATGTCAACTCTGAAGAAAGACAGCGGTCCTCGTGTTCCCTTGCAGGTGGAAGTGTCTCCAGAGTGTCTCCGTCCCAAGTTCCTGAAACAGGGATATAAGGGTTTACGAAAAGGAGAAAAGGACTTACTGACCGTCAACGAAGCTATCATTTTAATTTTCACCCCATAAAATAAATACGGGTCCTTCTACGTCCCTTTTACTCATCCTCGTTTACTTGACCTGTCTTCGGGGCACGACACCACTTTCTACCATTTACTACTTGACCTAAGGTTCCTCAGCCAGTATTATTGTCAAATCAACTACTTTGCAGAGGTACCTCTGTATCCCGTGTAACTCTAAGGTTCCCCACCTGTGGAGTGTTGCTCCTCACACTGCCTGTTAACTAAAATTTAGACCCCAAATTTGACAACCAAATTTGGTGTTTTACGTCCTACCTAAATGGTGACTGGGGTGTATCGTACGCATGACTGAATAAATGCCATTTGCAGAGGGAAATTTTACCTCGTTCTTTCTTGTACGCCTGGTGGGTCTGGTGAGGGTCGAGTGTACGTCTACTTGTCCTCAAACGACGATTCAGTGAAGTCAGCACAGGTTGAGACACGCTGGGGTATCTACCGTCGGGTGGTCCGAGGGGGCAGGGACCCTAAGAGGTCCGTTCTTGTGACCTCACCCAACGGTAAAGGAAGAGGTTACGTACTTTCACTTTTCATTTTCACTTCTGCGAGTCAGCATAGGCTGAGAATCGTTGAGGGACCTGACGTCGGATGTTCGAGGAGGTAGGTACCCTAAAAGGTCCGTTCTCATGATCTCACCCAACGGTAACGGAAGAGATCTTGTCCTCAAATCAGATCTTCTTAAGTGGTCCAGGGTGGCTCATCCTCGAGTTGGTCCACTACCCGTCGTCGGGACTGACACCCGATGTAGAGTCTTTACGGATACAGGTGGACGTAGTCCTTCCGCCGTACACAGTCCTCATGTACTTCTTCCCTTCTACTGACTTGGACCCGGCACAAGAAGACTTTACTCTACGAGGGTAGTTTCGGTAAGTCTACGGTGTACATCTACCTTTAGTTCAGTATCGGGTCGTAAATTGACGGGGTTTCTAAAGTACCCCCTTTTTTGGTTGAGGAATAAAAGAAACCACCGTTATTTGATAGGAGTAGAAAAAAGGTCAGAGATTTAAATCACCTTTGTATTGTGATTCAAACAATCACTTCCTTATTGTCTTTTTTGTGATTGTAGATCACAAACAGGTACACGGTCCCCACCGAAATCCCACAAATTTGGTACAATAGAATAAGTTGTTTTATAAGGTGCAAGAGGGATTAATACTGGTAGTCAACAGGTACGACCCGTGTCGACGAACATTTTCTCCACCGACCTCCCTCCCTCCTCTCTTTCTTTTCCTATCATCTTTCCTTCTTCACAGTCCTTTCGGTGCCTCAAGTAGTCGAGACTAACGGAGGGTGTGGGTGGTTCCACCGACGTCCAGGTTCCTACAAGACTCCCCAGCCCTGATTAATTCCATGGTTGTTCTTCGACCCATTTCGACATGAAAACTTCTCGAAAACTAGAAGTCTATTCACATGACCCCCTCCCCCCAGTGAGGCCCTCTTCGGGAACCATAGGAGACTCATCTCCGTACCGAGAGTCCTTTCGGTCCTGAGTCCTAAATTGGACCTTTAGTCCCAGGACCGAAGTGGCGTCCAGCCCAACCGAGTTCCACCAGAGTGTCAGGACAGAGGACAAGACGCCCCGAAAACCTGGGGTGGGGGAGACCTGGGGGTCTTCGTCCTCGACGAAAGGAATAAATGTATTGTTATAGGAAGTCTCGAGGGGTACCTGGACTTTCGAACCGATCCTTCCTCGAACGTATCAGGACCTGTCATGGTCTCCCCTGTGCTCTCGTAGTCCGGGTGGGAGTCCCTCAGAACGTGAATCTCCCACTAGGAGCCGGCTCCCGACTCACCGTCGTCCCAAGGGTCCAAGGGGTCTTGGAAGGCGACCGGTCGGCCGACAGATAAATATCTATTTGAACTCTGAGCCCAACCCCCCTCCCCACCCCTGTCTCCGCCTCTTGTCTGAGTCACGGGTGTCCCTCCCGTCGCCGGCGTCCGAGACTACGGCGGAGACAAGGGGTCCGGACCTGCGGTCTGTTCGGGTCCACCAGCAGGACAGGAGCCCCTGTTTCACGTAGTCGCCGCTCGTGTAGTTGCTGGTCCCCGATCACCAGTTGCTGACGGTACGCCTCTAAGACCGGTCCGCCCGTGACCAGGTGAAGGATATGCGTGTCGACCTCGACGTGGACTCCACTCGTACTTCGGACGTGGACACAGGGAGGCGGGACCGTAGGGGACAGGACCGCAGGGGAGCCAGTACCAGTCGGGACGTGGACGGTCGCCGGCACGGGGCTTTCGTGCGTGGAGAAGTGACCCGGTAGGGTCTCCGCAGAGCGAATTCCCGGGGGATCCGTCCCCGTCTGAGAGCCACCGGGGCTCGTGTCGCCCGTAGAGTCGGTCCAGACGACGGAGGGTGTGGGAGATTGTGTCCCAGGGCCATCAGCGTGTCTCGTCCCTGTCCGGGTCCCACGACTCGTCTGTGTGTCCCTCGTTCCGGCAGTATGTGAGACCCTTCAAAATAGGCTCGGGGACTAGACGTCGAAGAGGAGTCAAAGTCCGGACGCCACCCAACCGGTCCCGACTTACACCCCTTCTCTCGACCTCTAGAGTTGATCGCACTCCTCCCAAAAGACGGGACTCACAGGTCCAGTCTTTACAAAGGTTTGTGGGGACTGAGACCCACACAGTGGTACTGGGCCCGGACCGACACGCGAGGGTCGACGTGCGACGCCCGGCCCCCTTGCCTGTGAGTCCGGGGACGGGACCCCCAGCACCCCTCCCCTTGTCGTTGTCGACGTCTTTCGGTCCCGACGCGCAAACGGGGTTCCAAGACCCCTTGACACCGACCCCCGGACCCCTTGACACCGTCCCCCGGACCGCGTCGCAGCCCTCCGTCTCTCCGACCACCCTGTGGAGTCCCCAAGGGTCCGAGGCGGACACACTCCTTAGTCGTTGGTGGTCCTCCTTCCCGCGCCACTGGCCGTCCTGCTCCCACACCCGCCCCGGCGACCGACCGGTGTCGGCCGAGGACGCACGCCTGCTCCCCCCCCCCNCCCCCACCACCGAGGAAGCACGTCGGCCCCGAGGAGGCACGCCTCCCCCCCAGAGAAGACACGTCCCCCGAGGGGACACGCCCGACGGCCTCCCCAGGTACGCGTCTCAAGGACCCCCCGGCGCGGAGAGATAGGGGTAAGAGGTAGACTGAGTCTTGGACCACGTCACATCTGCACCACGGGATCCCTTGCGCCCCGGGGTACTAGGGGCCGTGCCTGTCCGCCGGGGCTCCTGCGTCCCGCCCCTTCTGGCACCCCCGGTCTGGGTCCCCCGAGGTGCGCCCCCTTCTGTGAGCGCCCCACGCCTCCGCCGACACTCGTCTCGGACCCCCGGGTCGGGGCCCGGGGCCGACTCGTGGGCGAGCAGATGTCGTTCGCCGCGCTCCTGTCGCTCGCAAGGTAGAAGCTCGCCGACTTCCTCCCGCCGAAGGCCGACGCTCTGCCTTAGGACAAAGTAGACATGGACTCGCGGAGCGGGACGCCTCTGCGCGCGGACGTGAGTGGGGTGCTCGCGCGCCGGCTCGCACTCATTCGCCCGAGGTAGTGGTCGTAGTGGTCGCAGTAGTGATAGTGGACTCAGGAGTCAAGTCAAGTCAGCGAGTCAGCACAGGCTGAGAAACGCTGGGGTACTTAGTGTCGGGCAGTCCGGAGGGACAGGTAGTGGTTGAGGGCCGCAAGTAAGTTTGAGTATAGGTAGCTCAGCCACTATGGTAGGTCGGTAGAGTAGGAGACAGCAGGGGAAGAGGAAGACGGGGGTTAGGGAGGGTCGTAGCCAGAATAGGTTACTCAGTTAAGAAGCGTACTCCAGCGGTTTCATGACCTCAAAGTCGAAATCGTAGTCAGGAAGGTTACTTGTGGGTCCTGACTAGAGGAAATCCTACCTGACCAACCTGGAGGAACGTCAGGTTTCCTGAGAGTTCTTAGAAGAGGTTGTGGTGTCAAGTTTTTGTAGTTAAGAAGGCGCGAGTCGAAAGAAGTGTCAGGTTGAGAGTGTAGGTATGCACTGATGACCTTTTTGGTATCGGAACTGATCTACCTGGAAACGACCGTTTCATTACAGAGACGAAAACTTATACGACAGATCCAACTAGTATTGAAGAGAAGGTTCCTCATTCACTTCATTTCACTTCAGCGAGTCAGCACAGGTTGAGAAACGTTGAAGTACCTGTCATCGGACGTGGTCCCAGGAGGCAGGTACCCTAAAAGATCCGTTCTCATGACCTCACCCAACGGTAAAGGAAGAGGTCCCTTAGAAGGTCTGGGTCCCTGTCTTGTGTCCAGAGGGCTTAGATTCCTCATTCGCAGAAAATTAAAGTACCGACGTTAGTGGTAGACGTCACTAAAACCTCGGGTCTTTTTATTTCAGACTGTGACAAAGGTGACAAAGGGGTAGATAAACGGTACTTCACTACCCTGGCCTACGGTACTAGAAGCAAAAGACTTACAACTCGAAATTCGGTTGAAAAAGTGAGAGGAGAAAGTGAAAGTAGTTCTTCGAAAACTCAAGGAGAAGTGAAAGACGGTATTCCCACCACAGTAGACGTATAGACTCCAATAACTATAAAGAGGGTCGTTAGAACTAAGGTCGAACACGAAGAAGGTCGGGTCGTAAAGAGTACTACATGAGACGTATATTCAATTTATTCGTCCCACTGTTATATGTCGGAACTATATGAGGAAAAGGATAAACCTTGGTCAGACAACAAAGTACAGGTCAAGATTGACAACGAAGGACTAGACGTATGTCTAAAGAGTTCTCCGTCCAGTCCACCAGACCCTAAGGGTAGAGAAAGTCTTAAAAGGTGTCAAATAACACTAGGTGTGTCAGTTTCCGAAACCGTATCAGTTCTTTCGTCTTTATCTATGAAAAGGACCTTGAGAGAACGAAAAAGGTACTAGGTCGTCTACAACCGTTAAACTAGAGACCAAGGAGACGGAAAAGATTTTGGTCGAACTTGTAGACCTTCAAGTGTCAAGTGCATAACGACTTCGGACCGAAGCTCTTAAAACTCGTAATGAAATGATCGTACACTCTACTCACGTTAACACGCCATCAAACTCGTAAGAAACCGTAACGGAAAGAAACCCTGACCTTACTTTTGACTGGAAAAGGTCAGGACACCGGTGACGACTCAAAAGGTTTAAACGACGGTATAACTCACGTCGTGAAAGTGTCGTAGTAGAAAATCCTAAACTTTATCGAGGTGACCTCAAGGTAGTGGAGGTGATCGAAACACGTATCCCTACGAAAGATTCCGGGTGAACTGAAGTGTAAGGTCCTACAGACTGAGATCCACTCACTAGTGTGGTAGCACTAATAGACCCAGCACTTCTAGAAAAAACATGTCAAGAAGGCACATAAGAACGGTGGAGAAGAATTATAGAAGACGAAGATAATCCAGGTATGGTAAAGACAGGAAATAACTCGGGTAGAAACGTACTTTACAAGGGAACCATAGAGATTAAAAGAACTTCTCTAGAGATCAGAAAGGGTAAGACAACAAAAGAAGATAAAGAAACGTAACTAGTGACTCCTTCCGAAAGAATAGAGAGGAACGATAAGAAACCTTGAGACGTAAGTCTACGAAAATAGAAAGGAAAAGAGGAAACGAAAAGCGAAGAGAAGAAAAGTGTCGATAAACATTCCGGAGGGGTCTGTCGGTAAAACGAAAAAACATAAAGAAAAGGTACCCCTACTAGAACTACGAACAGAGGACATGTTACAGTGCTTGCAGTAAGGTATCAAGTAGTCCGTGAGATAGATAGTCTAGATCCGGGACTTTAGATAAAGAGTGAAGGTGACATATTAGTATTCCCTAAACTAAATCCAGTACGGACTTATCAGATCACCAAAGGGGATGAAAGAAGTTAAACTCAGACTTAAACCATTATTCCTCAAGTACTAGATTCGGTGTCAGTCGAGGGTCAGAACAAAAACAACTGACATATCTCGAAGAGGTAGAAACCGACGTTTCTTATATTAGTCAGACTATAGTCACAACTGGTAGACCACTACAGGTGCACTTCTCAAAAGAGAACACAACAACCTTCTCCCACAAACGATACTGGTCACGTAAAAGAACCGTTTTGAAATGATCGGAAACAGGACGAAGTAAGGCATGAGGTTCCGGTTTAAACGGACAATGAGGTCCACAAAGAATTGAAGGATGAAAATATAAGGTCGGGGGATATTACTTTTCCTGTAGAAAACCCCCATAATCAAGATTTTCCAAAACATCCAGAAGTATCTTGGTAAGTTGAAGTCGAAGAAGTTACAATGACCGACCCGTATCCGAACCTAATGACACTATAACTTACCAAACGGAACCTTTGTCTCTAGTAAGACAGTAAAAACTCTAACGTAGGTTCATGACGTAAAGTCTGAGAAAACAACTGGTACTACCGATGAGGTAAAGAAGATTCCCTAAGGACGGGTGTCATCATCTATATTACCAGTAGACTCAATTTAAGTGGGTAAGGTCAGGTAAAATCAAACGACTAAGGATCTTACAGTTGCAAGTGAGAACGGTAGAGGACAAACTGGTAAAGGTTAAACGGAACTAAGTACCTGGATTGTAAGGTCCAAAGATACGTTATAACGAAAAATATCGTAGCCTGGAACGAAGATAGTGGTCAGTGTACGTGTTGACCCATAACAAAAACGAAACCGAGGTAGGGAAGTAAGAAAGACCTCAATGAGGAGGTGACTAGAGGACATCGTATAACCCGTGGCTGGTTAGGCCCCTCAAGGGGAAAGTCATAGGGTAGTAAAACGGAAAGTATGACAAGTACCCCAAGAGTTCCGTTCTTATGACTACACCAAACGGTAAGGGAAGAGGTCACCTGGTGTAAGATAGTCTGGAGAGGTGGTACTGGGTGGGTAGGACCCACCGGGGTGTGTCGCACCGAATCAAAGTAACTCAATCTGTTCCGACACCAGGTACACTAGTCTAACCGATCAAAAGACACTCATACCAAAGTCACACAGACGGAAGACTACGGGAGAGAGTTGTGGATGACAGAATGAACCCAAAGAGAATGGAACCTGTACCCCATAGAAGTGCCGACGAGGTCGTTTCGCGTCGGCGACGAGGAATGGAACCTGCTCCCCATAGAGGAGTGTCGGAGGGGAAGACTGGAACTTGCACCTCATCGAGGAGAGCCGGGAGGTCGCGGGTGCGTCGGCGTCGAGGGACCTACACCCCATCGAGGAGAACCGACGGAGAGGACTGGAGCCCACGCCATCGAGTAGAGACGGTGTTGGGGACTGGAACCTATACTCAGGATCACGGTACATTTTACCGTTTCTTCTCTAAGTCCGAGATCGGTCCCTTCTCGGTCCGTAGGGGTCCGAGTCGGAGAGTCGAACAAAGAGAGAAGGTCTCTTCTAAGTCTCCGGTCAGGTTTGACCTCGAGTGTAACGGTTCTTGGACCAACCATCATACCAGTCAGTGTTGGACTTTGGACAGGCTCATCGCGTCACTGACGGAGACCCACGATAGTTATGCAACCTTTCCTTGAAGTCAAGAATCTTTGGTAGTCTTGTACACGGTTCTTAATAGACTCTAGACATTCTCTTCCACGGGTACGTTTGAGTTTACAGTAGATATAACAAACTATGGAAGTCACTCCATATGTTTTCTTATTAAGTAAAAGTGCTTAAGATTTTGAATATATCTTTAGAACATTTCTTCCGTAGATGACAGGTAGGTACAGTAGCACATACATAGTTACGACTATAGTGATATCATAAAGTGTATATTAAACGTACGTTTCGTCAACTCGTAAAGATATTATGTTATATTACGTCTGAATTCACATGTCTTTAAAAAATTTTTCTGTTTATCATTTCAATTAGACAGAACAAGTTCGATCACGAAGTACATTGACACCACCCACACCCACACCCCCGAGACCTCGTCTTTCTACCACTTGTCACTGTTCCGTCATGGGGTGGACGACGACAGGGAAGACCCACATCTCTGCGGGGGGGTGGCCTGGCATCCCTCGTCGAGACCCGAGGGTCCAGGGTAGAGTCAGGGAGTTGGATTCTCTCTCCATTGGGGTGACAGGGGGAAAAATCTACTTCATTGATAGTGTCACCAGAATTCATCGAAAAGGTACCGATGTGTCGACCCTCTGGTATCTCGGTCCGGAGCCTAAATCTGACCCAAACGTCGGGCGACGGACCCTTGATTCACACCAAAGACTTACCGGCGTTTCCACTTTTCTTGAAGAGTTCTCCACTCTTCCTCGGGTCTGCAGCCGCGACATGTGCGCCGAGGAAGAGACCGGGTGGACACGAGTCGCAAGTCTCTGGTCTGCCGACGTCTCGGAGACTACCAGTCACAGGTTTGATACCACACTGCGGCCGGCTCGACCTGGTCCCGCCTCAGTACAGGGTCGAGGAGGAGACTCGGGCAGGGCGGGTCTCCACGACAGGTCATGGGTGGGCAGAATACGTCGGGGGGTGAGGACAGAATGCGCCGAGAGCAGAGGATCACTCGTCGTCGTTCGTGGACCGGTCCTTCAAGGCCCCCGTGGACGCGTGTTTCTAGCTCAGACCCCTCCCCTGCCACGGACACGCGCCGGGCCCGTGTCACGTCTGGACCCTACCGCAGGACGACCCGCTCGTCGACCAGTGGTACAGGACGTGTCTGTTCTAGCGGTCCATTGTCGGGGAGAGGAGTAAGTTCTCGACGGGACCACACCCCTTCCCTACTCCCGACACCAGGACCTCCCCCGATCAGACTATGACTCCACGTGGGACGTCAGGACCTGAGACGGATGTAGGGGGTGGAGGGACCTCTCAGTCCGTCTCGACAGTCTCCCCGTCGGCTCCGAGCCTCTCCGTCTGTGGGTCCCTGGACCCCTCGGCCCGTCGCCCCTGGGGTCCGGGGCCTGGGACTGGGACGTGTGCCTCCACCGGCTCCATGTGAGCCACGGGGACACCGAAGGACCCGATGTGTTGTCTATTTTGGACTCGGGGACATTTGTCCCTAGACCTTAGAACTCCCTTTACTGGTTGTCCGACGTCCTCTTTGTCCCGACGAATGACGGGACCTCCCTGGTTGGTGGGACCGGGTTGGTGTATTTGGTTTCGTGACTAAAGACGTCGTTTCTCTTCACGGGCATCGTAGTCGACCGAGGAGACAGTCTTCTTTTGTGTGGGAGGGGACACTACAAGAGTGGGGAGTAGTTCTCCCTTTTCGTCGATAAAGGTTGTACTCCCTCAGAAGGACGATGGGGTTCTCGCGACCCGGAGACTGACTGGGGATCTTTCACTTCACCTGTCTACTACGTCTTAACTTCTAAGTGGCAGAGATCCTGGAGTTTGTAGTCCCCTGTCTTTCACTTTGAGCGATGCTCCGGTCGCACCACACCCCGTAGCTGTCAAGGGTGCCTGTACCGACCAGGAAGACCGGACCGACACTCTCCGCTAGGTTTGGGAGGCAGTGTCCGCTTACGGTTTTGCGGTGGAGGACTTTCCTGCCCTTTACCTAAACCCCCAGAAATCGAGAACAAAGAGTCTCAGGTCTCCGAATATTTTCAGATTTAGAAGGCCTTGATTGCAAGGAAATCTATATCAAAGATTAAAATTCGTGAACTTGAACTAATAGCTAACGTTACACAGAAATTTACTTGTCTAATTTTGAAAGAGGTATTTTTACTTGACGTTCATCAATATCGACGACAGGTCCCTGAAGCCGCGACTCTAGAGCCCGGTGCCCCCAGGGAGGGAGACTCATACCCGTCCCGTCAGACCCGACCCCGGTGGGCCCGTCAGGGTACCCAGGAGACCCGTGTCTCTCATGTAGGGAGGAATTTCTCCGCTCGAAGGGTCCTAGCGGGGAAGTCCATAACAATCGCAAAGTCACTGGCTGTCTGTCTGTATTTATATAAAGAAATTCTAATAGATGTGACTTTGGTCTAGACCTTGACAGAACAGACAGTTGTGACGCCTTTGGTCTAGACCTTGAAAGAAGAGACAGTTGTGATGCCACTATAGTGACAAACTTGGTCGTCTTTCCGTAAGAGGGTAAGGGAGGTCTTTTGACTTTTGAGAGGTTAAACCCAAGTCCCACTGAAACCGAAATAGCTGTCGTAACCGACCTGTTCAATTTGAGGATGTCGGTCCGGTCCTCTTTCGACTAGTAGAGACCACGCTTCCACTAATCCTCCTTCGGTCTATGTCTTAAACAAACAGAAATCTGTTAGGGTGTCGGTCTTGGTAAGTCTATGTCAAAACAAGGTTCGGTCAGGTGTCTGCCGGAGACCTTACGACTGGAGTAGCAAACTCTTTCCCGAAACAATAGGTACCCCTACCGGAGAGGTACCGGAGAGTACGGAGGTCGTTACAGGAGAGGAAGTATGGAAAGTCTACGGTGGAGAGACCCTTTTAGTGGGTGGTTTGGGGTTCCTGTCGGGAGGTGAGGAAAGTTCCTCTGTCCTACACTGAGTGTCTTTACTGGTGTTAGTAAAAAAATTCACTTCAATACGTTTAGACTATCCGATTTCATTTGCAAAGTATTTTGGTTACTGACAAATTTAACACCCTGATTTGACAAACACACATTTATAATGGAAAATATAAGGTGAACTCAAAATACACCCACTCGTGTAATGAAATTACTGGGCGTGAATACCTCCCCCCCTACACGGAGGTAGGAGCGGTCGGTCTACCGACGGAAAAGAACGTACTCTAATTTTCTACAAAGAGTAAGTGGAGCTACGAAGACTCCGTTTAATTATAGCGGTCGATTTAACGAACACAAAGACCTTATTTTAAATTTCTCTTGAAAAATTCCGTTAACCACAGTGTCCAAGGGCCTCGTCTGACGAGAGGTCCATCCGGACGACCAAACTCGCAAGCCATTAATTACCTTTCTTAAGGCACAATTAACTGACGAAGCCCTTTCCCTTTATATTACTGAGGAATAATTAGTACTTTCCTTTACACGCCGCACCTCCGGGGTGTTATTAGCGAGATTGGCGTCTCTTTACAATTAATTACTTTTCTTGTTACTACATTCTTTAATCGACGCACTACGACCACGACGCGTACTTCCGATCTAAAATTCGTGTAATAAATCTTACCTTTGGCGTCCTAGGACGGAATTTATTGTGTATGCGCCTTGGTACAAGGTGGGTTTAAATCCCCTTTCAGACTGTTCCCGGACAGTGGAAACGACCGTCTTCGGCTGTACATGGGTCTCGTCGAAAGTAAAACCTCGGGGCACGAGACGAGTCCCGGGGACTTCAGTTTCGTCGGGGCTCGGGTCACTGGAGAAACCCAGTGGCCTCGTCCGGGGTGGGTGACGGTCCAGGGGGGCCCCGTCCTTGGGTCCCGGACTGGGGGTAGAGGGGGGTCCACCTTGCACGACCCGGACGTCCCGCGTGACGAGACGGTGAAGTAGCTCGGGCACATGGACGTGTCGTAGCACCACCCGTCGGACGCGGTGTGGCCGGTGGAGAGGGCGCAGTACTCGGTGGCCTGGGTCCTGCAGCCGGTCGACGGACGGAGGATGGCCGTGTTGGCCGGGGACGAGTCGCCATTCCTCCGGTAGGAGTCTGCGTGTGGGGACATAGTCGGGACCCGGGGTCCCGTCCGAAAGGTCCAGCCCGGGTGTCGGCGAATTCTGGGTCGCGGGCCATGTACCTTCCGGTCCACCCGTCTACTTCCGTGACCACTGCCGGGTCCCACCTGAGGGGTGTACGCGGCACAGTGACAGTCCCGGTGTCTTCGTGTCCGTTGCTCGTGCGCACAGGTCGCCGCCCCCCCTGGGTCCCGGCGCCCGGTGGGGCTGGACTGGGTCCTCGCTCGAGGACTCACAGGGGGGTGGGACCCTCCCCCGTTTCGGGTCCCAGGACTCCTGGCCCTCAGTGTACCGGGACGGGACCGTCGGCGGATCGAGACCCGAGCCACCCCCACTGGGAGGTAGGGTTTCTCGGACAGGACTGGCCGCCAGGGTCCTTCCATCTTCTCCCCGCAAAGACACGAGGGGCACGAAGAGGGGACGTCCCCCGGTCCGCCTGCGTACATCTGGGTGTCCCTGGTCGACCAGGTCCCGAACCCGAACCTACTCTAGGAGTCTTTTTCCTCTGTCTCTGCCACCTCCCGACACCACTCTCAGTCGGATCCTCACACACCCTGGGACTTTAACAAGTGAATCCTCGGCTCCCCGTGACCACCATGGGTGCCCCACCGTCACTTTTGTCCTCCGCGATTCGACACTCCCACGGGTGTCCGGTCCGGTCGAGGGGTCTCCTCCGTGGAGGGTGGGGACCAGGGGGGCGGGGGTACCACCAGGGGCCGGTTCCTGTCGTAGAACCTGGGGTCTCGAGTCTGTCCCGTCCTCTCCTAACCTCGATCCGGACGGACCACGAGTCTCTGGGTCCGAAGAATACGTGCTCTGGGACAAGGATTCTGGACGTTGGGAGACGGTCTTAATCCCTCGGGGGAGTCTACGGTCCCGGTCTCTCCCCGGAGCCCTTTGACGTCCCTCCGGTACCCTGTCCCCAGTGTCCCCGGTAGATCCTGGTACCGGGTCGAAAGGAGCGACACTGGAACCCGACTGGACACCACCTGCCCCAGGGGAGTGTGGGGAGGGGTGGTACTTGTCACGGACGTTCAGACCGGGTTTCGTCACGGGTCCCCAGGGGCCCGGACTCGGGTCCGTCTACTACCGGTGGTTGTCGGACCCCCACCGAGAGGCTCCTCCAACCGCGGGTGTCCCCGACCCAGACGTCACGTCACTGAAGGTCGTGGTCCGCGACGACGGGACCCTTGATTCACCAGGGTAGGTGACAGGTCGGTAGGTCGACAGGTGAGTCCTCGTCGTCCGACACCTCCTCGTCGTACACCTGTCCTACCCACAGGGCACCGACCTAGGTCCACAGCCCTCCCGCTTCCCCCACCCCCACCCCTCCCCGACCCGACTTGTGGGACGTCGTAGTCCTGGTACTTGTACTCCGGTTCACGTTGGAGACGGGTGAGGACACACTGGGGCCGTCCTGGGCCCCTGACCGGTACAACCGACGTGTGTCTCACCTTCCCGTACCTTCCGTGCACCGGCTCCCGGGTCCCAGTCGAGGGGAGGAACTCCGGTGGCAGGAGACACCAAATCTTAGATGTCGTCGGGGACCCGAATCTTCCTTGGTCAAATTACGAGACGACAGAACTTTACGTTTGTGTCCGGTCAAAGGTCAGGTATGACCCGGGAGACCAGTGGAGCGGTACGTCCGTCGGGACGTGTGAGTCCGAAGCGAAGAAAAGTGAGGTAGAACACAGGCACTGGGACCATAGGTGGGGTACCCTTCGACCGTGTGTCGTCCACAGGGTACTTGTGTACAAGAGTCCGTCGGAAGGGTACTGAGGTAGGTAAGGGGTCAGGTATCCTGTTTGTAGGTCTCTCCTCTGTACGCCCGACACAGGAGTAACCTGTCGGAACGGAGGTTGCGGGACCCACGTGGGCTCGGGTCACTGTCGCCGACGGGTGGGGAGGGAGTCGGGACCAAGGACGACCCGTCCGTCGCGAGTGTGGGCCGTGGACCGGAGAGAACCGTCCTCACTCAGTCCGCCTTCGCGCTGTCGGACCCTTCCGCGGGGTGAAGTCGCACTTGACCCACCACCCGTGTCGCCTGCACCTCCAGTAGCTGCGGTGGTGGCCCTCCGCCTCGACACCGGCGAGGAGGGCCGAGACGTTCGTGTCCGAGAGCCGCGCGACCCGCGCCGAGATGCCGTTCCACTCCCGGCGAGGGAGGGTCCCAGACTCCCGTCCCCTACCGTCCCTCGTGTCCATCCCGGTCCACTGGCGTCTGTGTGGTTGACCAGGAGACCCCTGGGGTCTGTACCGGGGAGGTTCGTCCAGGGGGTGGGCGTCGTCCGAGAGGGACACCGGGGTCTTTGTCTACCTTTCCCCGAGTCACCACTTGCCGACACCGGCCGGGTCGGACACTTTTCAGATGCCCCTGAAGTCTCAGTTGCACCAAGGCCAAGTCTGTCCTCTGTCTACGAGGTTCCAATCCAGGGGAGTCAATGTACCGTCACTCATAGTCCCGACACCTGGCCGGTGGCTCGTCGACCTCGGGGGTGGTGCCGGGGGCGACCGGTCCGACGAGGGCCACCCGAGTGTCGGGGAGAGCGAGACAAGGTGTCGACTCGTGCGCCTAGGGTGCCGTGCCCCTGTGTGGTAGGTACATGACACTCCGGTTCGACCCCCGCGCGTGGATGGTCCGGCAGTTTGTCGTCGACACGTCTCGCAAGGTCTTCCGGCCGGACCCGTGTACCCACTCCTTCGGTGGGCTCGTTCTGGTCAAGGACGATCGCGACACTCCGGCCGTCCCGTGTGACGCACGCCGCCCGCGGGGGTGCCACGACTGGGCGTGGTTCGCAAGCGAAAGGAGACCAAAGGTCTTTGTACACACAGGTTCGAGCCCACTCGTTGAACGGAACTCAATCCCCGCACCACGGAGAGACTACCGGCGAGGGTCCTCCGGTCCTGGCTCCAGCGGGTGGTGTGGGGCGAAGGTCGTGTCTGCCGGGACAGAGGGAGGGGGTACACAGGTTCCCTCGAAGGTAAGTCCGGTCTCCACGGTTCACGACGGAACTTTTCACGGCTCCACATCGACCACTCTTCGTCGGTCCGGGTGGGTCGTGGGGTTGGGGCGGTGCGTGGAGGGCTGGCTCCCCGAGGGTGTTCGTGTCGCACACCCTGAAGTCCCATTCGGTGTTCACTTCTCTTTTCGGTACCCGAGGAGGGGTTTCTTCGGTCTTTCGTGCTCGACAGCGCAAGTAGCCAAAGTCAAAAATAAGGTGAAGGAAAGTTTTCCTGAGCTCCATGTACTATAATTCCTCGGGGTTTTGTCCTGGTCTCTCACTTGGTAAGAGTGTCTCGTTTCCCAGTCAAGGGTTTCGTGGTCCCGGTGTTAGTTTCTGGACTCCCTGGGTAGACACCTGTAGGTCACTGCTCTCGGGGTGTGGTAGCGGGGGTACCGACGCAGGGACCACCTACTGCTGAGTTGTCGTGTCTACTCCAGACTCAGTGAACCTCAGCAGAGCAGGGTCTGGCTCAGGACGGGAACACTGACTCGAAATAATCTTTCGTTCGGGTCTCGTGTGCCTTGGACGGCCTAGAACCAGGGGCTAGAACCGAGAGACTAGAGGCAGGACTTACTGTTTTGGAAGTAAGGTCGTCGACGTCGTCGCGTCGTTCGTCCCAAGACGGTGAAGACCCAGGGGGTGGAGTACGTAGGCCCGGTGGACCCTAACTCCCCCGTCCTTGGACTCGGGCGACGTACGTCACCCCTCTGTGGGTCCTGTGGGAGTCGGGTAGCATGTGGAGAGTGGCGGTTCCTGAGTACAGACCGAGGTAGTATGACCAGTTGGTCGGGGATAAAGGAGGTCAATTTTCTAGACCGTAAGAACCACGTTTTATCTCTGTCGTTTCGAGGTATCGTCGGGTCCGAGGAGTGAATTCGACTCTTTACGTCCGTGTCGCAACGTGAGTGTCTAGGGTGTTGTTGCCCCGTTTTCGTTCTGTTTCGCTCGACGGCCATAAACAGTGTTCAGACCTTCCTCTGCGAAGAGGATCCTAAATTACATTTCAGTTTGAGTCGTGAGATCAAGAAACTGTTCTCTTCTGACCGTGCCGTCACCTGTTGAAAAGGTTCTATTTCAAAGTTCTCTCTACTTTTGCAAGAACGTTTGTCTACTGAGTATCACTAGAAAGTATTATTGACTCCTTTCTGTCATTTTAGAATTAAGAATGTGTCGGTCCCAGTTCCGGTCAACTACATTCAGAGACTAGGAGGCTGCAGAGTGGCTTGCTTCAAGTCTGTCGATCTCCGGAACCCGGCCAACACTGAGACTGAGACCTCGGACTCAGCCTCGGGAAGAGAGTTCCGACCTCCGTGTCGGACCAGGACCGAGACTCGTCTTGGGGTCGAGCGTCGCGGGACTCGATTAGGAGCCCCTGTGGCAGGTGCGAAGTATGCTTCCTAGAGGGCCGTGTCCCTCGTTTACTGTCCCTACTACGTCCCCCACTGGGTGTTTGCTCCGCCCCCACGGTGGGTTTCATGAACGAATCCCCGAGTCTTCCGTGGGTGGGTGGGTAGTACTCGGAGAGGGTCCCGGACCCAGTCCCGACGTACAAGTACAAGTAGACTCCGTGACCCAAAGGTGTTTGGTGGGGTTGACTATATATTTGTCGACGAGGACTCCTCCAACCGTGGACTGTGAGTCACGGACACTCGTGGTCGGACCCCGGTCAGACAGCACAGTCCTCCCACGGAGATCCGTCCACTCCACCTGTTCCTCAGTAGACGTCCCGGGTGGACGTCGTTCTGTTCCCAGGTCCCCGTCGTCCTTCGGTCCCGAGTCCCGGACCCTGAAACGGAACTCACTCGTCCTTTGCTCCTCCCCGGGGCCCCAAGGGCCGTGTCCTCCCGTTCACCCCTGTCCTCGACCCTGTTCGCTTTCGAGCTCCTCCCCAGATCCCACCACCCTCCCGGGTCGAGTCCAGGAGGGCCTCGAGTCTCCACGGAGAGGGAGGAGAGGTCCGGGGTTCTCGGACCGGGACGAATCCACCCGGGCGGACGTGTAAAATTAACCTTTTTGAACCCCTCAAACTCAGTTCGTCTCGGACTGTGGAGGACCTGGGGTGGACACCAGAGACACTCTTCTTTTGAACTCAAGGGGACTTTCGTCCTGTCTCGGTTGCTTTCCCGAGTGGTAGGTGACGGGTCTTGGACGGCCTCGTGGTAGATACGGAGGTGTGAGTGTGAACGGGACGACCCAGTGTAGGTGGTCGGGGTACCGTAGGTGGAGGGAGGGGTCGAGTGTGCCGAGGTACCCCCTTCCGGACCCCGAGGTACAGGTCTCGTAGAACCGCCCTGGGTGGGCGTCTCAGCCCTCCCCCGTCGCCCAGCGTGTACACTGTCGTTCAACGAGCTAAGGTCTAAACACAAAACAAAAATGGTTCGTTTCCTACACGTCCAGATACTGACGACAACGGAAAACGAGGACTCAGACAAGTACCGACCTCCGATGTCACAGAATTGTAGGTGACAAGGAGTCTTGGTAGCTGCTCGAAAAGTTCGTCCGCGTCGAGTATAAAAGGGTGTACTAAGGAAAAAGTGTCATAAGACAAGAATGACCATTTCAATTTACGTAAAAAAGAAAGAAAAAAAAAAAAAGTCATATTACAAATAGTACAGACCTCTCGGTATTCATCATTTATGTTCCATATAGTTACGGGTCTTATCTTATCAATCTCATAAAACTACTTTAGGATAAAAATCTAATTTTTAAAGTTCTACACAGATATCATAGAACAAATTTCTTTAATTTTTCTGTAAACTTTGAATCTGTAAAAATTAAATCTCTTTGAAGATATGGGTAAAAAATTCTTCGGTAAGGTTACTTTAGCAGATTGACCGGGGTTTTATGTTGTTTATCGTGAAAGACTACTCTGGTTTCCCTTCAGTCCTTTCGGACAAATACCTGGTGGGGAGTCGTCGGTCCACTCGGACTCGAGGAGGGGTAACAGGGTGTATGGGGGACCGGGGCGTACCTCAGGGACGTCCCCCACCCGCCACCCCTCCTTCGAGACTGAACCCTCCCGGGGACCCCCGGGGACGGACGGGAGACGGGTCAGGACTGAGTGGGGGGAGACGATGTGACGCCCAAGACCCTCACGACCTACGAGGTCGAGGACGATTCTAGGGGGGTGTTTGACTTAGTCTAGTTTACTTCCCACGTTCACCGCCCACGCCCCTCCGTCTTTGTTCTCCGTCTCCGTCGACGACGGAGGCCGACGGAGAAGAAAGAGTGCGAGAGAGGGAGGAGCTGGAGGGGGGCAAGAGAGCGGACCGGGGGGTAGGACCGTGGTGACGCGCGGTCCAGAGCCCACGCACAGACGGGACTCGGGTGAGGTAGCCGACAAGGTCCAGAAACGAGTCCTGACCCGCCGGGGACCGCACAAGGACACTAAAACACAAGTCAGAGAAGTCTCGGGACCTCGGACAAGTGGTTTTCCCTGTGACTGTGGGGCCGAGACTTGTGCGTCCGGGTCAGCATAGTGGCGACGTCCCTGCACACCCGTCGTGGCCGGGACCTCTTTCTTTACGGACCAAGGGTCGAGGACACTCTTTCCCTCGGTCCCTCTTTGTGGGAGGTTTCTGTTTGTTGGACCTGAGATCCCGGCGCACAGTATGTCCGTGATCCGAAGATGGTGAGACGTCATGTACGTAGTCATTTTTTCCTTTTTGTGAAAGGGTCGTCACGGGTCAATTAAAAGTCGTAAAAAATTCGTTTTACTTGAATTATTTATCATTAAGAATTCACTTTCATTTCATACATGTACTTTTCGTACTGACTTACCGTTATAACATTGTTAGTTACATGTAAACATTATAAACATTTTTTTTAGGCTTTGGAATTTTAGACTTAAATGTATACAATTAAACGGAGACTCAAGACATTTAACGTGAAATGTCTTTTCACTTTAGACTATTCACTTACAAAGACAATTCACTTATTTTTGTAATTCGTGTTAACACGAAAGGAGTCCACAACCCGGAAAGAGTAGTCCGTCTCAAGATCCCCGAGTCTTAGGTGTCTTCCAGACGGGGGCACTTCTTTGCCGTCCCAGTCGAAGACTCGAAAGTAGAAGAATGTCCTCACGTAGACTCTAGTCCGGGGTCAGACCTCCCTTTGTTCGGGTTCCACTTTTTCTGTTGTCTACGGGGGACCACCGGTCTCCGTCCCCTGTCCCTGAGGTGGCCTGTCCCTGACACCCCCCTGTCCCTGAGGCCCCTGTCCCCGAGACCCCCCTGTCCCCGAGACCCCCCTGTCCCTGAGACCCCCCTGTCCCTGAGAACCATCTGTCCCTGAGACCCCTGTCCCCGAGACCCCCCTGTCCCTGAGCCCCCTGTCCCTGACACCCCCCTGTCCCTGAGGTCCCTGTCCCCGAGACCCCCCTGTCCCTGAGGTGGCCTGTCCCTGAGACCCCCCTGTCCCTGAGCCCCCTGTCCCTGATCCCCTGTCCCTGAGGCCCCTGTCCCCGAGACGCCCCTGTCCCTGAAGTGGCCTGTCCCTGAGCCCCCTGTCCCTGAGAACCATCTGTCCCTGAGTCCCCTGTCCCTGAGAACCACCTGTTTCTGAGGCCCCCCTGTCCCTGAGTCCCCTGTCCCTGAGGTCCCCCTGTCCCTGAGGAGACCTGTCCCTGAGGTGGAGGTGACCTGTCCCTGAGCCCCCTGTCCCTAAGGTCCCTGTCCCTGAGTCCCCTCTGTCCCTGAGCCCCTTGTCCCTGAGGTGACCTGTCCTTGATCCCTCTGTCCCTGAGATCCCCCTGTCCCTGAGTCCCCTGTCCCTGAGTCCCCCTGTCCCCGAGCCCCCTGTCCCTGAGGTCCACTCCACTTACCCGACTCACGTTCGTCGCACACTGGTAGGATAGTGTCCACCCCGGTGTTCTCACAGGCGCGTCCGCTACTGAGTCCGACAGGGGACCCAGAGTGTCTGTTTCAGGTGGTCCTCAGCGGGAGGGGGGGTCCCGGTGAGGTCGACCTCGACCTCGACCTCCCCTGGTGTGGCGGGTGTCCTTTGTTTGCCGTGGACCGCCGGTCCTCCAGTCGAGTCCCAGGAAGGAGGGTCCTTTCACCGGACCACTCTCAATCGGACACCAGACCTGTGTCCCGGTGGGTCTGAGGTACACCCCCGAGGAGTCTGGGTTCAAGTGGGTTTAAGTTCCCTGTCCTGTCACTGGTATACTGGCCGGTCAGGGGGGTGCCCCTCGTCCCGTGGGCCCGCCTTCCCAGTGAGTCGTCGTGACACTTGGGAGTCCCTCTGTCCAGGACCTGTGTTCCCCTCCTCCTCGGAGGTGTTAAGGGAACGTGTGAGCCTCTTGGGGAAAGCGGTTCGTCGTCGACGAAGGCCAGGGGTGCCCGAGGGTGGACGTCCCTCGCCCCTGACACACTCCGGCCCCGTCGGGGCGGCCTCCGACTCCTGTATCCCCGACTGGTTCCGACTGAAGACCGGAACTCACGGGACCCGACCCCGACTCGGTGTGAGTGGTAGTCCCTGCAGTCGGGGAGAACCGGTGAGAGGGGGGTCTAGGTCGGAGGTCCGGAGTCCGAGACGAAGACGGTCCCAACCCCAGAGACGGATCTCTTCTCCCAAGTCTTTCGGTCATCGGTCTTCATATTCACAGGTGGCGTGAACGCCAGGGGACACCCACTCAGTCCGACGTAGATCACTGCACTTTTCCCTTGGAAGGAGGGACGTGCACCCTAAAGAAAAGGTAGGGCTGGGCCGTCCCGTCGCAGTGTCCGTCATTGTTGGAGTCGGTCCTGGTGTAGGTCCCGCAGACGTTCTCCGGTTACCCCCCGAGGGGCGGGGCTCGAGACAAGGCGCTCCCCAGTCACAGGTCTCACTGAAGACTGGGAACGGGGGTCGGACCCCTCGGTTTCAACCCTCTTCTCCCCCATGACTTTAGGTAGCTGGGGACGAGCCCGACTCCGTGTGCCTACTCGCTCGGCCCCTGTCCCCTGTGAGCGACGGACCGGCCCGGCTCCCCGGGTAACAGGTCCACCCGTCGGAAACGCGGGAGTCCCTTCGTCGAGAACACCTCCACACACCGGTGTCTGTCCTCTCCGGGCTGACCCTTGCACCTTGACGTCGAGTCGGGGCTTCCGTCGTCGGAGCGGGGGGAACCGATACCGATACTGGCACTACCGGTCAGAGACGGAGGGAGGACGTCTGTAGGGTGGACATCTCGGACGTGACGAGACGTTCCGGCGTGTAGCCCACGGCCCACGTTCCTCGCTCACTCCGACGACTCGAAGAGGTGATTTGGGGTCTTGACTCCGGGGAGTCGTTCCCGACGAAGTTCAAAAGTTCTTTTTGGACAAGAGGTGTGGCTCTCGAGTGTCCCTGATCCCCACGAGACACCTGGTGGTGCGGGGGGGCGGGGGGGCAGGTCGTCCCTGAGTCGACGGTGGGCTTGACCCGTGGGACTCCTGGGCACTTAGAGAAACGTGACTGGAGTCGAATAGGCCGTGGACCAACCAACCAAAGGAGTCACCCACCTTCGACAAACGTACCACTTAACCCCGAAGGGACCATCGAGTCGACCACTTTTTAGGAAGACGTTACGTCCTCTTGGGTCAAACTAGGGACCTAGTCCTTCTACGCAACCTCTTCCCTATCCGATGGGTGAGGTCATAAGAACCCGAAGGGAACACCGAGTCGACCCTTTCTTAAGCGGACGTTACACCCTCAGGACCCAAGCTAGGGACCCAACTCTTCTAGGGGACCTCCTTCCTTTCCGATGGGTGAGGTCCTAAGACTGGACCTCTTAAGGTACCTGACATACCAGGTGCCCCAACGTCTCAACCTGTGTTGACCCGTTGAAAGTGAAACCGTAGTCCTTCTGGTGCAAGTGGGTGTCGAGACTTGTTCCACCGAGGACGGAAACTTGGGATTAGGGAGTAGAAAATTGTTGTCTTAGTATGGACGTCGTTTCACAACACTACTCCTAAGAAATTCATACACTTCCCCTTACACAAACAAAAACCATTATTTCAGTGTTACTGCTCAATGATGAGTTCAGACCTCCAAAAAGACGGGAGGAACGGTAGGTTGGCAAGTGATTGTCCTTCCCAGTTTCACTAGTGAGAGGTCCAAGAAGTTATTTATTATAAATAACTCTGAACGATACTTGTTGGGTAACAGGAGGTAGGAATCTCTATTATTTTGTATACACGAGAGATCAGGATTTCTCGAGTATCTGATCAACCACCGTTACTTGTGTTTCGTTAAAATTTTTTTTAATTTGCTACAGGTGTTGTGTCCGGTCTGTATTAGTCGTCACCTGTCGTGACGAAAGGTTACTTTGTTCCTCCGGTGTCTGGTCCACTGGTCCGTTCAGACCACGACCCCCACCCCCACGACCTTATTAGTGTCCCTCCGTTCCCGTGGACCATCCCCGCACTTCTGTCTCCGGTTCTGGTGGGACCCGTCCCAGTAGGCGTCTTTCTCAAGTCTCCACTCTTTTCCCTTTACGTTCGACGGGACGGAGCTACTCTCTGTAGTCTTCGGGATTAAATATTTACGAGCATCCCTGATAAAGTTCTCCGTCGGTGACCCTTCACACGTCTCTAAGTCTCTATTTAGTCCCAGTGACGTCTCCCTGATCTGGTCTGTGTAGGTGACGGGAAGAACGGACAACGGCCTGGTGGGGGGAAGGTTTTCCCCCGAGGAGACGGGGACCTGTGGGGTGTCGAGTCTCTTCTGTGGGCGGTAAGACAGGGGATCCCCTCTGTGTACACTTGTACCAGTCTCGTCCACGACCACCCACCTACACCCCTATCCCGTCGACCTTCGTGCCGGTGTCGGACCCTCGGGGCCCCCGGTCTACCCGTCTCTGGGCTACAGTCCCAGTCGTGGTAGTCGTGGTTGGGGTCTCGACCTGAGAGTCGGTCTTGGGAGGAAGGGAGAGACCAGGTACGACTCTGTGGTCCTTCCCTGGTGGATGGGCATTTGGCACCGGCACTCCGAGTCACTCGTCGATTATGTGTTCGTGGGTTGTGTCACAGGTCCGTCCGTCCCCACGACGCCCGGGGACGAAGACGGGGTGTCTACCCTGCGAGTGACAACTGTAGGTCCGGAGACGGTTCGTTCCTCTAAAGGGACTCCGGAAGTACGGCACTCGGATCAGGTGAACTCTCCATCGAAGACTCGACTCGGTCGGAAGGTATAGCTCGGTCGAGTCCCCGGTCTGCGTGTACTTCTGTGGACGTCTTCTGAGGTCTCGGCACTGACGTGGCGAGGGTCGTACGCTAGGAGAGTCTGTAGCACCTCTTTTTTCAGTAGAGGCTGTGTGGGAAAGACTTGAGCTGGTGTCTTAGGTACTCGTGCTACTGACGAAACATGTGTGTGCGTGTGTATGACAGACTGAGGAGAGCGGCCGCACCAAAGACTACTTTGCAGGGTACAAGGAGAGTAGGGAGAAAGGACATCGACACCATATAAGCACCACGAAAGGTCTAAAACAAAAACGACAAAACGTCAAACTTACACTGCACGGGTTCACAACTAAAAGACCGGAAAGACGTGAACGGTAGGGGGGTCGTAGAGACTAAACACCAGACGAAATACAGTAATGAAAACCCTTTAAGAGTCGATAATAAAGTTTAGAACGAGCAGGAGAGGAGGCCAAGGGTTTGCGCCTTGTAGTGTGGAAAGACATTAGCAGGGACCTATAAAAGAAGACTAAAAAAACAAGAAAAAAAGGAGGAACCTAAGGACAACCCTGCAAAGATAACTGGGTACAAATCTGCGAGTCAGGTCAGATGACTTGCCGAGGAGTCTCCGTAAGAAGTACAGACGGGGTCCCAAAACTAAGAAAGAATGCCAAAAGTGTAGTGAGGGTAGCCGAGAGAGTGTGACAGGTGGTAAAGGTGATTTCGGGAATCGTACAATTGGTCTCATCAAATTTTGGGACCGAGGCGTTGGAGGTCATGGAGACGGGGTAGGTATCGATAAAATGTGAAGTATATACTAGTCACATAAAGTGTGTAAGTTAATCTGGGGTTATTTTGACACAGATTTTTTTCCTTTTAGTCCAAGGATAAATGTTATCTCTCTTAATCAATGTCTTGTATGTGTTTATTAAAATAGTGACTTTTTCGTCTTTTTCAAGTGGTCGTCCTGTAAAAATATAATAAACAACTCTTAGTTAAGTCTCGATCTTCTGTAATCATTATGTGTACGTAACATCTTTTACTAAAATAAAATCGTTTATATACTCTTGAATGGGTGGATCGGTTTATTTACGACGAAAGGGGTTTTGTTCTGACACTCTTATTTTTCAGAATGAGACGGAGTACCAGGGACGAGTTGTGTTAAAAACCTGACAAAGGACCTAAACTTTAACGGAAGTCAGGGGTGAATACTCCTTGTATTCTTTTGATGAAAATAATAAAATACTAGTGTGGACCATTTACTTTAGGAATAATGTAAAGGGTGAAATTTCGGTCCTAAATATTTTATATAGACTGGTTGTTGGGTTAAAACTGTCATATTTGAGACGGAAAACTGTTGACGGAAGTACTGAAAAAAAAAAATTCAGTTGGTGACAATAATAGTAAGAACATAAAATATCCTGTTTTTTCTTTCCTTCCCTACATAGTTTGTACAGTCCAACGTAAAAAATTTTTGACGTGTAAACATGTACAACAAGATAAATGTGACCTCTTGTCCGAGAGGGGCGGAAGTCCGCGTCGCCCACGTGCAGACTCCGGTAAGACGTCTACGTCGGGACCGGGTGCACCGTACCGGGTACACGGTGTCTTCGTCGTCGAGAAGGACGTCCTCCGCGTGAGCGTTCGAGACGTAAACGTTCTCGGCCGTGTGCACGTTCTGGGTGGACGTCACGTCCTCGCCAACCCTAGGTGCCGATTGACTTCGTCCCGACCCCAGGTCTCTACTGACGTGTTCCTACCGCTCCTACAGTTTCCCCGCACGAGAATCACTGACAAAAGAGTTCTTGTACTAGAACCTTGTTTTAACCGAAACGCAAAGGAGGGTACCCTTGTATGTTACTTTCTTTTAGTCTGTTAAATCCTATTTTGATGTGCAACCATTCACCTTCTTGATCATAGACTTCACTTTTTTGTCCCAAACGTTATTCGTACTTTGACTACACCCCTTTTTATAATGATGTTTAAGGGAGTAGAATGGTCGTAAGTAAACTAGGTTGTGAAAGAGAAATCTTGACAAAGATAGTAGAACCAACATACTACAATCTGTGTAATTTCCTTGTAGACATCCTCGTGAGTCCAATATGTCACACTCTTGATCTTGTGCGTGGGCACACGGGTCACAAGTCTAGTCCTACCGTTGACACACGGGTGGTAGGTCCAGTCCTGGCCGTGGACACACGGGTGGTAGGTCCAGTCCCGGCCGTGGACACATGGGTGGTAGGTTTAATCCTGGCCGGGGACACACGAGTGGTAGGTCTAATCCTGGTCGGGGGCACACGGGTGGTAGGTCCAGTCCCGACCGTGGGGAGACGGGTGGGAGGTCTAGTCCCGGTCACGGGCACACAGGTGACAGGTCTAGTCCTAGTCACGGGTACACGGGTCACAGTTCTAGTCCTGGCCGTGGACACACGGGTCCTAGGTCTACTCCTTACCGTGCCACGGTCAGAGTCGAGAAGGACTAGAGTGGTAAAGGAAGTGGGGTCGGGGTAAGGACCGGGTGTCTGTTGGTAAACCTTATAACCCAAAGTAGGGTGCTTTATACTCCGATACTAATGTACGTTCCGACCTACCGAGTACGGAGTGATCCAAAGTGTACCAGGTTGTCAACGTTTGTCGACGTACACTCAGTAGGTCAAAGACAATACAGTACAAAGCGACACATCTACATGGTTCTAAACGAAAGGTCGGGGACCACGACACACGACCAACAAGGCACAAACCACGGTACTGGAACTTGTACACGAGAAACGTTCGGGTACCTGACCGCGAGCGGTCCGAGGGGACAGGAAGTGATAGAGGACCTCAAACGAGGTTAAGTACAGGTAACTCAATCACTGCGACAGATTGGTAAAGTAAGAGACGGCGGGGGAAGAGCAAAACGGAAGTTAGAAAGGGTCGTAGTCCCAGAAAAGTTTACTCAACCGATAAACGTAGTCCACCGGGTTCATAACCTCGAAGTCGTAGTCAGGAAGGTTACTTATAAATCCCAACTAAAGGAAATCCTAACTGACCAAAGTAGAGGAACGTCCGGTTCCCTGAGAGTTCTCAGAAGAGGTCGTGGTGTCAAGTTTTCATAGTTAAGAAACCGTGAGTCTGAAAAAATACCAGGTTGAGAGTGTAGGTATGTACTGATGACCTTTTTGGTATCGAAACTGATAAGTCTGGAAACAGTCATTCCACTATAGAGGCGAAAAATTATGAGACAGATCCAAACAGTCAAAAGGAAGGTTCCTTGTTCACAGAAAATTAAAGTACCGACGTCAGTGGTAGACGTCACTAAAACCTCGGGTTCTTTTATTTTAAACAGTAATGAAGGTGAAAAAGGGGAAGTAACTACTCTGACCTACGGTTCTAGAATCTAAAAACTTGTGAATCAAGATTCGGTAGAAAAAGTGAGAGGAGAAAGTGGGAGTAGTTCTCCGAGAAATCAAGAAGTGAAAGATGGTAATCCCACCATAATAGACGTATAGACTCCAGTAAAGAGGGTCGTTAGAACTAAGGTCGAACAAAGTAGGTCGGACCGTAAAGTGTACATGAGACGTATCTTCAATTTATTCGTCCCACTTTTATATGTCGGAACAGTATGAGGAAAGGGTTAAAACTTGGTCAGGTAACAAGGTGCAGGTCAAGATTGACAACGAAGAACTGGAGGTATGTCCAAAGAGTCCTCTGTCCATTTTACCAGACCATAAGGGTAGAGAAATTCTTAAAAAGTCAAAAAGAAAATTACAAGACAGAAAGTGTACATTACGACCTTAACTAAGAGGAAGACAACACTCTACACCCACACAATCAATGAGTCAGTATAGACTGAGACACAAAGAGGGTACCTGATATCGGGGGGTCCGAGGAGACAGGTACCCTAGGAGGTCCGTTCTTATGGACTCACCCAAAGGTGAGGGATGAGATCCCCTAGAAGGGTTGGGTCCCTAGTTTGGGCGTAGAGGACGTGACGTCCTCAGACTCGGCGGTCCCTTCGGGAACCACACCCTCTGTCCCTAGGTTAAAATGATAGAAGGAGGTGCACTCATTGTTCATCATCATCTTGGTAAGTAAAGGGGGGTGACTAGACACTGACATGCTCGACTTTACAAAGTCCAAAAGTAAATACGTACTTAGTTGAAACTATAGAAACAATATGACCAGTTAAAGGGTGAGACACGTTTGGGGAGTGAGACGTATGATGTCGGGACGGTCTGAACTCCATTTAAAAAAGAAGAGAAAAGAGCGAAGAAGAAAAGAGAAGAACCCGTAGAACAATTGGGACCGGAAACGAGAAAGATTATTTTGAATCCCTGGTGTGACAGGTTACGGAGTTTTTTTGGGACCCACTAAACCTAACCTTGACGTATGAACGGTTATACCCCTCCTGACTGTGAAAACATTATAACTGAGAAGGATAATTATTTGGACTACCAGACAGTAAAATACAGAAAAGATTACAGATACAATTTCAAAATTTTATAAATTTTATACCAACTAAAATTAGGAGAAAGATAAAAACAGTGTATAAGTTTTTTCGTTTTTGAAGAGTCTATTGCCCACTATATAAAGTTACCAAGACTTTAAAGTTTTTGATATTTTTCTTTATGTTATTTTTGAATGAAGAAGGGGTAAGAGTAAATGGTGTAAAGGACCGGGGAGTGTCATTGGTACAGATTAGTAAAGAAAAATTAGAAAGGTTCCACAAAAAGAAACACCAATCGTAACTTTAAAGAGATATTTATAAATTATTGAATTTCTGAATTGAGAAAGTTTGGGGTCATCTTGTTTTTGTCTATGAATTTTGGGTTCGAGGTTAGTCTGTATTGAACCACGTCTACACACGGTTATACGACCAGGTAAACTTTGGTACGGAAGCACTGAAAAAGAAGAATGTCTTGTGGGAACATTTCCAGGGAAATGTAAAAGTCAGGACCCACAAGTGACCTCCCTGACTACAACTTCGACTTTGAGGTTATGAGACCGGTGGACTATGCCTCTCGACTGAGTAAACTTTTCTGGGACTACGACCCTTTCTGACTCCCGTCCTCTTCCCCTACTGTCTCCCACTCTACCAACCTACCGTAGTGGCTGTGTTACCTGTACCCAAACCCACCTGAGGTCCTCAACCACTACCTGTCCCTCTGGACCACACGACACCAGTTCCCCAGTGTTTCTCAACCTGTGTTTGACTCGTTGACTTGACTTGATTTGACTTGGGGAATCCCCTCACCACGACCACTTTTGACGAAGACAAATAGGTGTCCGGTAGTGAAGTGTGAGTAAGGACTTCCTCCAGAACGACTCGTGTCTTAGGATCAATAAAAGAGAAGTGAGTCTTCGTGGACCGTATAAAAGTATCAACTTGATGACCTTTCTCTACCTGAAAGAGTCAAGGTCAAGGTTCTAAAGGGTTCGTCGTGACACTACCGGTACAGACCCGACCACCTCGTACGTTGTCGACCGGGTCGTGAGTCCACCCTCTTACCTCAACACCCGGTCACCACTGTTCCCCGGGCCGTCGTACCTCAGCTACTCGAACCGGGTCCATTGTTTGATGTCAGAGGTTTCGTATCGATTTTAAAGGGTCGTATAGGGATAGCAACCCTCCCCCTTCTTTCCCCAGGAAGAGTGTGTGGCATCGTGGGAAACCCATGGTGCCTGTGGACACACGGCCGTACTGTCCTGAGTCCTTGACGGGAGTAGTACCCTATTCGGGACGGGAGAGGTGGACGACCGGGGGCGAGCTGTGAGTGGTACTTAGGGTACCTTGGTCTGAGGGTACGTGAGCAGGCCGCCACGGACCGTGTGCACCTCCTTCGGTGGGAAGGGTTTCGGACTGGTTCGGCGGAGGTAGTACCTGCGGGAGGTGTGGACCAGTGCGAAGAGCTCACCGGCTTTGGAGCGAGAGTAGGGAGAGTGAAGTACTGGGAGAGAAGTCGGAACTGCCCTCCGAGACTAAACTTCCACGAGAGAAACCTCCGGGACAGGTCGGGTTTTCCGTGTGTCGGGTCGGGTTTTCCGTGGTTTCCCACGAGTCAGATGGACGTACGACCGGGGTCCGACGAAATGCAAGAATCTTTAGACCACAATTTGAGTCTCGTCAAAACACTGAAGTAAAAGTCGGAGAAGTATGTTGTCCCTGACGTGTTGTACACGACTACATTTCGTCTCCACGAGGGTTACATCCCTTATTAAAGGAACTGAGGGGTAAATAAGTCACTTTTGTCTTTCGGACACCTGTCACTCCCTCTGTGTGGAACCACCGTAAAACTACTTTAGTTTCGTTATGCTCGGACCGGAAGAGTCAAAAAATATGATTATGTTTGAAATTTACGTTGACCTCTATATTAATACTTTAGATCCATTATGAGTGTAAAAGTTTCTCATCCTATTCCGTCTTTAACACCTCTTCGAGATGCGAGACCCCTGACTTGCACATGGACGCCGGGTGTCCTGACCCCGCTGTTCAGGAGGACCAAACCCCGTCCCGACCTCCTGTGTGGCCCGTCCCGGAACGGTGGACGACCCAAGGGTCCTCGGTGGACGGTGCCGAGGGAACCGTCTACGTCGAGGTGGGCGCACCGACTCTTGTCTTGTCACTCGTCCCGGTGCCGGTTAGGGTCGTACGTGAGTTGTGTCTTTTGTCCGGGAGAGAGACATTGTCCAGTGAACGACATTGACGTTAACAAAAGTTGAAAGTTTGGTCGAGTTGATATCATTCCTGTTCTGTTTACAGAATACTTTGACTCCTTGAAACTGTTTCCTGACAGGAAGTCTTTAAGACCCCACCACTACGTCCTTACCTCTTCACATTACACCAAATAAATTAATATCATATTGTCTTTTATTTTGTGTTAACTCGAAACTTCAGATTTTCATTTCAAAAAGTTTGCCCGTTATGATATTAATTGAACAAGTGAAAGATGTACTAACACTACAAGTCATCGGTAATTATTACGAAATGGTTTCGTTTTTGTACTTTTTTTTCGGTTTATTAAAAAAATTTGAGGATTATTGTTGTGAAAGCGTTGTTATCAATGTCTTGTACCTAAAAATTACTTAGAGTATGACGTTACTTCTGTGACTTGTGAATACTTGTTAATGTAGTTGTCTCATTTTTGTGGACGAAGATGTGTTGTGAATGTTTACGTGTGAAAGGGGTTTTTTTTGAATAAACAAGTGTCTAAATTCGTTGTCTACTAAATGTATCCTAAGAAGTCAAGGTCTTATCCATGTCTTAAAAGTGAGACGTCTTTAACTACACGTCACCGACTCTTTCCCACAGTAAACAGGTTGTTGTGTGGAGAGTTCTTTAAGAGAACTGTGTACCAAAGGTCATTTGTGTGTAAAGGAGGACGACACTGTCCTTTAAGACCTGAGTAGCCGTGTACCTGTTTTGGTGAGGGTGAAGGTTTGTGACGAAGTCTACTCTGGTTCCGTCACCCGGTGTACTAAAGTGACGTCGGCGTACGTGTGTGTAGGGGCGCGTGTGAGTTCACGTGTTTGTCCACACGTGTGTGTCGTGGGGGTCGAGGAAGTACTGCGGACTTCTGTGGGGCACTGGTGTCACCACCCAGGGCGAGGACTCTTCCCGGTTCGGGATCCCTCCCTTTACCTCGACGCACACCTCGGAGTAGTCGTGCCGGTGTGCCGACCGTGTGTACGACCCAAATGATCGACGGGTAACAAAGGCACCCGTCTCTAGACCCATTCAGACCTCGTTACTGCACGTCTGTCAAAGGTTACAACGATCGTCACTGAGATCATTCTATGAGTCGACACTCTGATTTCGTCCTCTCTTCGGCCACACACACCCCCGCCCTCCCGTCGAGACTCACTCTGGGTCCCACCCCCGGGTAGGAGTGTGGCGTCAATCCCTTACAGTCTGAGGTTGTAGTCGAGGACTCGGCGGTGACGACATTTCGACGGGACTTTGAGGACGGCAGAGTGGAAGTGATGAGTCTAGAGGGAGGGTGGGTCGGTCCCCAGGGGGTCTGGGTCAGGGCTGGTAAGTCCCGGCTCTCCGGACTCCAACCGATGGTTCCCCGGACTGGCTTCCTGGGCGCCCACTTCCTGGTCGTAAGTCCGGCGGGGTGGACACTGTGGTGTTTTACCTTCGTCACTACCCTGCTCCGGCTGTGCTACCGATGGTCACAGGGAGAGACACGGACAGGGTCCTGTCGGAGGTTCCCAATGTTTACCCCGTCCCCCCTCCGACCCCCCGTGACTCTACAGAGCGATAGTTTGACATTGAGTTATTCTTTGTGTTGAGCACTTGTGACCTGTCTTTCAGGACTCTTCCGTCCTCACTGTCCGAGGTCCGTCTTCCCCGGGAACCGTCGGGAAGGACCCGTCCCGGTAGCGACGCGGGTGGAGAGGACGGAAGACCTACTCGAGTAAGGTCGAGATTTAGTGTTCACGGACTCGGTGATTGTCACTGTGGGTTCAAAGGGTTTATGAAGTACAGACTCCATCTTGAGTAAATAAACGTAACGACCGAGAGTCTACGGCGGTCCTTCACTTGGGTGAACCTTTGTACGTTTGGGTTCCACATCTTTTATTTATTCCAAACAGAAGTCCATCGTCCCGGAAGATCTTTCCAGTTCAGTGTAAGTTACCCATTCAGTAGACTTTGAAGATCTTTGACAAATATTGGTGTCGATATTTGATTTCACGAAATTTAAAATGAATTATAGACCTTAGTCACTAATCTTGGTAAGATAAAGTCTTAAACGGTCGTACTCTATGGAGTCCTCTAACTTTACCAAAAGGTATTTTTCTCGTCTTTTAAAAAGAAAAGTTTTGTTTGACAGGTTTACAACGTTTAAGTTGTGAGATGCGAAAAAAATTGAAGATTTTAGCTTCGTCTAAGTGTTGACATTGTCTTGTGTCTCCACTTCGACTCAATCGTCTGCGGTCTTGGGGTGTGTCTGCACTCTAGAGACGGGTGAGGGCGGCCTGTCCGTGTGTACGTGGTAGCGAGGTCTCTGGTGACTGGTGAGCGGGTCTACGGGGCGGGAGGACAGTGGGTTGTGTGGTCCCTGAGTGATGTGGTCGCCGGTGCCTTCCCCCAGGTGGAGTGCCGGCGTTACGGGTGTGTGTGTTTTGCCTTTCTTCGTTGTCCCGTGTGGAGACCTGTGAAGTACGTTCGACCCATGTCGCTCCTCTCTCGCGGGACGAGTCCGGGTGGCGGGTGTCGGCGCCGCAGGGTCGCGGGTCGCTCGGTCGTCCGTGCCAGGGGCCGGCCGGCCTCAGAGCCTTGTCGGGAGTGAAGAGGACGTCGTCGCGGCCCTACAACTACAAGGTCGGTTACCGGACGGCCAGTTTTGGCGTCCACTTGTCCAACGTGTGCCCCACCAGGAGCGAGGTCCGACTCGGCGTGTGGTAGGCGGCCACCGGGACGTTGGTCCGTGTCGCGGCAGTCTCGTCCCGGACTCGTCCTGGTATGGGGGTGTTGGGCAGTCTTTCTCCCCGACACTTGACCTGGTCAGTCTTCTTGAGGACACGACGACCCCCTCGACGGCACTTTGTTCTCCACCCTTGTACCGACTCGAGTCACGTCGGGTTGGTCGCGGAGTCCTGGGAAAGAGATTCTTGTCCTCAGTCTGTCGTCAGTTGTCCTTCTTACGTCTTTACCCTAATTTGTAATTTGTAATTTACCCTAATTGTAGGAGACCCTACAAAATTACTTATTTACTCCTACCTACTACACCCTTCTTTGTTTATATTAAGTGAGTTTCTGGGGTTCGTGTAAACTTGTTTATTAACGAAGTTCCCTATTTCCTCGATCTTTATATGGAAACCACGGTTTGTTTTGTTTCTATTTTATTCATCGGAAAGTTCGTCTAAGGGCGGTGGAAGTCTTACGACCTTGTTTGTGACGTCCGATAGACCCCTCAAATTTCACCTGTGTGACTGGACAATGAAATTATATGTTGTCCATGTCCCGTCTTAAGTCTTTTCGACTGTCTTTAGGGTCTTCATTTTGTATGAGAGTTGTCTTGTCGTGGTTTTAAGGGAGACGTTCTGTAGAGGTACCACCCCACGGTAGGTGTGTGACCCCACCGGAAGGGTCCGGTCTCCGGGTCCCGGCGGTCACCTCCCTGTAGGTGACGTCCTAGTTCCGGAGGGGAGGTACTGGTGACTCTTTGGACGTCGCCCAGTGGGCTCTGCCCGTGACTTCAGTCCCGAGGCCTGTTCTCTGATGTTTGCGGTCCGGGTGCCGTCCTGTGACCACAGTCACGGGAGTGTCGTCCCCCTCCCCGATCCTTCGACCCCTCACCCCCCGGGTCTCGTGGGGGTAATCCAGGTACGAGGGTGAGTGTGGGGAAACGAGTGACCCGGGGTCGCGGGGGCTCAGTTTTCTGGTTCATGAAGACTACCTCTGGACCATTCTTCTCCCATATTTTAACACTTGAAAGAAGACGACTGACGTACACTCTAATAACAAAACTTACATGAATCCATTAATTTTGGGTGACACTCTTAATTGAAGAAAGGAAGTCCTCCCCGAGGACCTCGTGACTTGTGTCGGTCCGACCGACCCTCGAGGGGTGTAGTCTCCCGTTCCGGGCGGGGGTCGGCGGGTGTGTCCGCCGGGGTCGTGCGTGGACGGCTGACGACGCACCCTCGGACCGGTCGGCGTGTGGGCTGTACAGCTTGTCGGAGTGGACCGCCAACAGTACCCCCTCCCGCTACTAAAAAACCGGTTGTGTGTGTAACTAGGATGTTACGCATCCTCCTCTCTTTTCAATCAATACATTGGTTGTCCACTGTTGTGCTCAAAAACTGTAATGTCCGCTATTACATCACCCCCAAAGTGTGTAAGGTGAGAAGTTCGGTTTTGTGTAATCGTTTGGCTCCACAATGGTCGGATACCGTAGTCTTTTGCCCGACTCAATGAGGGGACATTGAATGTACACGATGTGTCATTGGAGACCGGTTTTTACTAAACAAGAATTAAGAATTTTTCGAGTTGTGTGATTGGACTAAAACATGGGTCCAAAGTCATGAATATCTTATGTCTTACACGTAATCTCTTAGTTATTTTCTATAAAAGGACCCTCAAAGTTCGTGAAAAGGGTTCCGGGATGTTCACTTGTGTTCAAATATCCTTCGGTTGTGTACGGTGTTCGGGGGACTTCCGGTGGGATTACCAGGTACCTCCTCGTGGGTAGTGGACAACTACCGTCTCAGACACGCCTACCACCGTTACCCCCTGGCGTACAAGAAGTCCAGGGTCTGGAAGTGTCACGCCAGCAGTGACGGTCTCTGGTGCAATAGAGGGTGCCATTTGTGCCGCCTCCAGTGTCACGACGGTTCTCTCCCGTGTCCCAGTCTTGGAGCAGTCGTTAAGGGACAGGTGTGACGTGTCGTCTGTGGTTAGGACGGTGGGGTCCCGGACAGCCCTCCCGTCTCTCCGCCCCTACACCTGTGGCACTCACCAGTTGAGGCGAGTGACCAGGAGGACGATTGGGGACGGTCGAGTGTCTCCGGCGTGACTGGAGAGGTTCCGTCGGAGTGGTGTAGGGCCGTCACCTCGTTCCTCTCCCGAGGGTCTGTTCTACCCGGTTTATCTGTCCTGGGTGGCTTTAGAGATCTCGTCTGTGAATTTGTAAGTATGGTTGACTCTGAAAGTCTGTTAAGTTAGTCTCGTGACCTTTTTTTTAAGTAAGGTTGTTGTTGTTTTTTTGTAAATTTTTTACTAGACTTGTCTGAAGAGGTTCTCTCCCAATGTCTACCGTTTGTCCGGGTACTTTTGTACGAGTTGTAGTGATTAGTGGTCCCTTTACGTGTGGTCTGGGGTCACTCAACCATGAGGTGTGGACAGTCTTACCGACAGTAGTTCCTCTGTTCGCTAGTCACAACCTCTCCCACCCCTTTTTCCCTTAGCAGGATGTTACAACTACGTTTGCATTTAACCATGTCGGTGATACTTTTTGTAACACCTTTAAGGAGTTTCTGTCTTGGTAGTACACTGGGTCGTTATAGTGAGGACCCATAAATTGACTTTTTTCTTTTTTTTAGTTTTTCTATGTGTGTAGGGTTTCACACACCGCCGTAACAAATGTTGTGGTGTTGTGGCTTCGTTGGTTGTTCAGGTGACTGTCTCCTGACCCATTTCTCCTACGCCAGGTATGTCTCCCTACCTGGACCTCCCGTGACACAATTCCAGTTTCCGGCTCACGTGGTGTCCCTCTTTCTGCCTCTGTTCCCATTGGGGTTCTCGTTGGGTTACTGAGTAGGTTTGAGGAGTAGACTGTTGTTCCTGTGTCACCTCCGAACTCACCCTTGGTCCACGACGACGGGGAGTCCAGTGTCCCGGTAGACTCGCGGGCCGGTGACTGTTCCGGGATTCCGTCTGTGGAGGTGACGACCACTGGAGGGACACCTACACTCCGGAGTCCTCCAGACCGGGTCAATTTGGAGTCAATTGTGAGACGATTTAATCACCCTTTTCAGGGTGTTTCGAACAGTTTGGGACAGTTACTTTACGACTTTCTGTGACCCAAAGGTAGTCCTTTGGACTGTCCATAGCACCCCGTAGTTTCGTTCTCCGACCGACGTCAGGAAGGTTCTTGACAGGAGGGTTCCGGAGAGGGTGTACCAGGGAATCCCGCCACCTTCCGGGCCGGGATGGTTGCGGGCGGCGGAGTAAATAGAACAGCGGCTCTCGTCGGCTCGCACACGGAGGTCGACTGTCTCGTCAAGGAGGCGGCGTCGTGCGGATCTTGCAAGCAAGGCGAGGGAGACACCCGGAGGTAGTCGCCTCTGCCTTTCGACCCGAGGAGTAATCCTGGGTGTCGACAGGGGGGTAGTGTGTCCCTTCGACGACGAAACGTATTGTTAGACGACTTTGAAGGACCGGTTCCTTCTTTCACGTGTTACACCTTTTACTTCGGGCCTCTGTCCTCCGTCGTTGAGGCGACCGTGGTCGGTGTCCGCGGAAGAGTGAGACTTCCCCTACCCCGGAGGCTGTCCCGTCTCACTCGTCCGTCTCTCGTGTGTGAGGTCGTTGTCCCGGGTCCGTCTGGGAGTGTTGAGAAGGTGGAAACGTCCGTCGTATTCCCCGTACCCCTCACGTCTGGGTCCACACTGCACTGTGTACCGGGTGCGGTGGGAGGACGGACTACCGGTGACGCGTGTTTGGGTGTTCCTGGATTGGCTACGACGAGTGTCCCGAGCCCGTCGGGGGGTGGAAGGTGGGTGACCGGAGGTTCGACACGAGTTCTTCGATCCCAGGGGTTCCTCCTTGGGTAGGGGCCCCTGTCCGACCCGGGAGTCTCGTGGCGGGGGTGTTCGGGGGGGGGGGGGGGTTCAATCTCTTACGAGTCGAGGGCGTCAAGTGCTAGAGTTTATGGACTCACTCTTTACCTTTGAGTAGAGGGTTGCTGTGTTTGAAGACTCCTCAGGACCTTCCGGTCGAGGGGTTCCTCGTCTGGGACTCTATTGTTCGTAAGTTTCCTTCAGTCCAAACGTGGTGTGGAGAAGAAATACCCTAAAGTTCGGGTCGAAGGGGACCTTCTCCCGTCCCCTGTGAGGTCGTGGTCCCGGTCTGGAGTGGACTACGGGGAGAGGTCGACGGGGGTCCGAGTCACGTCTGTAAGGACGAGTGAAGTGTTACTCAGATTGGGGTCTTGGTGAGGGAGCTGGTCGTGCACGGTCCGGGACGCAGGATACTCTTTTATGTGCTGTCTCCCATGACTGTGATAGGTCGGCTCCCGGGACTGTTCCAGCGCACGTGTGTCCGGAGTCTCGGCGCACGTCGTGGGTAGTCTTCACTGTGCCCGACGTGCCTTGTACTGTGCACATCTCCGTACCCACGTTGGAGGACGTCCGTGGTGGCGGTGGCGTGGGACGAGGGACGGGGTCCCGCAAGTTCCGTAGGACGGTTGTGGAATAGTCTGGGTCTTCGTCGCGTCTGTCTTTCTTTAAAAAGACACTCTGTAGCATAGAACAAAAGAAATCTGTTCTTTCGTGGACTCAAGTGTGAGATCCTTATTTCATTTGTTAATATACTTTCCTTAAATCCGTTTTTCTTTCTTTTTTGAGACGTAAGAGTCTATAAAGATTCTTACTTTATAAGGCACGACTCGATTAAAGGCTAAAGAAGTTATGGTCTCAAATACCGTGCACATCTGTGGTAGTCGACCCGTGTCGGACCTCAGTAGCCGGTGGGTGTCCCCTTCGAATTACTGGTCACTGACGGAGGCAACGACCGGGGAAAAATGGCGTTACCTTTGTTTTGTTTTACTTTGATTTTTGTCCCACTGTTGAGACGGCGGGAGGTGTCCTCCGCCACCACGACCCCCCGAAGAGAGTTTCCGTCGTCCCCAAGGTCGTGGTGTCATTCAAAGTACTGTCACTCTCGGGTGTACCGGCCTCAGGTCGGGGTAACTGACGTGCAGTGTCCCCCCGGTCCCGTAACAGGGGTGGTCCGGTAGGAGTGCACCACCACCTTTCGTGTACTTGCGTGTTCCTGACTCGGGTAGTCTGTTTTTCAAGACCCAAGGCCGATATCGACTACTGTCTTTATGTGCTCTTTACTTGACGGTTATCGACTTTAAGGACACTGTCAGGTCTAAAAAGGTTGATTTGTAGAGACAGTAAAGGTTCTTGTCCTGTGTGATGTTAGGGGTCAATAGTCCTTTTGTCGACCAATGTTTTCCAGAGATTTTGACGAAAAGTCAGTTTAACCATGTGGAACCCGGTGGTTTTCGATCAGATTATTATGTCTGGGGTTCGAAACGATGTATTTAGGACAATTCTAAGGATAATATTACTTTTTTAAAGTATTATGTCGTACTTTTATTTTCATTGTATGGTTTTTCCCCTACCCTCCAAGTAGACAGAAAAAGTGTTTACGTGTTACTTTTGGGATTTGTCTGTGAGGTGGGCCTCGAGAGAGAGGTAGGTCGTTTTTATTATGTCGGTCTAGAGTCCCACTGAGTAGTGGATATCTGCAAGTAAATAGAATGTCTCTTCACAATATAGAGTTTCACAATATAAGAAAAGGAAAGACTTTTTCCGTGTCCTCGGTTCACTTTCAACCCCAGCACTTTCAAAGTAAAGAGGTCTTTACTTTTCCTCTTTTGTCATAGAGGGGGTCGAGGATCTCTTCGACCCGATGTCTTGACTCAGTCACTACGACTTCGGATGTGGCGATGTGGAACGGATTCCTTGTTGGTCGTGTGTCTTGTGAGCTTAATGGACATAAAGTGCAATTTCATGAGTGTAGTGTCTTCTACAATTCTCGGGTTGTGTGAAGTGATCTCTTGAACACGACTCAGGGATATTTACTTTTATGTGGGATTCTATTTGAAAGGGTTTCACACAAGGTGTAGGATTGTTGTACTTTGCACGTCAGTGTGTCATTCTTTGTGACGGAGACGCATTCGTTGGTAGGGGACTCTTGTGAGGTGTCCCTGAAAGGTCCCACTGTGTTCCCTTTCTCGGTGTAAGGACTCTTGTCGTGTGGACTCACAGACAAAGTTACGAGTCTTTTGGTGACCCAATTGTCCTGGTTCTTTTGGTGGGATCTTTTGGGTCAGTGGAGGTCGGGTCTGGTCTCAATTTTTCTGTAAATGCGTTGGTTCTGAGTGAGGCACACCGGGACCTTGTGCAAGTGCCTCACCTACCTTCCCAGCGCCTTCAGGGTGTCTGCCTTGCAGCACAGCGCCCTCCTCCAGTGGTGGTCGGCGACCCAGCCCACGCACGTCGTCACGCAGTCGAGGACCAGTACGGGACACCCTCTACCTTCTGCGTCAGTGTCACTCCGGGGGCGAGTCGAGGGTCCTTTTCGTCGACGTCCCTGCCACACACCCCAGTTCCCCCCGGGCACAGGGAAGGGGAGTACGTAAGCTTTCTGGACTTACTCGTCACACCCTCCCTGTGAGGACTGGGGCTGCCTACTTTCCATCCCTCCCAGAGATTGTCGGCTTACACACTCTTTCATGTCAAGACTCAAAGCGTACACTCTTCTTGGAGATTATTGGGTACCCACCTCGCGTGCCACCCTGTGTAGGGACAGTGAGTTACTGTTTTGTGTGACTGTTCGTCCATACTTCCGGCCACCGTCCGTCCTCCGACATGTGCGGGACGACCTGAGGACGGGACGTACACCCGTGTTGGACGTCTACTCACCGTACGACAAGACCACTAGAGTCATGTAATATTGCGTTTTACCCGAAACGTCCATACTGATTCCGGAGGTTTAGTGTACCGGAAGTCAATCAGTTTTTTTTTTTTTTTTTTTTGTGTGTGTCTGAAGGACCCACCGGACGACATCAATCCACTCGGAAAAATTCCCAGGGCTCTCTCTGAGCGAGGATGACCGGACCTCCTTTCGGTTGTCGTACGACACTCTTCGGAGACAGTCCCGGTCCCCTCCCCCGGACACCGGCGGAGGTCCATGACTTTCGACGGGGGTCGGCTTTTGACCGTCTTTTTACCGGTGTTCCCTAGGAACGTTACCGGTATTCCCCTGGCGTCCAGAGTCCACTCCCGTGTTGGGGGGTTCGTAAGAGTAGGGTGGGTACTGTGGGACTCTTAGTCTCGTAATCGTTCGTGTACGGGTTTTGAGGACCGGTTCCCTGTAGTATAATATTTAAGTGCAATAAAATTCTATGATTCACACACCTTTAATTTCGTTTTTCTTTTTCGATTGTGTGGTTGGTGTAAGTTTATAGATGTATGACGTGCACAGATCTACGTTAATGTGGGGGACTTCTTTTCTATTTAAATTGGTGATTACCGAGGTAATGAGTCCTCCGAGAGACTTTTAGTGTCGACACGGTTGTGTGTTAGGTCTGCTCTCCAGGGAGGGTGTACTACGTGGACAGTCCCTCACCTGCTCGAGACTGCAGAGGTGCAGTATGTCTAACCGGCAAGACAGGGTCCTCCGACAGTGACGGACGAAGGGCGGCTGGTCGGTCAGTCGTCGATACTGATGAGGGACCACCGAGAAGTCTCTTCAGTCACCGCGGGCCTACCACCCTGTCAGCGACCTGCCCAGCCGCAGACGTAGTCCAAGCAGGAACAGTCTCGTGAGGTGAAGTAGGAGCGGTGTCTCGACGACGACCCCTTCGTCTCCACCCAGGGACCCCTCGGACTGGAACGTCTGGTCGGCGTGTCAGTCTGGCGATGGCGGATAGGAAGATCCTGAATTGCTGGTAATACTGGCAGGGTCGCCCACAGACCGTGATTCATTTGTGCGTATGTGTACGGTACATCCTCGTGTGTGGTGTACCTGTGTGCATGTGTTCCTAGACACACAGTGTAGGTGTTTGTGTCGTCTCAATTTTATTTTAGAAATTTTATTTTTTATATATGTATTGTGTGGGTTAATTTTTACTTAAGAAGTCACCGAAGGGACCACCGAGTCACCATTTCTTAGGTGGACGGTTACGTCCTCTGTGTACAAGTTAGGGATCAGGTCCTTCTGGGGTGTACGGAGCCTCGTTGACTCAGGCTCTCTCTGTTGATAGTTCGAGACACGAGGTCTCGGGTCCTCGACTCTGATGGCGTCGGGTCGTAGGACCTCAGATACGAGACGTTGTTCCCTTGAGTGGTGTTACTCTTCGGACACGTAGTGTTGATCTCATCGGGGGTGAGCGGCGTTGATCTCTTTGGGAGTGTCGTTGTTTCTGGGCCGTACCGGTTTTTAAATTTTTATTTTTATTTAAAATTTTTTACTTGACAATTCTGACGAACGGATTTCTTTCGAGTGAGAATGAGCAATGGCCTTAAATAATTAATGAATTGGGTAGAGGTTTGTCTTGTTACAAATTTCCAAATTTTACTCTTTTCATTAGAAGTGTCCGTTTTTATTCTTTTGACCTTCTAATGATAGTGGGAGATTGTTAATGTCGGTTTTGTATTTGTCTTTAGATTGGAGACGAACTGGTGCACTTGAGTGGGTCACGGGACGCGGACACTTCTGGGGGTGGACACCCTCGTCGTGTCCCTCCCGGGGACACATGTATGGGGTGTCTTTGACCTCTAGTCTAGTTCAGTGGGTTCTCCTCCTACTCTCGGGTGCACTCCTGGGTTTCTTCCGTGACCCGACTACACCACGTTGATGTAGGCTGTCCTGTCCATCCTTGACCCGCCAGACACCAAATTTGGACACCAGCAAGAAGAGTTGTACGTTGGATTGAACAGTGGTTGTAATTTTGAACTGGGTGCACTGTTACTGTAGTGTGTGGGGTGACTGGATGTCCCAAATAGAGTATACTCTCTGTCTGTTCAACAGATGTTAGTTTATATATTTTGTGATTTTTGAATTGGATTGGAATTTTAATTTCCTGATTGTATACATATACAATATTAAAAACACCTTTTCTTTCATTTATATTTGTGTCCGCTACATCTGTCTACGTGCGGGACCAGACGACCCGCCGGACACCCCTCCCGACCGTGGCCGATCACAGGACCGTCCGTCTGCCACCGGAGCGAACCGGAGAGGAGCCACGTGCGTCCCTCTTCCGTGTCCCTCGGGAGTCCACGGAGAAGAGGAGGTCTGTGGTTAGGACGACCAGTCTCGGGGTCGGACATTGGAGTGAACTGGAATCACTGCAGAAGGCTCCGGGTAGAGGTACCTGTCCGGGGACCCCACTCCCAAGATTCGATACTTAGACCCCTGTGTGTGTAAGTCAGGTGTTGTAACGAACAGGATTTTGAGTGTCTACAGGTCTTGGGTGGCTGTATGGGGTCCAGCACGAGAGTCCCATTCATTTGCACGACGAATGTGATCTCAGCCGGCGTCCGACTCCTTGTCCGTCGACCTGACGTATGGAGGTGTGCACCCGTCAGACTAGAGGTCTCCGACTCCTGTCTTTCGTCCCGCCTCCACCCCATCTCCCCCTCGCAATGGGTCGTGTGTCTGCTCGTGCCCACTCTGGGACGATTCAGGTGAGGAACTCCCTAGTGTTCCCTAGCTGAACTGAAATTGTCCAAGAAGACTCTACAAGGGTCCTTATCGTTTCCACGGGTCTCTATTAATGGATATTTTTATTAAGGGAGGTAGGGTTCCATCTTTCAAGACTTCCGAGTCTCTTTTGAGTGTTCCGTACCTAAAGTAAGAGGTGGACCGATTAGATTCTGCTGTCTGTGGGTTCAGGTATCATTGAGTTCACGTGCTAGGGTAGACGACTTGGTCCTCCGTAGAACGGGGTCGGTCCCTCGTCGACCGTGGCTCTGGAGTGACAGTCATCGGTCCGGCGTTCCCCACGAGTCTGGGTCCTTTCGTTTCCCGACGACTCTCCGTGTCCACCGGACGTCTACACGGTTTCCCGGCGGAGGTGGGGTGTTTCCTCGTGGCAGACCTGAGGTGGAAGGGATGGACGTTTCCGACGTTTTGAGGGGGTTTCGTCACCTACCGTCGTACCCGGAGCACCGTAGTTTGACGGGCTGTAAGACCGGAGAGCTCGGTCGTAGGTCAGGGTCGGGGTACACGGAGGAGAGGGGTCCGGTGGTGAGACGGTCGAAGACAGGGATGGGGTCGGAGGGTTGTGCAGAGCTGGAGTAGGGGGAGAGAGGTCGGGTCGACAGGGATCATAGGGAGGTCGAGGGGTTAGTGTGTTGTTTACCGGGGGTATTGTTCCGAAGTGAGGGTCGACTGACGAGGAGTCTCCAGTCGAGTCTACAAGTGATCGACAGTGGACAGGTGTCCACGTCCACACAAGTTTGGTCGGAGTTCTACTTTTGTCCATGAGACCAGGAAGTGTCTTTTCGGACTAGTGACCAGATCTATGTGTGAGTGGGAGGTCCAATGTAGACACAGGGGTCTTGTGGTGTCCCCAGGTGTCTCAGTGTGTCAAAATGCCCGGTTGAGGAGTGACACTGGTCTTTCACACTCTGGTGATCCACTCCACCTCTGTTTGGGTTCCCTGGTGTCGAGAAAGACCCTCCTGGTGAGCCCTTCTTCACTTCTGAACTCGGGACGTCCACGGGTTGGGTCCTGACAACTGGAAAGACACGGGTGTCCCAGACTCTCTCGGACTCTCGGTCTCTCACCCGTCGTCCCTATCCGAGACATTTTTCTGGAGGTCCTCTTGACTTGATTGAGCGTTCGGTGACGACCAATTTTTATTGGGAACCACAACAAAAGAAATAAGTAAAAGGTACGTTGAACACTTTACAGATGGTTGCTGGTTGAAGACACTTACCGTACCAATTAGGACTACGACGACTATTCCTTACTGTCAACAAAAGTCTAGTCGTTATTGATAAGTTAATTTTTTTTTTTTAGTTGTATGGCCACTCTCGGTTGACAAGACTACCTACTTTAAAATACCTTAAATGACGTTTCATTTTTATAACTTTTTGTCCAAATGTCATTCTTATATAGTAGTTATAGATAATGTTGATGTCATATACAACACTCCAATTTAAATTTCTGATTCCTTAATACTATCAAGTTATAATTCAGAAGAGTAAGATGATTTGATACTTATTTCTCTTGTCTCTATGTTGTGTTTTATTGATTTATACTTGGTGGTTTGGTGAGTTCTTAGCCGGTGTGTCTTTTTGTTATGAACTAGAGAATTTTTGACTCTTCAGTGACTCTCGATTTTCATTTGGTTCTACTTTTTTCTTTTGAATTAATGTTTTCCGTCTCCATCTAATACCACCCCCTGTGACAAGTGACGGGTGTGTGGGTGGGAGGTCTCTTCGGTGTTCAAGTGTTAGACGTGTCTTTACTCTGGTGATGAGGGAAGTCCTGTCGTTTCGACCCCTGACGTTCACTCCGTGCACGGCCCCCTCGGTACCCGGCGTGACGCGCCGCTACTACCCCGGATACGGGCCCCTCGGTACCCGGTGTGGCACGCCGTTACTACCCCGTATACAGGCCCCTCGGTACCCGGCGTGGCGCGCCGCTACTACCCCGGATACGGGCCCCTCGGTACCCGGCGTGACGCGCCGCTACTACCCCGAATGCAGGCCCCTCGGTACCCGGCGTGACGCGCCGCTGCTACCCCGAATACAGGCCCCTCGGTACCCGGCGTGACACGTCGCTACTACCCCGTATACAGGCCCTTCGGTACCCGGCGTGACACGCCGCTACTCCTGTTCCTCGTGTCTCGGGTAGAGGGAAGAATTGTCCTCGGGGGAGAGTAGATTTTGGGTTTTTTCATTCTTTGTTATTCTGTCCGATAAAAAGATTTACCTTCCTTTCTCGTCTTCTAAATTTTGACAAGGTTCACCGACTGAAACTCTTCACCTCTACCGTCACTCTTCCTGTTCGTGTTCCGGGGGTACCCAAACAGTGTGTTCGATTACGAAAGAATTACAAGTCCGACTCATGAGTCGTACAGTGTAGGTGACGTCCTCGTCGTCGGGGGTCCATGCCAGGACTCCCTCTACTTCCCAGGTCGACCTCCTTGTCACCTGCTCCGTCCTCGCCCCCCGGTTCGTCCTGGACCGGGTGTCGGGGCTGTCCTCTCACCATGTGGGGGTGACTACCCTACCCTCTACACGGTCCCTTCTCCTCCTCTCCTCCACAAGTGGGTTCAGGCACCCCCTGTGTCGTCTGGGACCTCCGTCCATCACCTGTGGTGGAGGTTCAGACACACGTCCCACTTCCCACTTGACCGGTCCCCGTTGCTCTGTGTCCGGGTCTCGGCCCCACGGTCTTCCTTCTCCCCACTCACCCTGTCGGGTACCACGGGCGTTCGTTCCTCAGGTCGCCGGTCGTCGTGGGTGTCCCGGGTGTATGTCGTGGAGACGTGGTGCCTCGGAAGAGTTAGCCTGTCACCCTTCGGTCACGTGTGTGCAGTCAGGGTCTGGCACGTTCCGCTCTTCGGCTCCGGGCCGGGGGTATTCCCCTGTGGGGCACTAGATGTCGAGTGGACTGGGGTGCACCGGGCACATGAACCGCTCCGAGGCGGGGCAGAGCTATGAGGTGTTGTCTCGGCACACTAGACGTTCTAGGTTTGTGTGTGTTCACTCGGCGACGGTTGTAATCAGAAAAATTAATTTCTCCTCCTATTTTTAAAATTTGACTCTTCAAAGTAGTGGTGATCATGGAGTACCCTAAAACGAGTGTGAGGAGACATTAGGTTGACTACGTTCTCCTGTTCCCCGGTCACTGGGAGTACTCCGGTACCTTGACCGTCCCCTTGGACCCCTGGACTGGGGGCCCCGTACCGGTACGACGGTCGTGGTCCGGACCCTGGACTCTGTGGTCCCAGGTACCCAGTGCCCTAGCAGTGGAACAACTTTATCATTCTGAAAAGTCTTGTAGTTCGATATAAGTTTACGTTTATCGTGGGTTGAGGTCAAGGTTTGATAGACTCTATTAGGTACGAGACACCTGGAGAGGTTTTATTTCTATTTTTCCTGTGAGTAATTCCTTTGGACTGTGTTTCACGACTAATAGGTACACTCTAAAGTGTTTGTAGTATTTTCCCTTAGACATACGAAAAAAATTCGATATTAAAGGTTTTATTAGACCCCACGAGTACATACTTGTGTCAAAATTTGTTGTCTTTTGAAAGAAGTAGTAAGATTACTGAAATGTAAAGGATAAAGGTGAGTTTTTCCGACCTAAAGCGTGCATTGAAGAGTGTTCAACCGTGAGGAAAAGGTGTTCGCTCGTGTAAAAAGTAAGGTCCTTAAAAAAGATTTCCCAATAATCCAATGATCGAGAGTCTTCCGTGAAGGAGAGGTTCCTCCTCTTACCCCGAGAGACTACGGCGGGGTCCTGAGGACCGTCACCTTGGGGATGTGGTCCGGTCGTGCCGCGACAGTCTGGTGTGTCGTGCAGGAACCTCCCTGGAGAGTTCACCCCTTTTCACTTTATGTGATAGTTTCGTTTACATGTGACTGATGCCGACTGTTCTTTCGGTTAGTGTTGATGGATTAGGGTACTTCTCCGTTAGGTGGGACACGGTGTCCTGTCACAGGGCCTGTCACTCACCCAGGTTTGCGTCGGTGAGTGAGTCTACGGCTGTCCGTGTGCCGGTTCGCAAACCGGTGTGACGGAGGCCCCTCCGGGACGGGATTCGACCCCACCAAGGTCTGAGTGGTCGTCTACGGCAGGGGTCGTGGTGTCCGACGCAGGAACGGTGTGACTGCAGGGTCTACGGTAGGGCCACCGGTTATATGAGGAAGTGCTCGACCGTGTGACGGGCCCTACACCACCAGAATTTCGACCTCTGCTAGACTTTAACACTACCTTAAATAACTCGTTTATACAGAGTCAATTTTTTCTTATTCTGTTACACAAACCTTTTACGTATTTAGTAACTTTTCTTTTAAATTTTGTAATATCGTTGTGTCACATCCACGTCAATGGAGTATTTCGTCCCGTTTCAGGAATGTTTTCGGAGTCTTCTTGGGGTGTTGGTGGGGGGTGGCGGACGAACGGACAGACACATGGAATGTACGGGAGTATGTGTTTGACTTTGATAGTGTGTTGTAAAGGTTTAAGAGTTTTTTTTTTTTTTTCGTACTGTATTTTTCAGTTCTTCCATATGGGGTTTGGGACTTGCGATTAATGAGAGTGATAACCCTCTGGACATAATAGAATAAAAATCATTAAGTGTGGTTTGGTCCTCTTTTTCTTAGATTCCACCCTGCCTTACTTTTTTATTGTCCACTCCAGTGACTCGTGTCAGAGTCGGTCAGGACGAGGTCTCCCCCTTCCCCCGTCCCGTCCCGGCCGCCCGGGACCGGAGTCCGTCGTGTACCAGACCGTGCCTGTTAGTCCGTGTCGCCAGTCGTCCGCAACAGGACGTACTAGGTGTGTCGTGCGTCAGGGGGGAAAGAGAGTATTACCTTCCCGGACTCCCTCTACGATTGTTTTGTCTTTCCCAAACCAAAAAATTGACAAGACCCTATTTTCTACCGAAAAGACGGAAATTTTAATTAGTCTTATGACTTTACCATTTTGGTTCAATTTTTTTTTCACGCTCCATAAGGTGTCGATGAAATTTGTCACTAAATCGTTTCGAGATGTTTACGTAGATACAAATAAAAATCATATTTGTGAATTTTGTGTTAGGTGATAAAGTGGTGGTGGTCCTACTCGGAAGTTTACTAAGGACTGTGCCACTTTCCGACTTTGTCTGAAGGTCGTCTCTGAGTGAGAAGTCACTCAGCCGAATTTACATTTTGCTCCCTGTCGTGAAGGGTCCACCAGGGTGTCATTCCTGAGACGTGTAAGTGACGGTTCGCGTGTCCAAGGTAGTGACCAACCCCTTGACTGTAAGGTGTTCGGTAGGTCTGTGAAAGTCCTCCCCGCCCTCGTTTCGAGTACTGTTCGCCACCCGTTAAAGAGTCTATGGTGACAATACTCTATACTTGACGGGGGTGAACGGGTCGTCTTTGTGCCCAGGTACCGGCTCTGAACACGGTTGGTGTAAAGGTTACTTCAACCTCCTCTCCCTAACGTCAACTACTGCAGTTCGTCTACCAGAGTCCGTGACGAAGGTCCACGTACGGTGTAAGACTGGTGACTTGACAAAGGGTTTATACCTGAGTCCGTATTGACGTGTCTCCGGGTACTCTGTCTGACTTAATGGAGGTCCCTTGTGAACGCTACGTTTACACCTTCCTACGAAGGCTTAATAGGAAACGTAATTTTATTTTAAATTTGATGAGATGTTTTGTTTCCCGAAGGGTCCACCGCGAACAACATTCAAGGGACAGTAGCAAGTCAACGAGTCAGTACAGACTGGGGTGTCTGACGTCGTGCGGTCGTGGTCCACCGCGATCACCATTTCTAAGGTGGACGACTACGGTTACTTCCTCTACGTTCTCTGCGCCCAAACCAGGGACCCAGACCTCCTAGGGAACTTTCTCCTTTACCGTTGGGTGAGGCATAAGAACGGACCTTTAGGGTACCTGTCTCCTCGGACCGTCCGATATTAGATACCCCAGAGTTTCTGAACCCTCTCAATTTTTCGATCGAATTTTGAGTTGTAAGTTTTTTGATTCCAGTACTGTAGGTCAAGGTAATGAAGTACCGTTTGTCCTCTTTGTTTTCCCCTTAGGCACCGTCTAAAATAAAAGAACCAAAGGTTTTAGTGAAACCTCTCACTGACGTCAGTAATTTAATCTTCTACGAACGAGGAACCTTTCTTTCGATACTGTTTGGATCTGTTGTATAATTTTTCGTCTCTGTAGTGAAACGGTTGTTTCCAAGTATATCACTTTCGATACCAAGAAAGGTATCAGTGCATGTCTAAACTCTCAACTTGGTACTTTTTCCGACTGATGGTTTCTTGACTACGAAGACTTGACACCACAACCTCTTCTGAGAACTCTCAAAGAACCAGACGTTCTGGTTTGGTCAGTTACGATTTCCTTTAGTTGAGACTTATAAGTAACCTTCCTGACTACGACTTCAAGATTATGAAACCGGTGGACTACGTCTCGCGGTTGAGTGACCTTTTCTGGGACTACGACTCTTTCTGACTCCCGTTCTCCTCTTCCCCTGTTGTCTCCTACTCTACCAACCTACCGTAGTGGCTGAGTTTGCCTGTACTCAAACTCGTTTGAGGTCCTCTGTCACTTCCTGTCGCTTCGGACCGCTCGATGTCAGGTACCCCCGCGCTTCTCAACCTGTGCTGAATCGTTCTGACTTGTTGTTGTTGTTTCTCTCCGAAAAAGTGTTGTTTTCTTTCAATAGAAATATTTTTGGGTACACTTGTTAAAGTGTTCAAGGACCCTTTCTCAAACGACCAATCGTGCATCAGACGGGGGTGTCCGGAGTCTCGGTCAGACGTCCGGGGTCCTCCCCGTCTAGACGACCCCCACTCCTCGGACTTGGGCAGGCGAGGAGGTTCTTGTGAGCGACGTCGTCTCGTCTGGACCTCTCACTTAAAGTGGAAGTGAGAAATTCCACACACGTGTCCGATGATTCTAGTAATTATCATACAAAGAATATTTAAGTCTATTTAAAAATCAGAGATTTTACTGATCCCGAAAATCGTAAAGATTATGTAAAAAAATTTCGTTAATAACATATGTAGGAATAGAAACGAGTTTAGAATTCAAAATGATGAGTACCATTCTCCACTGAGATATTTAGGAAAGAAGGAGATGAAATCTTTACTAGTCTTTTAAAACCTTAAGATTCTGGTATGTGACATATATATTTGACTTTATTTGTTATATTAAGTTTTGTTGTATTCTTCAATTTATTCATTCTTATATTACAGTGATCTGTAAAAATTTTCATGAGATTACAATTAAATAAATTTTTAAGTTTTGATGATTTACATTCGATCTATATTGTCTTGTTTTTTTATAAAATCATTCGGTGAATGTAGGATCTCAATAGTTTCCTTTGTGTTCTTTTACAGTCGTTATACGTATAAATTTTTTTTTTAATGGTTTCTGAAAGTTTATTCGTCTTTGTCGGATTCTGACTTCGACGAGGAACTTAACGTGAAGTAGAGTGACACCTATGTTCCAATTCAATGAATTCCCTTTTTATTTTTCGATTGTTTTTTGATAAATACGGAAGTATCGTCTGAGTGGTGTTTAAACTTGAAGGAGGATTCTAATTCGTTTTCATGATATATGATCAACTTCAATCCGTCCATTAAATAGAACAAATAAGGTTTATGTGGTTTCGTCTCTACGTGTGTTTAGTGGAGTTTTATAAAGAAGTATCATCATAAGAGGGTCTCTATTTGATTAAGGGTTTATTAATTTAGGAACGGTGAAATTTTTCTAGTCTACCACTAAATATTTTGTCGTTTTGTACTGTTTACAGAGATAAGACGGAAACCTGGAAGTGAAAAAATAGTATGAAACGCTTGATTTCTTTTCTACTTGATTTTACATTGATGTTGAGTCTTACATTCAAGGTGACGAAATATGGGTAAATAGTCGAAAAGACTTAAGTCTTAGAGGAATCGTTCGGTGTAATTGCTATTTTTTACATGAAAGGGTGTTTTTTCTGGTGTGGATGATTGTGTGCTACACAGTCGGTGTCATTCGTCGTATCATCGTAGGTCCACGGATACAGGACCTCGGTGAATTGTAGCTGTCATGAACAGAATTTATAATCCGAGGAGAGAAGGGTAGCGTGACACACGTTTGGGTGTGTGAGTACTACCGGACTCTCGGTGTGTATGGAACGACCACCTCCGGAACATCCACCAGAAGTCAAAGACTCTTTCGACCGACCACGACACTGACCGACGTCTCTGTCTTGGTTGGCAGTTCTTTTAGTGTGTTCGTTCGTGCAGTCTCGACCCTGTCCCTCTGCCGAGCTCCTGTACCTCCTGTCACGTTCGGGTCCCACACGGGTGTGGTCGTCTTTGTGTCCGAAGGACCTTGGACGGGCAGGAAGGTGTGGGTCTAGGTTCCCTACGATGAGTTCGGACGACTGGTACGTCTCCTTCGCTTAGGAGGGACGTGACCTCAGTCTGAAGGAGGGACGTCCGCGGGCGTCCTTCGGTCGGAGTGGAAAACAGAACTCGACCGGGAATGAGTCAAGGCGAGGTAGCTAACGAACAGGAAGTCGACGATTCGCGAGTAATTCTCAGAGCTAAAGAGATGCGTGACTTTTCATTTTATTACACGAAAAGTCCATATAAGTGGTTAAGGTTTTAACTCATGTATTTTTACAACGTACAATCTTAACAGATTTGATCGTGCACTTACTATAGGGTGATTTGTTCTCCTACCGGTCTCAAGGTTTTTTGAGTTTTCTGTAAGGGTTTTGTGTTTCAGGTGGTGAGTACGGTGTGTTCTTTCTGTGACACGATGACTAGGGGTTTGTCCGGAGGACCTAAAGTTGTCTCAAGTGTATGAAACATGAAATAAGACACGTGAATGTTTGTAACAAGACCAGGACAGACTTTGACTTTTTTATGAATGTCAGAGGGGACTTTAGTAATCCCCTTTGTATGTTATTGTTTTGGACTGATAACAATGACAGCAGACCGTGGTCTCACAGTTCACTCACGATGTGTAGAGTTTCTAATTTTCAACTTCCCTTTTTTTCTTTTATAAATTGTGACTCCTCAAGGGACCACCAAGTCACCAATCCTGAGACCCGAAAGTAACGGTTCCCGGACCCAAGTAAGGGACTTGATCAGTACGTTCAGTGTGCCATGCTGGTTTTGGTCTTTTTTTTACTTCTCTTTTCATGACTTAGTGTCACCTGCACTTCTTCCTTCTCCTTCCGTCCCCTACCCCTTCTTCTCTTCGTCTACGTCCCGCGTCCTTACGGTCGTTCTACCCCGGAGACAGGAGTGAGACGTCCCTGGACGCCAGTGTTGGGTGAGGTCGCCCCCTGTCTGCGGGGGTAGGGGAGGGACGGGAGTCTCGGACTGGACTCACACGCCTCGACCTTCTATCATTTGTTTACGGTAGTATTCCGGGGGTTCGATCAGTTTCGTCTTTTCTTTTCCCCATGTTTCTACTTACACTGGGTCTCTACTTTGAGAGTTTTTAGGTATACCTCTTCACTGTCCAATATTTTCATAAAGTTTATTTCTCGTTATGAGTGTAAGATTCAAAAGTTATATTTCCAAAAGTTTAAGAGAAAGATAAACTGGTTTGTCAAGGTCTTCTCATGACGCTTGACTCCTTCCGTCGAATCTTAGGACGTCTCTTTCTTCCAACACGACTTTTACTTGCTTATTCACTTACTCCTCGAGACTGTGGCTCGTGATCATATGAAAAGGTTTCCCTTAATAGTAAGTTCGAGAATAAAATGTAGAAATGTATAAAATGAAGAAGGTGCGTTTGTGAGTTTTCTTGAAGTTCAAAGTTTAAGGATGTCGATTTTGATTTTGGTTTGACACATATACCAAGGGGTCCTACCGTGTGCAAAACTCCGGTTCGTCCAGAAGTTTGTGCATTGAGGGAAATGTTCCTTCCTTTGTTCGGATAAGTTTTAGAGGCTCAAACACCCTCTACTTCGATACTTGTCGGGAATACGAGGTCATACACCGTAGTGTTCAATTAGAATCATTCACCATGGAGTGTCAGGAGTGTAGGTGACACGAGGTTCGTCTCAGTTGACCTGTGAAGGACATTGAGATGAGTCGTGACTTTGAACGAGGTTCCTTCTTTTCACTTAAGTCGATATTCTCGCTTTCCACTTAGTCGACTTACTTTTGTGGTCGCACCTTCCAGGGTCCAGACGTCCCCGAAGTGATGCTTCGATGCTGAGTCACTTCGAAGATCTTCTCACGTAAAAGTACCAACCGTACCTTCTCCGTCCGGGGAAAGGACCGGACCCAGTCACGAAGGTCACGTCTGTACCCAAAGGGCGAGGTGTTGATTGTCGCGACGGAGGAACGAAGACTGAGTTCTTAGGTTAAGGGTATTTCCGACGGGCTGTCGACTCGGACATTAGGGCAGGTCTCATAGCGGGCACCGAGGTGAGCCTACGGGGTCCGTAGTCTGAGGGTGTGGACTCCAGACGGTGTGGATGGTACGGTCCACGGGTGTAGGTTGCGGTAGTGGTGGCAACGACGGTGTCCTAGCCCGGTTCGCGGGGGTGGTCGGGTCCCTCGACGGGCAGGTGGGTGTCCGTGGTTGGGTGGACGTCCCAAGACTTACTGGGAGTGTTTCCCTATGGGCTCTCCGTCGACCGAGATGTAGTGTTACCCCTACCGCGCCTTCGGGACTCTTGTGCCCGGGGAGTGTGCCTCAATGGGGGTTTCTACGGTAGCCCCGCCATTGTTTCCCAGTGACGACCTTTGACTCCACTGTCAAATTTTCAGGGAATCCGTTGGACGTGACAGGTCACCCCCTCGACTACCAGTGTAGACTGATTGGAATTTTGATCCAATAAGTGCTAAAAATTTAAGGAGACAGGGTGGTCAGTGTGTACCGAGACCCGCGGGTATGTCCGTCGTGTCTAGATCTTGGAAGTTGGTGTCTTCAAAGTGACGTGTCGAGACCAAGTTCGTAAGGAACAGTCTTCTCTGCTCCTGTGTCTGTGGTCGCTCCTCCTTGTACACTCCTGGCTCTTTTAACCCAGGTATAGGTCCTTCTTTCGGAGTCCTCCTGGTCGGACGGGTGTGGACTGGAGGTCGGTGGGTGGAGGTCCTGCCTCTCTTTTTTCGGTCCCAAGTTGGGGACCCAGTCCTTCTAAGGGACCTCTTCCTTTACCCTTGGGTGAGGTTATAAGAACGGACCCTTTAGGGTACCTGTCTCCTCGGACCGTCCGATGTCAGGTACCCCAGTGTCTCATCCTGTACTGACTCGCGTGGGTGTACGTATATATGAATACGGATATATTTGTATATCGTCTATATAGATGTAAAATAAAATGATATTGTATACGAAAATAAACCTCTTCCGCTACCGTGGGGTGAGATCATGAGAACGGACCTTTTAGGGTACCTACCTCCTCAGACCATCCGACGTCAGGTGCCCCAGCGATTCTTAACCCGTGCTGACTCACTGAAGGAAAAGTGAAAAGTGAAGGTACGTGACCTCTTCCTTTACCGTTGGGTGAAGTCCCAAGAAAGGATCTCTTAGGGTCCGTGCCCCCTCGGACCACCCGACGACAGATACCCCAACGTGTCTCAGCCTGTGATGACTTCGCTGAATCGTCGTCGTCGTCGTCGTCGTCGTCGTCGTACGAAAATAAATCTGAATTGTTGTTACAATAAAATTTTTGGATTGCAAAATGAGTAATATCTTCTTGATCTTTTTCTTCTTCGTTTGAATAGAAACAGTTATTTTATAATCTAGTGAATTATTTTCCCCGTAGCTTAATAGTCTTTCTGTATATTACATTATTCGTCGTCTGTCTGAGTGTGTCGTCTGTGTCCTATTTCGGTTCTTCAATGACTTTCTAGTCCAAGGTTCTTGAGGAGTCTCTTGTTTCTAGTAATATGGACTAAGACGAGAGGAGAACTCCGAGACTCTGTCTTTGGATTTTCATGTGACAGTTAGACGGACACGTTTCTTATTTTTCATCGGGTCTGCTAGTGTGGGTAAATAATGTTATACATTGTGTGATTGGATCTTTGACTTAAGACGGAGACGTCCGACAACGTGAACTGACAGTAAAAGTTACCAGCTACCCTCCGGACGAACAAAACCATTGGGTGTGAAAGGGAGGTGAAACCTCTAGACATATGTGACCCTATAAAAAAGTTGTAACGGTTGTGCTAAGTGTAGAAGTGGTCTGTGAGTGGACAGGGAGATTGTACAGAGACCCGTCCGGACAGGAGAGGACGAGACTCGACAATCAAGAGGCATACCTTTCCGACACTCTAAACGCGAAGACAAAACGAACCGCTCGTCGACTTGTTGAGGGCGAAAGACACCCGTAATGAAGACCTTCTACTCCAGGACCAGTGAGGACGTTCTACGATTTGTCCTCGTCCTTTTTGTTCATGACATAAAGACTATACCGTTTGATTTTACTTCCTTTTCGTCCCCTATCCTTACTTTGACGAGTGACGTTTAAAGGAATAATTGAAATGATACATTTAATCTTACACTATGTGAGTGTACAAAATTCCATCTCTGGTGTCGGAACCAATTTCTCCATTAAAAAAATAGCTTAAAGTACTTGTGGGAAAATTTTTTTAGTTGTCGTCTCTTCGCAAATTTTATCTCTTGAGAGGGAGTTGGGTGAGAGACGTCTGAGGGGCTGAGGGGACCCCTTGGTTAAGATTGGTGTAAAAAGTCGATCTAAGGTCTCGATACGGGAGGATCTCTTTAGACTTCGTGTAATTTTTCCATTTCTGTTTATTTTAAAATTACGAAATAAATTGGGTACAAATTTTATGAGAGTAGACTCAGTTCATTTTTTGGGTTTACTCCAGACAGTCGCAAACATTCGAGGTCGAAGGAAGAGTGAGTGTTGTGGCGAGTGACCCTTGGCCGGTCAAGCGGTCCGAGTGGACGTCACTCCCGGTGGCAGTATGTCGTGTGTTTTAGGACGTACCGTAAGGTTATAGGTGTATTGTGTAAAAGGAAAGGGGTAAAACCTGTAATAAGTAAAGGACGATGGTAGTTGTTGAGAAGAGTTATGTTAGTGTAGTGAATCAATTATACTGAGACGACGACGACGATTCAGCGAAGTCAGCATAGACTGAGACACGCTGGGGTATCTGCCCTCGGGTGGTCCGAGGAGGCAGGGACTCTAAGAGGTCCGTTCTTGTGACCTCACCCAACGGTACAGGAAGAGGTTACGTACTTTCACTTCTCATTTTCACTTCAGCGAGTCAGCACAGCTGAGAATCGCTGGGGTACCTGACGTCGGATAGTCCGAGGAGGTGGGTACCCTAAAAGGTCCGTTCTCATGACCTCACTCAGCGGTAACGGAAGAGGTTCGTCATATAAATGTGTCCTGTGTGAGGAAGAAGTTGACGTCTAACTACAAAACCTATAGTGAAGGAGTAAAAGACGAGAGTGACCAGGGAAGAAGAGGGTCGTATGGAAACGCTTAGGTTCATTAAAATTCGTATATGAATATAAAGAAGGAAGAAGTTTGTTGGCTGTCATAGACATCCAGGAGTGACATTTTACCGAGAGACCTCGGTCGGGTGTCGGGAGGTGAGGGGTGAGACGACGCCGTCTCATGCACAGGAGACCCCTAGGACTCGAATCCCGAGAGCCGGACGGGGGCGGTTACCTGGCGTCGGTGGAGGACACCTGACGACCGCTACGAGGGGACGCCTACGTCGTGTCGACAGAATTGGTACGTGGATGACGTTTTTTAAGACCGGGAAAGGTCAAAAAATGATAATGTTTATTTCGATGATACTGTTATTGTATTCAAAGACGACTTTGAGGTTATGAACCGGTGGACTACGCTTCTCGACTGAGTGAATTTTTTCTGGGACTACGACCCTTTCTAACTCCCGTCCTCTGACCCTGCTGTCTCCTTCTCTACCAACCTACCGTAGTGGCTGAGTTTCCTGTACTCAAACCCATTTGAGACCCTCAACCACTATCTGTCCCTCCGGACCGCACGACATCAAGTACCCCAGCGTTTCTCAGTATGTACTGACTCACTGACTTGACTTGACTTCAAAGATGAAGAAGACTGACGACATACAAATGTCCTTTTTTTTTCTCTTCAAAAATTTTTACAAACTCTATATTCAGTGTGTGTTAGGTCAGACGGTTTTGAAGATTTAAAACTAGTTCAGGATTGAGTAGGTAGTGAAAATTCTGAGTATGAAGATCTCAGTACAGATTCTTGAAAAGTTGTTAAGGGTTTAAAAAGACAAAGGAAGAATTTTAAAATCGAAATAGTCAATGTAAAGTTAAATGTTCGATAAGACCCTGACAAAAAAATTATTTCACAAAAAATTATTTCAAATCTAGTTCCAAAAACCAAAAAAAAAAAGACCAACATAGGACAATAAGATCGTGATATACGATTTCTGTTAGATAGGATGTACTTTAACTCGTTCAAACCGTAGAACGAGTTTTTAGTTAACCGACATAAAGATACCCTAATAAAGAACCAAGAGATAAGACAAGGTGACAAGACACAATAGAACTTTAGTCTGTAGAACACTAAAGATGGTGTAGAAAAAGTGTTACAAAATCGGTAGGATGAAGGAAACGGAAAGGTGTCTTTAAATCTTATTAGAATAGGCATAGACGTTTTGAGGATTCCCCTGAAAATATTCTTGACGTAAATTAGACAGCTGATTAGACTTCTCTTGACCGTACAGATAATATATCTCTGAAGGTTAGATACCTGTGTCTCCTAGACAAAGTCTAGTAGAAACTAAAGGAAGGAGTCGAACATCAAAAGCGCATTGTCAAGATATATATGATTATTGGGACTTCTAATATAAAAGTATGTTAAGATTTAACGACCATATGTTTTTATGTTGACTAAACACACATTATTCGAACATAGGATGTGAGAACAACTTGAGTAAATGATCAAGTTCGAAAAAGACATACGGAAATAAAGGAAAAGAATAGAATAGCTAAACCGATCTTTAAGGTTACGATACAACTTAATCTTCATTGTCGTTTGTAGGAAAGAAATAAGCCTAGAACTCCATTTTTATGAGTCAAAAGTGGTAATTCATATAATGGACATCCAAAACCCATTTGTGTAGCAAAATAGTTCAACTTTTCAGGGGGGTTGACAAGTGTAAGACTCTCAAAGTACTCACTCACAGTTGACACAGTACAAAAAAGAACTCAATGAATTATACTCGTGCACCGAAAGAAGATTCGGAGATTGTCCAGTTAATGTGACAACTAAAAGTCATAACTAGATTTGGACGTAGGTACCTCATTTGGGATGAACCCGTACCACGTATGAAGTAACAAACAAAAGAGTAAAAGAAAGAAAAAAGACGGAAGAACATCCAATAAACTTGTAAAAAACCTTAAAGCAAGACTAAAGAGAACAAAAACTCAAAGAAGACATATTGAAAAGAATCACCGACGATTCAAAAGTAATAGAAAAGTGTCGAATAGTCAGACGACTGGTGGTTGCAAGATGGTCAAGGACCACTCACAACTTCGGAATGAAGAAGGTGTAGGGAGACGGGAGGGGTGACTGTTGTATTAGTAGAATTCACAAAGGAGGTTTGTGTGACTCTTGGTGTAGTCCGTCGACACGAAGTTGAAAGTTTGGATTCAGTCTCCTTACAGATGACTTAAATGGTTAAGTAAATGAGAGAGGTAACAAAGAAGAAGGAAGGACCACAAGGATGTCGCAAAGGAAAGACAACTTGAAGGAGATAATAAAGTCCCATCGAGACGACCATTGTTTAGTACACTTACTACAAAAGTGAACTATCTCTTAAGACTAGACTACCAAGCAAAGGAAGTCGTGAACTTTTTGTATGATGAAGGAAGACCGGAGTCGTCAAACACTACTCTTTAGTTGATATCTGTTTCCCTGTAAAGAGAGAGGGTGACGAAAAAGTAGAAATCAAAGTCTTCAGACTGATACTCCGTCGAATCGTTTAAAGAAACTTAAATAGAACGGACCCAAAGTGGTATGCAAAATTTATATATCCAAACACCGAACGGTTTGAACCCTTTATGGATCGGTCACAAAGAAGTTTGTATAAAAGTCGGGGTGACAGAGAGAGGAGAGAAGGACTATTCCTGTCCAGAGAACAATTTTCCGTGTCCAGGGTTCCTAAGTCAAATGAAAAAAGGTCAGATAAAAGAGAGATTACAAGTCTGACTCATTAAAAGTAATAAAATAGTAGTTCAAGTACCTAAGGTGTTCGAGTGATGACATGAGGGGTTGAGGTTTTAAAGGTAAACAAAGAAGAAATGTACGGTATAAAAGAAGGACTCTAAAAGATAAAAAGTAAACGAAGTTCACAATTATAGAGGAGTGACTTTTAAAATAGTGCTGACGAAATTTTAGGACAGTTTGTTAAGATTATAGACGTAGCCAGGATACATCGACAATCGATGGAAAAGACTAAGTTCGACTGTAAAAGGGGGAGCCATACTCTTCGGAGTCCTACGACCCACAACAATGGTCTGTACTCTGGACTAGATTCAGAAAGTCGTCCGGAGAAGACTATGATCGGGTCGGTCGTTTGTTCCCATACCGGAACAAAGACGATACACCTATATCTTTCACCCCTACCTTCGTTCACGAGGGGCAAGGCGGAGGAGACTGGGTCCTCCTTCATGGGGAAACGGTTACGGCCCACTTTGAGAGAACCGGAGATAAGTGTGGTGACTCGACTTGGATCCCGTGGAACAATGACACGGTAAGGTTCGAAGTAGTGGTGTCCACCACCATTTTAAGGACTTGAAAACGATCTAAAGAAGACTCCGGTAAGGTTGCCCTTTCTTCTCCCACAAGAAACAATAGCGTGTTGTCTTTACTCTTAGGTCGAAGAGTGGTCCGGAGAGACTAGGGTGGGCCGTGTCACACCAGGGGTGTTCCGAACAGTCCTCAGTCTCTGATCTAAGGGATGGGTTGGACCCTGTGAGTCGCGCTCCACCCCGGCGTTACAAAAGATTCGTACAGGACAGACCGTCCGACAGGGAAAGGACCAGAAGAGCAGTTTCCGGTCGAAAGAGCCCCGAACGACTCGGGAAATCGTGACGACCCAACTCCGACGAGTTCCGGGCTCCGATCCTACATACCCCGTTCTCCTTTCGGGTCCCTTGAATCGGGACTCGGTCAAGAGTCCAGGGGTATGTGGATGTTAAAAGAAAGAAGAGCGGTGAAAAGTCAGACTATAAACAAAAAAAAAACAAACAAATAAACAAAACGTAAATCACAGGTGACAAAAATCGACATGAATCACCCTCGTTGTCCTTTTCATATGTGGATGAGATTTCGGTCTCTAGAAGACTGAGAGGTTGACTTGTACACATCCGGAACATGTTTTCTATTGTTTTTTCATTCATGTAAGTTCAACCAGTTAATCAAGAAACACAAATGCAAAATTTTAAACTTTGAGTGATTAAATAATTTTAATAGTGAAAAACGTCTCCTCTAGTCAGGACCCACAAGAAACCTTCCTGACTACGATTTCGACTTTGAGGTCCTGAAACCGGTGGAGTACGCTGCTCAACTGAGTGACCTTTTCTGAGACTACGACCCTCCCTAACCCTCGTCCTCCTCTTCCCCTGCTGTCTTCTACTCTACCGACCTACCTTAGTGACTGAGCTACCTGCACTCAAACGCACTTGAGGTCCTCAACCACTACCTGTCCCTCCGGACCGCACGACGCTAAGTACCCCAGCGTTTCTCAACCTGTGCTGACTCGTTGACTTGACTTGACTTGACTATGTCTGTTTTAAATTGAGAGTTTACAAAAAATTCTTCCTGTGAATTATTCTATTCAAAAATAGAGATTTTAAGAGTAATTTTTTTTTTTCAGAAGGTAAGAGGAACGAAAAAACCTATGAGATAGACAGTTTCGGTCGGTGTTCCGGTTGGGGGTAAGTTCGTCTCCCGTCTCCGAAGTGGATGGCTGTCCTGTTATTCTTAGACACAATAGGTAGTGTGGAATAAAGTGAGTGTACTCAAACTGTCAGTATGTTTGGATTCAGGGGTAGTTGAGGAGTTTCCCGACCGAGAGAAGGTAGTACTTCGGAGTCGAACTTACAGTGAAGGATCCTGTCGAAGGGAACTTCTGGTGATCGGTGTGTCGTAGAGTACTGAGAGTGATACGAACATAAATGTACGATAAATACTAAGCGAGTGATTTATTCGCAAAGGGGGTGATGTGTTAGTTGTGTTACTCCTGACCCTGTGTCATTTAACCCCGGTGATGACATATACATGACATAAACAATCCGGACTGTATTTGTATAGGAGTTTATAGACTACCCACCTACTTGTGATGTAGATGGTGACTGTCTGACACATTGGGACCAGTTCAATGAATTGGTGGAAGACTTCCGAATTGAGACATAGAAATTTCGTCCCTATTATTATCGTGATGAAGTAATTCAGTGAGTGGTCATAAGGAGAGTAGACCTACCCGACTCGTGACCCTTACGACATCACTTGTTTTGTCCGAACCAAGGATGGAAGAGTCTTACGAATTCTCAACTCAACCTTCTGTCTACAATATGTGTGTTAGAGTATTGAATAATGTCTTCAATATTTAACACTCCTCCCGATGTTTTCTGTACACGTTTATAATACTCTGGTCGATAATCGATTTGTCAATGTTTCTAATAAGACTCTCCGGCCGTAGGTTTAACTCTACCTTCTTAAGGATTCTCAATTGGTGTACCTTTTGTCTTTTCCCTCATCTATAAAGTTCCTGTCCTTATCGTACACTTTTACGGGTCTATAATTTTTTGTTTATGATGTAGACATTGTGTCGTTTGTTACCTGTCTTGTCACGTTCCATTCACCTCTCTATCCGAATCTTAGATTAGAAAACAAATGTCAAATAGGATTTTTTTTTCCTTTCAGTGAATTTTGAAAAATTCGTTTATTCGTTGTCATCTGACCGACGAGCCTCTTCCGTTACCGTGGGGTGAGGTCATGAGAACGGACCTTTTGGGGTACCTGTCTCCTCGGACCACCCGACGTCAGGTACCCCAGCGTTTCTCAGCCTGTGCTGACTCGCTGAAGTGAAACTGAAAAGTGAAAGTACGTGACCTCTTCCTTTACCGTTGGGTAAGGCCACAAGAACGGATCTCTTAGGGTCCCTGCCCCCTCGGACCACCCGACGGCAGATACCCCACCGTTCTCAGCCCGTGCTGACTTCGTTGCGTCGTCGTCGTCGTCGTCTGACCGACGATACACTTTTTATGTGATGTTCCATTCTGCTGGTACTTACCTCTTCGGTTAACCCGTCAATGACTTTGTCAGCTCCATTATCTAATATTGTCAATTCGAATCTCCTCCTACTTGTCTAACCCCACCCGTCCCCCTTCTTCTCTCTCCATTGTTCCTCTCGGGGAAAGACTCCGTCGTCCATCCACTTTGTCTCCAGTCTAATGGTTCTTCTCTGTCGTCTATACCTCTTTAGTCCTGGATTATGACTTACATAATACAAAAACGTTACGGAAACTTACAGTTTTATGTTCCTCCGTCCCCATATGTCCAAATCTCTACTTTTCTCTTGATGTCTTGTACATATTTTGACCCTCTTCAGATGTGACTGTCATTTCTGCCCAAGAAACTGGGGTAGTACGGAGATTCAGGTTATGGAATGGTAGGAATTGACGAGAAGACGTGTGCTTCCCCCCTTTCACATAATGACCATATTTATCCGTTGTGTCATATTTTGCCAGAGAGTGCTTTTTAATAAAAACTACCTTTTACTGTCTTGTTTGGAAAAAGTCCTTTAAATCTAGACTTTTTAAACTCGATATCTTTAATCTCTGTCAACTCTGTTTTCATATTTCTTTTTGATACCGTCTTAAAATGTATGTGTGTTTTTTTCTATGACTATAAATTAAATTTTATAAACTTGTATTTAAGAAATTCGTTGAGTATACTAGGGTGACTTCTCATAAAGTTATTGAAAAATTATCTTCGTAAATCTTTGATAAATAGACGGTATATGTTTTCAACAGGTTCTTTAGTTTCACCGAATTTCCTTAGAATTGGTCTTTAATATAAGAAGTGAAATTTTTTATTTCCAGGGTCCACCTTCTCCGTTTTTACTCGGATGACCCCACGACGCTTACAAGGGATAGAACTAGACCAAATACGAATATGTTTTTACATATCCTTACAGCGAGTCAGCACAGGTTGAGAAACGCTGGAGTACCTGACATCGGATGATACGAGGAGACAGGTACCCTAAAAGGTCCGTTATCATGACGTCACCTAACGGTAAAGGAAGAGGTCACCTAGAAGGACTGGGTCCTACATATATATCCATTTTTAGGTGTCTCGACGTGTAAATATTGATCGTGTGACATACTTAAATGAGACAAAATGAGTTATTTTTTGTTGAGGGTCCGATTTTTTTTATCCTTCCATATATATTAAGAGAAAAGTCGTTCGTGTGTACAATTTACTGATTGAAGTATTTCGTAGAGTCAATAATTCTAAAAGTTGTGTCTTTAAATAGGGTCGGTGGAGTGTCAAGTACAATACAAAAAATTTCCTTGTTTGTATAGTTTTGGGAAACAGTGTTTCGAGTTCTTTTTTTGCTCTGATAGAGATTTATAAAGTTAGTTCGTTCATTTTATCGTCTTTTGAAGAGAAAGGAGGGAATTCTTACAGTATTCATCTTTATGAGACCATTTGCATTTGACGCTTCAATTACGTAAGGTTTCCAAGATGTTTAACGAATGTGGTTCACACTTTTAACGTCATAATTGGAAGGAAGGCGGAGTTACTATCAGAGGGAATTCCTAGTGTATTGGTCGAACAGACCGCAGACATAGAAGTCATCTTTATTCGTCAGAAGAAGTGATGATTGAACATTCTAAGAGTGGGGCCGGACAGGGACTCGGAACTTGGGGAGGGAGTTGGGGTACTTGGTGGACCACGATGAGACCCGAAACGGACGAAAACAGCCAGTGGAGTGGTTTGTTCAGTTACATGACCAGTAGAAAAGGGTGAGTAGTTAAAGATGTGTTTGTGTGTGTAAAGTTTATTAATGTTTATACTTTCTCCAAAACCAAGAGGTTTCTCCAAAATCGAGAACAAATCAGTGATTCAGCACAGGTTGAGACGCTGGGGTTCCTGACATCAGGAGGTCCCAGGAGACAGGTACCCTAAAGGGTCCGTTCTTATGACCTCACCCAAGGGTAAAGGAAGAGGTTCCTTAGAAGGACTGGGTCCCTAGTTTGGACACAGAGGACGTAACCGTCCGTCCAAGAAATGGTAGACTCGGTGGTCTCTTCGAAGTACTGTCCCGTGTACTGGAGTAATTTGTCGTCCAAATTACTTAATTTCCAGGACAACCAAAAAAATTTAGGTTTTTTCATATTTATCAAGGGAGGTTCTTAGGTTGGAGGGATAGGATAACCAGTTCATATAGTTAAATTATATTTGAGAGGAAGACGTGTTGACCAAACGGGAACGTACGGTGTACGGATGATATGGGATGTTTGTTTTGTTATGAGTGTTAAAGTTTGAGTCACCGCAAAAATTTGTGAAAACCGGTTTCTTTTTATGACTGATTTATCATTTACAGTACTTGCAATTATTGTACGTTTTTTTTTACCAATTTTCGATATGAGATGTACACCGTAAATTATTATGTTTTGCATCGACTTTTCGGCTATCAAAAAGTATCGGGAAGTGACATTTTCATGGGAATGACTTAAGGCCTTCTGTTTGCTGTTTGAGTCGACGACTCATTGTAGTTGGTTTCCGTCGGGGCGTCAGGTCGGAGCCATTTGGCCGATTTCCACAGGGCAGCAGGTGGGTCGGCTTCCGTGCGAGTGGTCAAGACCTGGACTACGACCTGACCCCCATAGAGATTGGCCTTTTGGTGGTCGCGATGAATTTCTCGAATTAATAATTTTCTTCCTCGAGCGTAGTTCCTACTTGAAGAATTGACAGCTCAGCAGCAGAATCTTCTTCGTCGTGAACCCTTAAGTCTCGCGGCAGCCATGAGGGCCCCCTTCCCCGACTCCCGCAGTCGAGCGTTGGTTCCGTGTCGTCCACGCGCGACGACGGGCTAAGACCCCTCCTTCCTTTGCGCGGCCCCGGAGGCACGCTCGTGGGCCTTCCTGCGCTCTGACCTGTCCCGGGCGGCGAGGTCGGGTTCCAGCGCCGCGGGGAGCGCACCAAGGTGTGGGGGTTACCCCGGACCCCTGGGGCCCGAGGCACTGTGCGAGCGCCCACCCTCCCAGGGCCTCCGGCGCTTCCTGGGCGGAGGGGTCGGCGAGACCCGCTCCCCGCGCGCAAGGTTGAGGCAGGTCTTGGCCGGCCCGATCTCCAGCCTCTCCCCGAGCTTTAGTCCCGGGTCCAGGCCCACGCGCCCCCGGGGGTCCTGTTGGGCCGGGTCGCCTCCGGCGGCGGCGGCGGCGGAGGCCGACGCCAGGGCCCGACTTCTACCGCCCGGTCGTGAGTGGACAGTGCGGCGGCGGTTCGCGTGGCGACGCGTCACGGTGGGCGTGTCACTCGACGGCGGGCACAGAAGGGTCGGTGCGCCCCCTGCCCTGGCTGCGCCTGAGTGTCCTGGGACTCAGGGGCGGATTTTCGCCGGGGTTGTGGGCCGTCGGGTTGCGGGGTGTGAAGGCCGCGGCCTTCAGGGGCGGGGCGGAGGCGGGGTGCGGCCTTTGGGGAGGGCGGTAGGAGGTGCGCGTCCGGGCTGCCCTTCAGGGCGGAGGTGGGGGTCCGACCTTGGCGGCCTTCAGGTCAGGTAGCGTCCTTCAGGGTGGGCGACGGGCGCCCCCGCCCCTAGGAGTTCACCCAGCGCCGCCGGGATTTCACCCAGCGCCGCCGCCGCTTATGTGTCGACCCGGGTCCCTGGTGGGCCGGGAGCGGGACGCCACAGCCGCGGGTAGACTTTAGGGGCGTCTCTCGGCTACCCGCCGCCCGCGGGCACCGCGCCCCCGCGACTCCTGGACGCCCATGAGTGCCGCCGCCCCCGGGTTCCCGCAGCGCCCGCCCGCGTCCAGCCGCAGGTAGACCTGGGCCCAGCCCAGAGACCTCGGCGGCCGGGGTCAGCCTTGGCGGAGCACAAGGCCCTTGGCGAAGGGCCCGCAGCGAAGGGCCTCGCCGCGCCCGCTCTGCCGACGCGCGCCTAGGGCCGCCTAGACGCCTCCCACTGAGTGGGGGACGTCGGAGGCCAGACTTTACACACAAGCGGTAACCGACGCCTCTGCTTTGTTTCCGTCGCAGAGCGGCGCTTTCCACCCTGGACTACCGGAAGAACAGGAACATGTATAACCTTTTTAATGTCCCACGCGTCCGTCGGAGACGAGATCCTTGTTGGTCGACCCGCAAATTTCAGGATTTCGTTTCTACTTTAGTCTGCGCACCCTCGTAAAAAAAAAATTATGTCTAATTTCGAGTAGTAAGCTTAACCTCTTCGTAATCATGCTAACAACGTGTTCTTTGTTTGAGCTGCATAAACCCCTAAGCTTATCGGTGTTTCAAACACGTCATTATGGGCTCCAATGAAGTTATAAGTCATATTATTTTCAAATAACGATCTTAGTTAATATATTCCACTTGAACCCCAAAGTTCAGACTACCAACATTGATGGTAAATTGATCATTAAAATAATCCCTGTATTATACGTGTTCCGTAAGACGTCCCGCTCCCTCGTCCATCTTACGCCCCACTTGGTGTCATAGTCGAGGGTTAACTAAGTCCACGATTATACACCAAAATAAAACGTCGTGTCATAGTTGTCAAACCCACTTTGAAGCCCACAACAATATTAACTCCATTAGAAAAGAGACGATATAAATCTTAAGATATTTTCAGTTGGTACTGACATTTCTTCACAGTGTTTTTATTCTCCCCTTTCCTTAGTTGTGAAACTCCCGGACGACACACGGTCCTTGTATTGTATAATTGAACAGACTAGGAGTCCGGTTGGATTCTTTCACGACTAGCTTTGACGCTACTCCATGGTGGAGTGTGACCAGGTTTACCGGTAGTAGTTTTTCAGGTGCTTCTCATTTACGACCACTCCCACACCTCTTCTCCCTTGGATGTCGGTGATACCTCTTGTCACACCTCCAAGGAATTTTTTGATTTTTGATGTTGATGGTATACTAGGTCGTTAGGGTGTTGACTGGTGTATAGACCTGTTATGAGAATTAAAGTTTTCTATGTACATGGGGGTTTACAAGTGTCGTCGTGATAAGTGTCATCGGTTCGGTAATTCGTTAGACTTACAGGTACTTGTTTACCTTACCTATTCTCTGTACCACACATATGTATATGTGTGTGTGTTAACTATTTTTTCTACACACATATGTGTGTGAGCACACGCACACGTGTTACCGTATGATGAGTAATTTTTTTTCTTTGGAAAACGTGGTACTTACCCGAAGGGAACATCGAGTCAGCCATTTCTTAAACGAACGTCACGTCCTCTGAGTCCAAGCTAGGGACCCAACCCTTCTAGCGGACCTCTTCCTTTATCGTTGGGTAAGGTCATAGGAACGGACCTTTTAGAGTACCTGTCTCCTCGGACCACCCGACGTCAGGTACCCCAACGTTTCTCAGTCCGTGTTGACTCGCTGATTGTGAAAAATGTTGTACTTACTTGGATCTCTAACAGCGTCACACTTCTTTCAGTCGTTTTGTATAAACATCCACCCTAGATTCAAGTCAAGTCAGTGAGGTCAGCACAGGATGAGACGCTGGGGTACCTGACGTCGTACGGTCCGAAGGGATAAGTAGTTGAGGGACTCCAACGAGTTTGAATGCAGGTAGAAGTACAGGTACCTCAGTCGCTACGGTAGGTTGATAGATGTCATACTATGTTTACTTGAAATTAAATGTCTTGTCTTTATTTGGGTGTTTTTTGTTTGAATCCGGATGGTTTTTCCTTTCCACCCTACCTATTTAATATAACCCTAATTGTATATGTGATGATATATATTTGTCTTAGGTTCCTAAATGACACATGGTGTCCCTTGATTGAAATAAGTTGTAGAACATTATTGGATATGACAATTTCTTATTACACATTTGATAGAAAAACGACATGTGGTATTTGATTGTATTTAGCTGACTTCATGTTTAATAAGACTTAACTTGAATTTTGTACGCTCGTACGATTCATCGAAGTCAACACGGTTGAGACACGCTGGGGTACCTGACATCGGGAGGTCCGAGGAGACAGGTGCCCTAAAAGGTCCGTTTTTATGACCTCTTCCAACGGTCCGGGAGGAGGTCCCCTAGGAGGGTTGGGTCTCTACTTCGGGCTCAGAGTGTAACGGACGTAACCGTCCACTCAAGAAATGGTGATCGTGGTGGACCCTTCAGGTTAATTCGCACTCCTACAATATTAATCGACAGTTTTGAGTTTTTGGATCATACGTTACCTCGTTTCTAACCTAATTTTAGGTCCAGGTGTAGTTTCGAGTGCAAAAGGTGTCACTCGTCAAAATGGAAGGGTCCATTCTCGAAAGGAAACTATCGCGACGACATTGTTTTACGGTGTTTAGTCCGAATTTGTTGTATTTAAATAACAGAGTCCAGACCTCCGAACTCCAGGTCCTAGTTCCACGGTCAGCCTCGACCAAGGACGACTCTGGACACTGTCCCTTAGACACGGTAAGAGAGAGAGAGCGGAAGGCCACCAAACGGTCGTTGAGGGCTGACCGTCTCCAGCAAAAGATTGAGGAAAGGAAGTGTTTATCACTGTTTGAACAGACCAATGAAACTTCAGCGGTGTGATGGGCCGTCCCTTTCGAGTGCGAGTGGTTGTCCAGACAATTCGAGTGTCTTGCCGAAGTGCGTTCGCGGAGGGGCGCGGAGTCCGGCGCTCGCGCGCCTCTGCGGACTGCAGTTGCGCGGCGCTCGCGTTTCGAAGTCGCGCAGCTAACCGATCTCGCCGGCTCCCGTTCTGCATTCGCCTGCGAGTGAGCCGGGGATCAGTCGTTCACGGGAGATATTTCGGCAAGACGTGAGCTCTTCGCAATAGAGTCGACACACGGCTTCCGTGGTTCTCGTGGGCGCGACATCGGACCTTCTTCCAAGGTGTCGGGTCTCGGCACCCTCCTCTGTGGACCTCTAGTCCTCACCGTGGTAGCGCGCTGGCACTGCACCTAGCGCCCGACCGCGTGGTAACCGGCCGCCCTTACACCGCGCGGGACCGCGGCCGCGCCCGTTAACCGGCGCGCCGGAGCCCCCCGCCCCGAGCCCGGCCTCCGCCCCGGGCACGGAACCCCGCCCCAGACTCCCTCTGAGCGGACCGCCGCGTCGAAAGTCACCTGCCGAGCACAGGCTCCATGCCTCCTTTCTCAGACACTCCACGGCCCTCCGCCCGTCCCCAGGGCCGAGACGCGCGACTCCCCGCCCGGCTCGCGAAGGCCTAGCGTAGGGCATCAGATTGGGTTGGCACACCCCTTCATCGGCCTCCGGGCCCCAGAGGCCGCACACCCGTCGTGTCCCCCGACATTCGCGCCGGGCCCCGGGCCGCGACCCCTCCGCCACCCCCGCAGGAGGCTGAGACCCTGGGGGCGGGGGTCCAAGGGCCCCGCCGCGCCTCCGACCCGCCGCTACGGCCTCCACTCGTGCCTGCTCGACCTGCTCGTCGTCCACGTCGAGGACCGCCTCTACACGTAGGAGTAGCTGCTCTTGCTGGCCTTCTAGCCCCGCCTCTGGTTCTTCTTGACGGTGGACTTGCTCTTGTAGCTCTCTCCACGGGCGCTCCCGCCGCCCGCCGCCCGGCCCCAGGAGCCCGCGTCCCTCCCGTCCCTAGGGTGCAGCGGGGGACACCGTCGGGCTCGGGAACGCTCGGGGTCTGTCTCTGAGTCCCGCAGCGTAGAGAGAGCGGCGGTCCCGACAACGTGGCTCGAAAGTCACACAAGGACAAGTTGTGGCTCTTGTTCGACGACGACGTCGTCTCCAGTCTGCGATTCTAATGGAAGGGTCCATTCACGAGTGTGGGAAACATACAACAACCGTCGACGTGCACGAAACCAAACAAACTAAACAGTGCACGTTAAAGACCATTGGCTCTAGTCTTTTAAGATCAGTCAACGACTCAAAATAAAAGAAACGTGCTCTTCGAACATGCCACCTACGTTGGATTATTTATTTCGTCGTCATTTCCTATTCTCGACGATCCATCCAAATCTACACAGACATTAGTAAACACAGAATATGTGTTCTGGTAAATTGGCAAACCCAATTCTTTCGTAAGCATTTTTACATGTAGATGGACACAGAAAGTGTTTTAAGAGGTCTTAGAAAACAACAACAACAATGAAAAATTTGAATCAAAAGAATTAGAAGGATTGGATAAAAAGTCCTTTTCAAATAGAGACATATAAATATTTGTAATTGTACAAGGTCCCACAAAATGATTATGAACGACATCAGTGGGCAATTCGTTGGGTTCACTCGACCTTCTTTTACTACGATAACCTCATTCTTCTCGTCGTGTCTCCGCCAATTTCCGGCTTGAGCCTTAAGGGTACCTTCTCCATTGGGTGGTATGGTCGACTTTACATAAATCTTATGTAATTTTGTCAAAAATTGTTTTGAAATTTCACACCGAGAGACGAAACATAGTGAACCGAAAAAATCCGGGGTTTTTTCGGGTAATTTATTCAATTTAAAACTGAAGTATTATGAACATCTATGAATTGAGATGGTGCTAGCCAACTAGATAATTGGTCATACATTTCAATTGACAAAATATTAACTGGTTCCCACTCATAAAAGAACACTTGATGTCTGGACTGACCCACTTAACTTTAATAGGAGAACAAGGACCTTAACAGGGGAAAGTTATTCTGGACTTATTTAATTTCATAGAGAGAATAGATCAATTTTACCCTTAAAAAAAAAGGACGATACTTAATTCTACGCTCCCCCTTACAGTGTGAAGATCAAACGTACTGATAAAAGAAATTATATGTAAAAAGTTATTTAGAAGATCAAGACCAGGAAACCCTTTGTAAAGTCTGAACTTTGATAAATTATGATAAAGTTCATATGTATAAAAGGACCCAGCCCTTCTAGGGGACCTCTTCCCTATCCGATGTGTGAGGTCACAAGAACCCGAAGGGACCACCGAGTCGAGAATTTCTTAGACGGACGTTACTCCCTCTGGACCCAAGTCAGAGACACAACCCTTCTAGGGAACCTCTTCCCTTGTCGATTGGTGAGGTCATAAGACCAGACCTCTTAAGTTACCTAACATATCAACAGGTACCCCAGTGTCAGTCTGTACTGACTTTCTGAAAGTGAAAGTGTCATATATATGAAATACATAAGGCACATAATTGTCCTTTAACTGCAAAGTTTTTAATAGTAAGATTTTGATGAAGACAACAAGTTCCATAATGACTTTACATCATCCAACTAAATCTAACAAAAAACAACTACAAAACCTCCAAAAAGAAAAAAAAAATGGGATCCAAGGAGGTCTCCTTTAATTAATAAATTGTGCTTAAGTGATGTTCCGAGTTAGACTATCATAGACCCCTCTTGTACTTTAACTGATGTAAAACAACCACTTCTTCTTGCACTGGAACTTAGGTCTGGGGTTACTCTAATTTTCGATAACGATACATTGTTTCCTTCTTAATCTTCTTGAAGATCTCTTCCGTCGGGCACCACTTTAATTCTATTGGGGTACCAAAGTTTAATAACGTCTATGAAAAGAGAAATTCACCACCCTATTGAATTTAGCAAACTTAGACAAGCAACTGGTACTCTTTTATGTGGCTTACATTTTCACCTCTACTTACCAATGATTTCATGACTTCTTAAAGAGATCGATCATTTGAATTTTACTTGAACTTTTTTTAGACCAAGGGGTGACCTTGAGAGGAACCTTTATGACTATGAAATGTTGGTCTTAAACATATCTTTTCTTAAGAACTAAAATACAGTATGTGGGGTATATGTACACGATGTTAAACATTTTTTTTTTAAACTCTCTAATAATATGTTTCTCTTGTTTTATTTGAATTGGACAGATTTGTTTACCAATACTGTGTAAATTTGTTTGTTCACCTCAAGTAAAAAATATATAACACTATTTGTAAAAGTCTTCTGAACATATCGTGAAATGATAGACGGTCCACGAACTGTATAGAAATTTGAAAAAAAAAAAAGTATAGAAATTTGAAAATAGTACCAGGTCTTTTTACACCTTACCTTCGTAAACGAATAGATGAAGTTTTGTAACGTCAAATTGAAAGGTACAACTCTATTTTATATCATCTCGTCAAGTTCCTTTAATTTACCGTACTAAAAACAGTGACTTTCAATTAAAACAACAAATTAGTAAGACTTTCAAAAACTATGAATTTTCAGATTGTAACTAAAACCATCCCTGTAACCGACCCACTTCAGTAAATTTATCAGGTACGGTTAATCATTTCAGAACAAAATTCTTAATGATCCTTGTGTCTGATAAACATTTTACCTTGAACCCAGTCAACTCAGTATGAGTTGTTGTCCTAGAAAATTGACACCGTGACGTCAAATCCGACCTATTAAGAAAAACTTCCAAGTAGGAAACGGAACATATCGTCGTAGGAATCCAAGATGGGTTTTTTACGGAAACCGTGGGGAGGGCGGTACCGTCGGGGTCACTGTGGTATACACTTTACAGAAGACCTCCTGAACAGACGTCAGCCCGGTACAACATCCTTTTAATTGGTATTTGTCCAATTATAAGTACAATTTATCTAAACCCAATACCTTATACATATATAATAATAATAAACTTGACATGGAACTGATTACCATGAAAAAATTTGAGAACGGTGTCTAAAAAGTGTAAACTCTGGAATTCTGACGAAATAATAGGAACTTACGATAATTAAAGTCCGTTTTGACATCGTTTACAATTGAAATAGATTGTTATTTTTATTTAATGGTGTAGAACTATGACAACAGATTAAACAATATCGAAGTTATGTAATTATTCACTTTTCAGGATACCATCGAATTCGTACCATTTACGTAAGTTTTACGTAAATATCATAAAGATCAGGAAATCGAATGTTTTTTGAACCATTGATGTTACCGATGACGAACGACACACCCGTCACCACAGAATGTAAATCTAACACCTGTTTCGTGACTGTTGTCCATGTCTCGTTTTCATGGTCGATAATTTGAAATAACTATAAGGACAAAACAAGTACGTAACAAAAAAGACAGAGGTAGTAGGACATAGAACTTGTCGAAATTTCGTCGACAAAATGTTAGAAAAGAGATCATTCAGATGGTAGACCAGAAGGACTTCCTATCAAAGGATCAAAAAAAGGAAATTACCTGGTGTGAAAGGTGTGACAAAAACATACCCTCAAAAATCAACACCCATAGACGGAGGACTCCAGAAGACCAGAGTCAAGAAAAAGGTATACACAAAGAACAGTTGTACAACTGAATGATTTAAAGACTCGTACGTCACGAAAAACTTCAGTATTAAGAAATTAGAGATCGAGAGTTTTCCGATTTTCCTTTTTTACGTCCCCTTTTTTATTCGTGACCGGAAAGTTTAAGGCGACCGTCCATAGGTAGACAAATGTGGAGACGGTAGTCTTCGTCGTTGACGGTTAGTTTTTAGGGTCATAAGCCTCCTGTTCCGGGAAATTCCCGAGTTAGACTACGGTTGTCCGTCGAGGTCTTTTGTGACCGTGTCATTGGTTGAGTCCTAACCCTCACCCTTCTGTCCGACTACGACTCGGTGTCCCCGATTTTGACTGGGCTTGACCAAATGGTGGTTCCGAAGGGGTGGTGTCCTTCTCCGGTCGGAAATTTGAGGTTCTCAGGGTTTCTCAGTCGTCTCAAAGACGGTCTCCTTTTAAGACTTTCTCTACCCTTTTGGTCTGTTGGACTGGACGGAGAACTCTTTGGACATACATCCAGTCCTTCGTTGTCAACCCTGTCTCTTGTTGTCTGACCAAGGTTTATCCTTTTCCTCATGCAGTTCCGACATATAACAGTGGGACGAATAAATTTAACATACGTCTCATGTAGTACTCTTTGCGACCCGACCTTCTTCGTGTTCGACCTAAGTTCTAACGACCCTCTTGATAGTTATTGGAGTCTATACGTCTACTGTGGTGGGAATACCGTCTTTCACTTCTTGATTTCTCAGAGAACTCCTTCCACTTTCTCCTTTCACTTTTTCAACTGAATTTTGAGTTGTAAGTCTTTTGATTCTAGTACCGTAGGTCAGGGTAGTGAAGTACCGTTTATCTACCCCTTTGTCACCGATTGAAATAAAAAGACCCGAGGTTTTAGTGACGTCTACCACTGACGTCGGTACTTTAATTAATGAGGAACCTTCCTTTCAATACTGGTTGGATCTGTCGTATAATTTTTCGACTCTGTAATGAAACAGTTGTTTCCGGGTAGATCAATTCCAATACCAAAAAGGACACCAGCACATACCTACACTCAACCTGATATTTCTTTCGACTCACGTTTTCTTAACTACGAAAACTTGACACCACAACCTCTTCTGAGAACTCTCAGGGAACCTGACGTTCCTCTAGGTTGGTCAGGTAAGACTTCCTCTAGTCGGGACCCACAAGAAACCTTCCTGACTACAACTTCGACTTTGAGGTTATGAAACCGGTGGATTACACTTCTTGACTGAGTAGACTTTTCTGGGACTACGACCCTTCTGACTCCCGTCCTCCTCTTCCCCTGCTGTCTCCTACTCTTCCAACCTTCTGTAGTGGTTGTGTTACCTGTACCCAAACCCACTTGAGGTCCTCGACCACTACCTCCGGACCACACGACGTCAAGTACCCCAGCGTTTCTCAGTCTGTGCTGACTCTTTGACCTGACTTGACTTGACTTTTATATTAGGGTCTCCTCTCCCTGGGACCCACAGGGACCAGCAAGGTGGACTATAGTAAGTTGTCCAAAGAGACTTGTATTGGAAAGGGTCGTGTTTGTTTTGAAAATGAAATGAAACCTAGGGATTTTACGTTGAAAGTTTGTGTGGATACACATCTTTTCGGGACTTAATTGTGGAGAGTTGTGACCTCCTGGGTGTTTCCACGTGAATCTTTGTAGTTGCCACTCGTCTCCCCTGAACCTTTGACGTGCGTTTCGTCACCGGTACCGTCAAAACACCAACTTTTCACGACAACATTCGTGCAGTATAAGAGTGTACGATTTAGGGAAGTAAAATGACCCGTACTTGGAGTGTTACTAAAGGTGAGTTTGGTCAGAAGTGTCACCTGTGACTTCGTCTACGGATGTAAATTAACGAAGTCGTTGAATCCGTTGTAAGATGAGGTGTCTTTTCATAAAAAACGAAACTTTGTTTTTTCTTAACAGTAAACGGAAAAAGGGAAAAGTAGACGGGTGTGACTGTCACCAAACATTGACTTTGTTTTTATTTTGGTTGGTTTATTTTAAATAAAACCTTTAAATAGAACGTATTTTTATCAACTTCATTTAGTTTGCCATGTGACTTGTCTTCCTGATCCTCGACTGAATCAGGAAAATCACGACCGTACGACTATAGACATTGGAAAGTGGTCAAGTCTGAAGACAGGTGTGGGAGTTTATCTCCACACAAACGTTTTTTCCCTGAGAAGTACACGTAACTTGGTTACAAGGGAGAACGTGTTCTCATTCTAAAGAAGTAGTTTTCGTTGTCAGTGTAGTTATTTAGAAAGGACAGGAGGTTCAGACTTTGTTGGTTTTGAACTCTTTACTCTTTGGTGAGGGGTGGATTTTATAGACATTATATTATGTCACTGTTTTTAATGGGTTTGGGAATGTAAATAAAAAAAAAAAATTATTAAACTTTTAGAAATTAAGAATGTACGCAAGGGTTTGTACTTGGGGGGAGGGAGGGGTTTTGTAGAGAGACCCAGTAGGGGTACGTGGTCGGGGTTCGAAAGTCGTTTCGTAGTTCAGGAACTCAATGAAGTGACAAGATAAGTCAAATGTCTAGTGCTGAGGGTCGAGACACTTTGGTTTGGTCCTTTTTCAGTCCAGTTTCACAAAATCGCCGTTTCCTGTGATAGAGGACAGGAAAAATGGTCGAAAGGAGAAAGGACTCTCGTTCACGAAGCCAAAGTACAGTTTGTGTACAGACAGACGGAGGGGAAAGAAGGGGTTCGCTAAGTAGAAGAAGACTCGTAAGAAGTAGTAGCAGAACCGGAAGAAGTGGTAGATATTTCCATTTCTTTTTGGATAGTCAACACTTTTGGGTTTAAAGGTTCACTTAAAGGTAATGGGCAATTGTGAACTACACTTGTCAGGTCCAGACACGACACTTCTCTTCGGGATCACTCGTAGTGAGTGTGGTAAAAGGTCACCTGTGTGGTGTCATTGGACGTCCTACCTTTGACATGGTCTGATCAGAGCATAGACACTCCTGGTCTGTGAGAGTCTGGACGTTCTACTCCATGAGACAAGACAAGATGAAGGGAGAGTCGTCTACTCCCGTGTCTCTAGGCCGGTACCTCGATGAGCATGGACTGACTGTTCACCGTTACGACCATAATTCAGGTCTAATGACCTGTTTAACCGAGGGACTTTCGTGTGACGAACAGTCAATGTATGTCTGAAAGAGTAGATATACTTAAAAGCTTTACGACTTTGATTGGTAAAAACATAAATTTTTTTTTTTTTTTTTCATCATCAACGGTGTTTTCTCTCTGACATGTGTAGGTTTCACAGAAAAGGTTTTCTGACGGGGTTTGTCGAGAGAGGACACCGCCCACTCCCGGGGTACAGGTCCTAGACTCGTCCTGACAAGGATCGTATCGGGACTCACCGACCCTGGTTCCGAGTCCGACGTTCCGATGACGTTATAGGAAGAGACAGGCGGGACTCTTCCTTGTGTGTGTGTACTTCTTTTCCGGGTACCTGTGGGCCGACACGTCCCCGGTTCGGGTTGGGAACCCCACGTCGTGAGTCTTTTCGCGTGAGGTGGTGGGTTGGGTGTTAGAGACGTCGAGGTTTACAAACGGGGCTGGGGGAATCCCCAGTTGACATCTCCGATGACAAAGTAATCGATGAGCAATGTCCCTGATTGGAACTGTAGGGCCTCTGGTCTCTGTAGTGCACCTCCGGCTCTTGTCGACACTGACGCCCAGTGTCTCCGCCCGTCCTGTCTCAGAAGGGCGAAGGAGAAGGACCACTACGAGGCTCTGGAAGACCGGACCTGACGCATTACCCGGACTTTGTCTCATCCGAAGTCACGGAGCCTCAGGGTCGCGGAACCCCAGGACCGTGACGCCCAGGGCCGGAATCACTGTTTGTACTTTAATAGGTCACCCCCCTCTTCCGTGTACTTCCCGAGCATCTTGGCAGTAGTTTGTTCGATTTATGTAAATTTTGTGTGTATCAGTCCCGGACGGGACCACCCGGTCACCTCTTTTCAGGAGGGAAGGGAGTATCCCCTACGTCCAAGTCAGGGACCAGTACCTTGATTCTAAGGTTTACGTCGTGTCACACCAGTTTTATTTGTTTGTTTAGAATTTTTTTTAATTTTTTTATTTCATGTGTCTCAGGGGTAATTAATAACCAATTTATAAGTAAAAGTGAGTGTGCCGACGACACACGATGAGTCTCGACGGACAAGTTAGAGGATTCGTCGTGCTAAATACAGTTCTCACCGGGAGGAAGAGTGGGGTGAAGATGTTCGAGTCGGTCCTTCAACTCGTTCTGGGCCCCCGACTCCTGTTCAAGAAGTCCGGGGACGAGTTCCACAGGGAGTCCAATGATACACCTTTATTCTGACGTGTCGTTACACTCTCCTTCCGTCCGGTTCTCGGGTCGTAGGCTATTAGTAATCAGTTCTCTGTATTACACTTGTCGTGCGTACCGAGTAGTTTTAGGCTAATCAGATTGAATTACCAAAAGGAACAAAGCCATTAAGGTGAAGACTCTTTGACGAAACTCTTTATTAGGTCTTGTAGTTCTACAAGAAAATGTGTTACTACAGATGAGACCGAGTTAAGTAGTTCTTTTTGACCTTGTGATTTTTTCCATACGTTTTACGGCAGATTGGAGACCCCAGATTTGTTAAATGGTCGGATACAAGGAGAGTGTGGTTCCGTGAGTCGTGGTGGAGGGTAAATAAAACAGATTTGACTTCGATTAATTTCGAGCTACACTTCTGTGACCAGTGGTTTTAGTTTCAGTGTCGATTTCTTATTCTTGAAACGTTTTGTTGCATTAAGAGTTGTGTTTGGGGTCGGTCTTCGTGGTTGAGGAGGCATTGGACAAGGACGGGACCAAGGGTCCTGTCACGGGGTGGGGGTGGGGGTGGGGCCGGCAACGTGAGTGCAACAGAAACAGCAGGTACAGTTATGGTTCTGACGCGTAGAGTAGGAGGTTCTGGAAGGCGACTTGGATTTTCCCCTTTGCTATAACAAAATTTGTCCATCAAACTACTTTGGAATTTTTTTTTTTTGATTTCCTTTTTACATGTCTTGTTACTAGGTTCTATGTGAATAAAATCTTTGATAGAAAATGAACCCGAGTGTACGTACAAAAACCTGTTGAGTAATTTATTGTATTTTTAATTGTAAAAGACCCACTAATGTATAATGTGTGTCCTGTTGCATGCGCACCGGGGGTCTAAGGTGAGTCGAGGGGTCCCCAAGGGTGTACGTCTGGGTTCTCCGGCTGTCGAGGAGGGGTTGCCACCCCCCTGTATCGTTACGGTGTCGACAGGTGCAGTAGGCGGTGGTGTGTCTTCGGCGTACAGTTTGTGTGTGCACGCGAGGTACCTCTGTCGGACTGGGTCGAGTGAGTTGGTGGGCGGTGTGGTAGGAGGAAGGGACCCGTGCCACTGAGGTCTGTTTTCGCTTCCGGGTTCCTCTGTCTGGACTCCTGGTCTCCTGGGACCGAGGTAGGTTGGGTGAACACGGAGTCGCACTTGGAGGGGTAGGATTGCTCAGTGTCCCGAGTCTATTTGGTGAAACCGAGACTCAATCTGACGTAATCCAAAGACTTCTTTCATTTTCCAATTCAGGACTGGTTATTTCTTAATTTCTTATTCTACACAATTGACTACTTAAATGGAGGTGTTTAAATGGATATTGAGTGCTAGAAGTAAACATGTCGATGTTTCATCAACTTAGGTTTTCACTTTCAGTGATTCTTTCCCACCTTGTGAGTCATATCCAGTTGTGAGTCGGTTGGAGTTTTCAGTTGAATGTGGTTGGTTTCCCGTCCCGGTATGTCTACGCGTGTGTGTTTCTTGGTGACTGAGAATTCGTGTTGTGAACGGAAGAACCGGCAGGCTCCGTAGGACCCGGGGACACACAGGAAGAGAGACCTGACATCTTAGAAGTCGAAGAAAAAAAGGGATTAGACAAAACGGTCGACAGCTTAGAGGCGGTAAAGAAGTAGAAGTGAAAGTCTAAGTGACAGTATGAGAGGTCGTCGACAAGAATCAAGAAGAAGAAAAAGATTGAGAAGGTTAAAGAAAAAAAAAAATTTCAGTATTAATTTCAGTTGTTACCTTTTGAGTATGCATTCATATTGTTGGAAATATTTTTGGTTCAAAGAGGATTTGAAAAACTCCGCTATGTTTACGGGTCCAAGTCCGAGTGTACCGGAGCCGTTCCGAGTGGAGGAGTGTTTGTCCGTGTCTCTACTCGTTCTTCTGATGTGGTTGTCTTCGTCTGACAAGGTACGGTGAAGAAATGGAAGAAATGTTTCTTAGTGAGGGTTGAGGTTCCAATTTTGTGCATTTTGCAAGGGGAGAGAGGATCGTCATGTGTTTTCGGGACAAGAATCTTGGTATTTATAGTTGGGTTTGACCGGAACCTGGTCCTGTCGAACACATAGGTAGGGTTTCGACAAGGTTTATGTTCGAGTAATCGACATACTAATTATTATAGAACTTTTGCATATTATTTGGAGTTGTTCTCGGGTTCAGTTTCCACGGGGGGAGTGATGACCACACTATTCCGTCTTCCTCCCGTCCTCTGACCTTCCCCTGTCCGTTCCACTTCGGTTAGTACCCGGTAGTCTCGGGTCTAACACCTCGCCCGACGATGTGTCACTCTCTGTCTCGTTCTCCGTGTTGACCTCTCTGCTTCTGTACTCGATATTTAGTTCCTGTGGTAGTCTCTTGACCGTCAAGGAGTTTTTCTGTCTGTATTTTAAAGGAATATTGGGTCGTTAAGAGGATCCTTAGACGGGTCTGTACAACTTTTGTGAGTTATGATTATGTACTTGGTACTGTGGGTTTTCTACCTTTTTTCTACCCTCAACCCTCACTAAGAAAGATTTCTTCCATTTCGTCACCGTACCTTGTCAGAATACAGGCAGGTGCCTACTCTCGTACTTGATATTATGATATATCTTACATGGTATGTAAACTTTATCTTGTAGTGATTCTACAGTGGAACGGGGTACTCACCTGGGAGACAACCCCGTCCACTGATCCCACAGGTGTGCACTCTCAGGAAGTACTTCCTCCGTGGGACTCGGGTCGTCTCCTTCTGTCCCTCCCTCCAGACCACCTCCTTTCTCATGCGTGGTCGGAGTCCACCTCCCTGTGGCCCGACTTGTGCCCCCAGGGTCCACCGTTTCGGGTCCGAGAGCCACCCGTGTATTCCTTGTTCCCGGTTCCTATTTCACCTCACCCTTCAATACGAGTATAGAGGACCCAGTTCAACTTCTCCTCATTTTCAGTGTGTCATAGTGGTCCCTTGTTTGGACGTACTACAGTCCCAGCTATATCAGCCGATACAATACCGGAAGGGTCTAGAGTCCCTAGAACAGTACAAAGAGTCTACTTAAGTAATATAGGGTCATGAGATGTCCAGTTTTTTGTTTTTTGTTTTTAGAAGTTGATGACCTACGGGTTTCTCAGTGGTGAATTGGTTCAGGGTGTAGACGTTTCTGTCATCTCGTAGACACGAGTCACGGTCCATTTGTTCCATTACACGGTCCCGGGCAGTCATGGGGTTTTGGTTCTCAGGATTCCGTACCTGTTCTCTGATAGCTACCATAGTCGGACCGGGTCGTAATATGCGATCCTTTCCATGTTTTTATTAGGGAGTGGTTTTTGTTCTCTTTGGATGAAGCCTTCCTTTTTTAGAGTCGTAGGATCGTTGGAGAGTGGAAGTTCTTTAATTTGATTGTTTTACGACCTGTTGAACATGGGTGATTCCATGAGAGTATGAAAAGGGTGTGGATCGTAGAATTTGATGGTGTGTACTCAGGAATGAAACTTCTAGGTCTTATATTAGTAGAGGGTAGAGGTCAAGGTCCAGGGCAAGGACGTTGCTTTTGCGTTGTCAAAAGTAGTCGTGAAGGCTGGGGGTCCCGGTCTTGACGACCCACTGTGGGTCTGGGTACCGTAATGGGGAGAGGTTGGAAAACGGTGGACTTCGAGTCGTGGTTGAAGGTCACCCTTTGGACGAAGGTGGCGACCGTCGGGACAGGGGGGTGTGGTCTCTCCCAGGGTCGGGACCCCTTATACGAGGGTCCACGGGAGCAGGGGTGAGGTCGTGTCCGGACCCCGAGGGAGTGGATGGACGGAGGAGAAGCCGAGGGGCTCGAGGTAGGAGAAGGATGCACGGTGGTGTGGAAGTCCCTACTTACCCCCGGAGAGGACACTTTTTTGTACTAACCTTTATGGGTACACTTTACGAACGACTTAGTTTTGTGTTTTTCTTTTTTTTACAGATGTCTTACATGTCTCGAAGGGTCCACCGTGAGCATCATTTCTTGGGAGGACGTTAGGTCCTCTAAATTCTCTGCACCCAACCTGGAGACCCAGTCGTATTAGGGGACCTCCTCCCGTACCGTTGTGTACATAAGAATGGACCTCTTGGGGTGTCTGTCTCCTCGGACCGTCCGATCAGGGACCCGAGGACTTCTCAGTATGTGCGGACTTCACTGACTCGTGTGTATGTATCTCGTGTGTCCTCAGACTGAGGGGATTACATTGTTGATCTTTAGTCGTTCTCTATTGGTTGGATGTCTTCACTTCTTCAGTCAGCCGTACAATTAGTGGTACTTTATGGGTCAAGGAGTGTTACAAGTCATTGACCTTTGTTAGTTCAACTTATTAGTCACTCACGCTGACGGATTTTGGTGTTACATCTTTGTAGTGAAGAATATTAAAAGTGAAATAAAACCTCTTTTTTTTACACACCATGACTTTTTTTAACTTTTGACCGTGTTGAAAGACACTTGTCAAAATGTCATTGTTTGTAGTGACCGTTACTAGAAATGGATAACAATCAAGGATCTGACCAGTGGTTTTTAATCACGACTTACCTATCTTATGTACTCTTTGTAGTTTTATTAATTGTTGTTGTTGTTGTTTGTACACTTTTAAGGGACCGTCGGATCACCAATCCTAAGGGCGGGAAGTAACGGTCCAAGGCCCAAGTTAGGGACCAGTCCCCTGACTTTAGGGTTTTCGACACGTTGCGTCTGTTTTTCTTTTGTGTGGTGCTGTTGTTAGTAGACACCAGGTAGTATGACTGTCTTGTCCTTCACACGTAAGAGTTTGGCAGTCCTCGTATTTGAAGGTCACGTGAAAACTCTTGTTACTGTAAAAACTATGTACGGAATTTAAAGTAAGATGTCTATGTGAACGTTAAATTTTTTCTCTGGACATGTAGGGTGGGATAAATTTTAAACTCTTTTCGACTATACGGTCTTACAAAGACCTTTCTATTTGCTCTGTTCGACGTCCTCCGTTGGAGACCACCTCCCTCGTCGTCAAATTGGACCGAGGAGGAAAGGAAAGTAGAAAGGTTAAGACTGTGTGTGTGCCGTACTGGAACTAGATTCGCGTGGGTCCTTTGGGGTGGTCGGGGTGTTCGCGACGGAGGTCCCGGAGGCATCCTCCAGAGTGGAACAGTAGAGAGGACGACCCTTGTCGGTTCACGTTAGACAAGTCGTGGAGTAAGTGAAATAAAGGGAAGTAAAACCAAAGTTGTGCTACTCGGTTTTCGGACAGTGTTCGGATCCTCCCACTCTTGTGTTCCACGATCCAGTGCCCCGTAGGTCACAGGGTAGTGTAGACTTTCCCGGGTCCTCGGTCTCGGGGTGCGGTCTACCCGGGTTCCGACCTTGGACGGCCCGAGTGAGAGCCTCGTCGGAGACACCCGACCCATGATCCTGGGGGTTCAAGTCCTTCAACGGGTCCCGTCTGGCACACGAGGATCTCACCCCTCGCCCACGACAGAGGGAAGGACCCAGTCCTGTTCGGATCGGGTTACGTCCTTGGTTCCCCCGTCCTGGCCACGTCTACTGGGTACCACCCTCACACTGGGGGTGAGGGTTGTGAGTGTCCCGTCCTCCTCCCCCACGTCTCCCCCGTCCCTTGGGTCTACGTAGAGAGTCGCCCCGACGACCGCGAGCCCTGTCCGGACGAATGCCCCTCGTGACTGGAGACAGAAGTGAGACTATTGGGGAAGGAGGCAGTCACACGACCAGAGGTGGTGTCCTTTCGGAAGACAGACGTCCAGATCTTTATAAAAGACCCTTGTGTTGCCTACTCATTTGTACTCGACGTCGTAAATAAGAGTCAAGGGTAGGTGTTTGGCAGGAGGAGTTTGTCCACGATGTATACGATTAGTGTTGTTTGTGGAGACACCAAAGATTAAGAAGACTTCTTGTAGAGGAGTTTTGACAATAAATAAACAGGGATTTAGGACGACACTAATTCTGTTCCGTGTAATACCCCTCTTAGTTTGGTCTCACGTCGTTCGTTTGGACTCCGTGAGTCATTGTAAGACACTCCGGTTGGGAGGACTTCTCTTGGAACCGTTTTTAGTTGTATATAGAAGTGTTGCGAGAGTTACAACAAGAAATATTTATGGACCGAAGGAGTCGGATTCTATTAAGGACTCTTTTGTGGAGTCGTTGTCCATGCTGGTGATTCTGGGATTCTCCCTGCGGTGGACGCGGAGGTGGTTCCGATGGACTGTGGAGCGACGGCCGGACTGGTGTGCGGGGGTCAGGTCTTTGTTCACGGGTCGAGTCCTGAAGTCCGACGAGTCCTACCTCGTGACGAAGGGAGGATCCGGGGATGAGGGACCTTTGTGGTTAGTGTCGTACTGGTCGCACCGGTGGACGTGGGTACGGTGGACGGGTCCACGGGTGGACTCTCTGTCGGGAAGGGTTGTTCGTCGAGGACCCCGACGGCGAGACTGGTGTCCGTGACGGTCGGGGTGCTGGAGACTCTCTCCGGTGTCTTTTGGAGTAACAGAGAGACGGTGACTACCCGTAGGCACTCCAATGTCGCTGAATCAGTGATTCCTGTATTAGAGTTGGTATTTTGTCAAATGGGACACTTGATCGTAGTGATTGTAAGGAAGAGTTGAGACCGACACCCTCTGCTCCAAGTCTTAGTCATCCTTTAAAACTTTTGTAGCTCCACTGAATGGACTAACAGGAGTCTTTCGAGTCTCTAGGAGAAGTGTAGTGTAAACAAACGATGCTGCTATTCCCCGACGTCGCTCCTTCTTTTGATTACTTTAGTAGTGGAAGTGGGAATGAGTACTCTGGTGTGTCCGGGTGTGGGTGGAACAACTGTTTCTCACCGGACTCCAAGGCCTTCTCAAGGTCGACGAGGCGCTCGGGTACCGGCGTGACGAGACTGTCTAGGTAGTGCATGTCGTGGCGCCGAGCGTCCACCCGGTCTCGGCACTACCGGACGTAGAGCTACCACAACGCCAGGAGGTCTCCCACCAGGTCCTAGGGTCCCCACAGGTGGTGGACACCCGTCTGTTCAGTCGGGTCGTGTGTCCGGTTCCCACGGGTGTCTGGATCTGGTCGGAACTACCTCGAGGGGTGACTGGTGCCACTTCCTTGTTTCGTCACCCTTTCCTGTTCATTTCTGGTCCCCTCCCCGGGAGTGACTCCTTGTTCGAGTGGTCGCTACGACTCCCGACCTACCTTTCTCCTGACGAGAAAGATACTCGGGACCTAATTGGTCGTGCGGGGGTTCACGAGTCTTGTTGTGGTGACAAATATTATAGTGTAAGTTGACACCTGTCTCCGACGCGGTGGGTAAGACCCAAAGACTCCTACGTAGTTAATCTTCAGGACGGCATTCGTTTCGTGTCTACGGTGTGGCCCTCGACGACACAGGGTTCAAGTGGGCTCCTACCTGTCTCCGGGGGTACGACGGGACCTTGGACAGGTGTCCCGCACCCCCCACGAGGACCGTTGGGCCCTGGACGAGGGGTCCGAGGGTCCTGTACCCGTCTGGGAGTAGCCACCCTTCGGGTCTCGGTCTGCGGTCCTTACTCGGTCCGGTCGTGAGTGGACGGTCGCGTCCATGAACATTAGGTACACGGGGTGTTTGTCTCTGAACCACCACTTCCGTATCCCGACCTGCAGGTGTAGGCGAGAGCAATGGATCTTGTTTGGTGTCCAGGACTGAAAGTGTAGGAGGGTCTTGGTTGTACGAAGTCGGTGTGTCGTAGTTCTGACAGCCCCCAGTCTTCTCTGGGGTACTGTGGAGTACACTGATCTGACGATTCTGTCCTCGGTCGTGACTGGCCCGCCGGGGGAGTCGGATGTGTTCGTGCAGGAGCCAGTTGCGGCCCCGTCGTGGTTGGAACAACTACTTCGACCTGAACGGTTGCAACCCCATGGGTGTGTCTTCGTTCCAGGAGCACAAGCCCAGTTACCACCCGTCTGCCCTGTCTACGACTGCGTGACACTCTTCCGCTTCCATTTACACGAATTGTATTACTTTTTCGAATTCGTTGAGTTTCGACTGCCAGACGAGTTGAATCGACATGTGAGGTCCGGACACCGGTACAATGGTGTGAGGTTGTTACTAGTGTGTGCACTGCTCTTTTGTACTTACTTACCTCCTCCCTGGTCGACGTCCCCATAGGTCCGACTTGGGTCTTGGGAGGAGGGTCCAGGTTTGTCGTGCCCAAGGGTGGGTCGTCTGACTCTACCCCGGGTCTGGTGTGTTGGGTCTCCTGACTCGTTCTCTCATCTCAGACTTTCCCGTTAAGCTCGCTCGCACACGAGATCGTGGAGGACCGGATGTCCCGAGGAAAGAATTGCTCGTTGGGAGCCCTGGAGCTGACGACGTCGTCGTGGTGACCCGTCCGGTGGATTTCTGCATTGGCTACTGACCTTCGTGACAGTTTCGTCGAGTCTCAATACTAGAACAACGTTTAATGTACGTTCTACGACCCCCTCCCCTAGTTTTAGTTTAGTCAATTTTTATTGACTTTACATTTTTATATATGCGTATGTTTTGTCGTGTTTCAACGAAGACATTTTTAACAAGATGTAATTAAGTCTTTAGCGGATGACTTATTTTGATGGTCCATTGTTTTGACCTCATCGTCAAACTACGATTGTACAAAATGTGATTTTATAGTCATTGTCCATTTTGATGCCCAGTGAAATAAAAATCTATAAAACCATAGAGGGGTGGTAAATGTTACATATACGGAACGGATAATTTAAACTTTCTATGTTTACAAAAATTATCACGACGACGACGACGACGACGATTCAGCGAAGTCAGCACAGGCTGAGACGCTGGGGTACCTGTCGTCGAGATTGTACATTCATAATTAATTCAAGATCGACGAAAAAGTTAGTGTAGATTAGACAATCTGAAAGAATGTCCGATCTGACCCTTTTTATTAAACAAGGAAACTAGAGATGTTGTTTTGTTTTTATTTGTAATATTTTTATTGAGATGTTATTAGTTCATGAAATTGTCTTACGTGATTGTTCATCAATCAACGACTACGTATTGGTCATGGAACAAGGTTTATAAGGTTTGAGACGAAGACAGAGAACTATTATCATGTGTAGGCGGGCTCTCGTCGCGCAAAGTCAACGAACGTCGCCATGTCTCTTAGTGGTATAAAGTACTCGGCGTGTATTAGAAATCGTTGCGACTTTTTGTCTTTTTGCACATTCTAAAACGAGAGGAAACTGTCATTGAAGTTTTTATGATGTCATTCTTTTAGGGAATGAACAGGTGATTTAAAAACCGTTACAAATAAACAGGATCTCGGTTGAACATTACTAGGAACAGTATCTCTTACAAGTAGTTTAGACGTATTTTACCTACTTATAGGACATTGTTCTTGTTGTCTTACCAGTGGAACCAGACCGTCGAAGAGGAGGACACACACCTATTGTGAACTTGTATTGAAGGATCCCTTTGTGTAGTGTGGAAGACGAGAAGGAGTAGCGGGTGGGAGGGGGGAGTTAGAAGAGGGGTCCAGAGAAAGTCACTGATAAATCAGTGTCCTTTTTTTATCTCAGTCGTTCATTCACTTCAGGTAGACGGGACGCGTCCGGACCGGTCCGGGTTGAGGTAGACCCGTGGTCTCGGGTGGTGAACCCGAGCTTTTTTCTCGAGGTCTTTATGAAAGGGTAGGTAGGTCGGTCAGGGTAGTTGGACATTTACACGACAATAACGGCTTTTGAATTCTTCTTTCAAAATTTTGGGGGCAGAGAAACGAGGAGAAGATAAACATGTCCGCAAAGGACCACGACAGTGGAGTAGGAATGACGTAAAAAGTAGGAGTACATGAAAGACTTCATGGACGTGAAAGGGGTCTTTGATATGGGAGTAGGTCGGTCACCGGTGATTCGTGATTGTAGTTCAGGATCTTAAAATGTGGTCGTTAAAGACAGTGTACTTGGTTAGAGAAGAGAGTCGGAATTGGGTGGAAGTCCCTGATAGAGTCCCGTCAACTCCGAGAGTCCGACATAACGTCTGGGGTGTAGGTAGTAATGGAGTCGTTGAAGCGTTGGTGCACCAGGGTGAGTCCCCGAGGTGTCCGTCCCAGGTGAGGACGTAGGACGTCGATTCGTGTGTCCGTCTACCGAGGCACGTCGTCCCGGATTGAAGTCCCCGAGTTACTTCTTCCGTCGCGGGGTACTCTGACTGAGAGTATTCTTTTCGTGTGACTGGTATTTGGCGTCGTCGTTCTATTGTGTGTGACGACCCGGAGTTCGGTGACCGGGGTAGACTTCGGTGTCCTTTCCCTCGAAACCTTTCTTCCTCCTCTCCTGCGTATCCGGTGGTCTTGGAATCCCAAGACTCAAGTCAGGTGTCGAAAGTCTTAGGGTTGACAGGGGTGTCGGATCTCTAATGTCTCTTTCGGGCTCCGAAAGTCTCTACCCTCAAAGTGACCCCTTTGTTCTATGATTCCTTATTTTTTTGGAGACTAGACGAGGGTCAAAACAATGATTGAAAGCCTCATTTGAAACTGTTCAGTTAATAAAGGAGAAAGGAAGTGATAGTCAGTTGACTCATCTGTGTGGACCAAATTGGAACGGATGTCCAAGTATAAATGTATTAGTGAAAGGAGGCCGTCTCAGTGAATGTAGGTTAAACCCCTTTAGACAGTCTTAAACACTCTCAGACAGTACCATTAAGACGACTCATTTAAACTGAAAGGAGTATATTTTTACAGATTACGCTACCTAAACTATTACAAACACCTATTGACAGCCTCAGAAAGCGACTCAGAAGCTATTACAGTCCAGTTATTTCAGGACGTTATTTTATTCTGTCAATGTGGTTTTTACAGAGGAAAGTGGGTGAATAAACTTTAGTGGAATTTTCTGATTACAAGTTGTTACATAAAATTTGATGTTTGTGAAAAAGATAAAATTTGATGCTTGTGAATAAGATGAATTTAGAAGTCACATTTCGAGACAAGTAGAAATACCAAGGAACGGAAATACTTTTGTGAGTCGTTTACGGACGACTTTATTTGAAATAGGGTGTGAGAACTGTAATAGCATTTAAGGTATATGGATTTTGGTAGACTTTCCATTCATGGGTCTTTTTAGTTCGTGTTTCGTCCTTTTTTCATACAAAATTCCTATTTGTCAAGATGATAAAGCCAAACACATAGAGGTCAAAACTGTCGTGTGTGTTTTTTGGCGACAAAAGTCAAAGGGTGCCATTTCACCTGTACTTTCTGAGGCCGTACTTCAGGTCTCGTTCGGCAGGTTCTTATAGCCGCACGCTGCGACAGACGAGACCCTTCGTGTTGCGGCCGAGACCCTCCGTGCGACGGCGGTCAGCAGCGTCTGGGTGGGTGAAGTATCTCGAAGGACTGAGAGGGGTAGAGGAGGCCCGTCTAGGGTTGGGGGACTCCCGGGATTAGAGACTCTTTCCTGGGGGTCTTGGGTTGGGGGCTCCCGGGATTAGAGACTCCTTCCTGGGGGTGAGAGACCCTCCTGGGGTTTGGTCCCCCGGGTTTAGACCTCTCTTGCACTAGATTTTTCCCCGGACCGCCCCTTCCGCCGGGGAAGGTCGGGTGGCAATGTCTGGCCTCGAGGTCGCAGGGCGCTGGATCGGTTCTTTTCGCCTCCGTCTTCCCGGGAACCCCGGAGAATGGAACCGCCTGCCGTGGTGGCACTAGAAGAACTTCAACATCACGCGGTACGGCCGCTAAGCGGTGCTCCCCTGCCGGCAGGCCTGTAGGCGGCTCCTCGGCCCCTTATTGAAGGCGGCTCTTCCTGCCCTGAAGGCGGCTCTTCCTGCCCTGAAGGCGGACGCCACGCATCCGCCACGCAGTCAAGGCCGCGAGGCACGAGGGGCGCGTGGCGGAGCCTCAGTGTGTCGCGGGAGCGGCCCGGTCTCCTCCCCAGCGTCCCGGTCCCGCCTCCCGCGCGCGCCGCCCTCCTGCCGCGGCCCTTCCGCCGCGACTCCAGGCCAGGGGTGGCGCCTTTCCTCTCCCAGAACTCTCCGGAGGGGGCCGTAGACACGACGGGTCGGCCAGGTCCCGGACCGACTGGACTCGGTCCCCAGGCTCCCCGGAAACCCTCGGACCCCCTACTCCCACCCGCCCAGTATCCCCGAGACTCCCGAGGTCCCTAGAGCCCCTCAGACCCCAGAGGCCTCTAGCGCCCCAGACCCCCTCGCCCGCGCCCGAGACCGACCCACTCTCCTTCCACCCCCCGCGCACCCAGACGAGAAATGCGCGAGTGTAGCGAAGAGGGGGCCACTCGCGCGAAGGAAAAAAATTAAAAAAACCAGCCACTCCGCCCACCCTAGAATCGAAGGGGTGGTCCCTACCTTGTAGGCGGGGACGTGACTTTGGAGTCAGAATTGGTGGCCTGGGGGTCCCTTCAGGGGACGACTTAGAATAATTTATTTCCGGCACCTCCGGGTCGGCACACGCTGTTCCCTGTTGAGAGGAGGGGGCGCTCCGGCGAGACCGCTGGGATGTGGTGGTGGGGTAGAACCGGGGTGGTCTTGACGGTCGGAAGGGGGTTGGGTCTGGTCGGCGTCCGGAAAACAGGGAGAAGAAGGAATCCTCGGGGAGTAGATAGGGAGGCGGAGCCACTGAGACCGAGAACAGAATCGTAGAGACGAGGGGACTGGCACCGACTGACTGGACGGGTGACGGAACGGGGTTGCTTGAGGTGGACCTTGAAACGGGGGGTGGAAACGAGACGGACGGCTCCCACCGGGGTTTACGGACATACCTGGTCTGTGAAGGTCAGTCAACACGTGACAGAAGCCCGTGCTAAGGTCTAAACGTCGTGTCGGAAAGACTCTTAGTCTGACGTCTACCCAGGTAGGGGTCCCGGGACACTTCCCCCGTCAGGGAGGGGAGGATGACGGTGACGTTCTCGCTTCCTCGTCCGTTCTCGCCTTCCCCGTCGGTCATCGGCCCGACTGGACGACACTCACGTTTTGTCCGACGACCACTCTACTCCAGTCCTCCTTCCTCTACCGGGGACTCTGGGTGTTTTGGGATGTCTACTCCTCGTCCCGTCCTTTTCGGGTGGGTTTCGTCTCCCGACACCAGCCGAGGTACCGACGGGAGACGTCACCTACCTCTTCCGACCCCGTGACTCTGTGACCGGAGGCATTGGACGATTCCCCACCGGTGAGGGAACATCTCGGGTCCTGGTGTAGGAAACCCTTTGACATGGACGCACACTGGCCCACACCACGTGACAGGTTTCGTGGACGGATGTACACTTGAGTAAAGTTGGGATATCGTTGCGACACTCACCCGCCCCTTGGTTCCGGGTCGTTCCGACGGTGATCGGACAGTGTCTATTCCCCGTCGTCATCCCGAACTTCGGCCCACCGGCGGGTGCAGGGACGACAGGTGGTCGTCGACGAGACGGGGACGTAGTAGAGGTATGGGGAACTGAAGAGTCTAGGAAAATCGTTCAGGAGAGTAAGAATGCACTTTTGCAGAGGACGACGACGATTCAACGAAATCAACACAGACTGAGACACGCTGGGGTATCTGCCGTCGGGTGGTCCGAGGGGGCAGGGACCCTAAGAGGTCCGTTCTTGTGACCTCACCCAACGGTAAAGGAGGAGGTTATTTGCAGAGGATGTGAGGGGTTTAAGGTTGTGTCTTTCATTAAGATCTCTCTCCTAAGAGAATTAGACAGTGATCGACATGACGGGAAAAAAACACAGAACCCACAATATTCACACGGAGAACTCAGACACCGTGAAGGTTTCCTTCGGACTCTCCACTAATCTGAGCAGTCCTAGTAAACGAATTGGGGTCTGTCGACACGGGTGGCAAGGACTCTGTGTGTCTCGGTACGAGTGTGGGGAGAGAGAAGGAATCCATGGACACACAGGGAGTCGGAAGGGGGGAGTGAGAATATACCAGGTAAGGAGGAGGAATTTTTGATAAGATAAATCTATTTACCAACTTAAACGAGACTTATTGTTTATAGGAAAGAAATCGAGAATCGAGATTCGTTATTATTTTGTTAAAGAATGGTCAACACATCCTGACATTGTAAATGTTTCACGAAATGAAAAATCATAGTTATTATAAGAGTTGTTCGAACACTACACCGTGATTTGGTTCTGGTCTCCGAACGAAGAGGGGTTTCCACGGAGAAATACAACCCTAACCAGAGGGATGAAACGACGGAACAACGATATCAAGACTAACTACTTTTCATGTAGGACGTCGTCTCAGACACGGTCCTTGACACTGGTTTGAAGTATGGATTTTCCTCGGAAACACACCCCTAATCAGTACATCGGCATCCAGTGCGTCTAGACCGTACTCTGTAATCCTGGGTGCGTGGACCGCCAGGGAGGGACGTAGGGGTCTTTGACAAGACCACCGAACAGGTCATACTGAACCCACAGGGGGTCCAGGTCGAATGAAGGGTGCCGGGGAGCTCCCGTTTGACATACGGGAGGACTACAAATGGCGAGGCCGTCGTGACGGGGACCGGAGACTCTTCCTGTCGTCTCCAGTCGGGTGCCTTTCGACCACGTCGGCCCCCGTTGTGAACGAGACACGAGGAACCCCAAGGGGGAAAGTGCCGAGGTGGGAGTCAAGGCCTGGAGGTCGATTGTCGTCACACCCCCGGGAGCTTCCCCACGTGGGTCTGTGGACAGAGTGCCTCATCAGTCCGTCACGGACTGGGGTCTACTCCGTCGAACCGACGTCCCCGTCTATCCTCCTGTCGACGGACCACTTTGACCCACGGACGAGGAACACCGGCGTGTACTGAGAGGGGTCTCTGTTTCGCCCCGTGTCCCTCGGGTCTCTCTTGTGAGGTGCCGACTCTGAAATACTATGTCGTCTTTGCTGACGGATTTGGGGTCCCTTCGGCGAATGAAAGGAGTCCCTTTTAGACTCTTACCTCGGTTGTCGACTGGTTTACTGAAATAGTCCGTTTGTTCGGGTGTGGGTACCACGGTCCGAAGACCCACTGAAGGGAGTCCGTCGTGAGACGGGGCGACACTTCAGGTCGTGAGGACCTTCAGGTTTCCGGACCAGGGACAGGGAGTCGGTAGGTGTGTAGGTCACTCACACCGTACACACGTTCGAACGACGGTTCAGTGGGAAGGTCCACTATTTACTCCTTTAGCTTGTTCGATTGAACAATGACGTTTCTGTTTGTATTTCGTTGAAAATTTATAGTAAGTACACCGAAGCGACTTTTGTCTAATTATAGTTTTGATTACAAAAGTGGATTTGTCACTTTCACAACTCTGGAATCGTCCTTCCGTTGGCCATCGAGACTACAGGACCGGACGTGGGAGACCCAAGCCAGACCTCTGGGGGCTAACGTCTACGGTATTGACCTGAGACGATCGTCTCCGTGGGAGGACGGGTGTGTGAGTCTCGGTGGAGCTCCCGGAAACAGCGTTCCCCTAATCGGACCCGGGACACCGTGGCCCGTCAGGTACGCTGGCGACTGGACCGATTCGGTGACTTGACAATGTAGCAGTCGTAGATCGTGTGACGAACAGGTATTCGGTCCGAATTAGTCGTGGTCAGTTTACTTAGTCATATAAGTCGATGCAAGTCTGTCGTCACAGACACTTGGTCTGTGAAAATGTCACAGAAATGTTTAACAGTTATTAAACTGAGTGTATGGTCGAGAGACATGTTCGTGGTAGTAACTGAGACAAAGTGTATTCCCCTTTACTCCGTGTCTCGGTGACTCAGTCGAGGGACACCAGTGTGTCGAGTAGTCTGAACCTTGGCCTCAAGGCTGGACTGACGGGTTGGTGGTTCAGGTCGGGAATCAGTGACGCCTACCACTTGTCCCTTACTTGCTAGAAAGTCTCCGGCGTGACTCGGGGGTTCCCCGGATGTCGGACTCCTTGGTCGTGGGGACACCGACTGAGAGTCCGAATGACCTACCTTCGAGGACTCTGGTCTTCTGTTGGAACTACACCCCACCTGATCCTAGAGCCCGTTCGGCGGGACCCTACTGGTCGACCCGCGGGCACGTGTCGATGTGGTGTCCCACTCCCCGCTCCTGAGCCCCCGTGACCGTGGGTCGAATTTATGTACCCGGTGGACGACTGTCTCCGTAGGGAGCCTGGGTCACAGGTAAACGTCGAACAATTTTGTCGTGAAGATTTCTGTTCGGGACTTTTAGAGGGCTCGTCTGTTTCGCCACATCAGTGTGTTCGACTCGAGTCAAGACGACGAAAACACTCTTAGGGAACTGAGGAACTGAGACAGAGACCTTAGCACTCGTTTTGAATTTGAACAGAGGACTCCTACGATACTCCAGTGGTGACTGGTTAAGGGGTAGTAAATCCTTTTAAGATCTTAGTATTGGTCAGTATCACTTCTACCACCTCCTTCACGTGACACCTGAGGCCCCTCGGGTTCCCTTCGAACGGCCCAGACCTTACCCCACAGATTCTTCCCCTCACCTCCCGTGTGACCAGACCCGGACCCGGTGGGTAGTGACTCTCCTGGTCCTTCTCGGACTCTTGTGCCAACCACGAGCCGACCCTGTGTCGCTCCCCCGACGAGTTACGTCGCCAGACACGACAAACCACAGCTCCGACCCCGGCCTCTATGTTCCCACCCTTGGTACCTGTGTGTCTGCTGGGATGTCGAGGTTGGACTGGTGTCTACCTCGTTCCTTCCACCCCCTCCCCACACCCCTCCCACCCTACCTCCTCCGGGAGGACGTGGGGTGGGAGTCCCGGCCTCGGGCGGGTGGTGGGACCGGCCCCGAGTCCTTCCCGGTCGGGACGGGCGATACGAGAAGGACGGGTCTTGACCGTAAACCGGAATTGGACGTCGGGTAACCCGGTCTCAGGACTCTAGGCGGCACCAGGTTGAAGCGTGGGTCCCGGGCCCTCGACCGGCCAAGGGTCCCCTCCTTACGGGGACACTTGTGTGGCGACAGACCTCAGAGGAACGGACACGACAAGACGTAGGAGGGGTGGAGAGTGACGTCCTCCCGCCGGGGGTCTAGAGTCGCGGGTCCTGAGTCAATGTGGTCGCCGGATTGGTGTCGAGACGTCGGACCTCAGGGGACCGTAGACGTTCTCGGTCTGACACCGACTCCGGGACCCTAGGTTCCACTCTGGGCTGTTGTGACGTCACCGTCCTCCCTGTCCCTCTAGGTCCTGACTCGCGGACCACGTGGGGTGAGAACCGACCTCACGAAACCTAGAAGAGACTGAACTGGGTATGTCTTAGGACACTTTGTACAACATGAGGATAAATTGTTTACTTTGGTTCTAAGCGTCTCCGACTCGTCGAGTGTCTCGGGGTCGGTCACTCACCCCTCGGACCCGAAATTAGGTGTGGGAGCCGGGGTTCGGGAGCAAAGGTGACTGGTTCTGTGGAGGGTGGGTGGTAGACCCACGAACGTGAACTTGGGACCAGAGAGCAAATTAGGAGTGTAGTCGGGACACTCAGGTGGGAAAGTTTTGTAGTCCCTGGACTCCGTGTTTCTCTGAACGGACCCCAGGGGGGTCGTTCGTCCACCACGGTCTCGTCCTTACGTCGAGGTCTCCTTGTGGGTAGTGTGGTAGTCGTAATGAAGTAAAAGAGTATATGATTACAGATCTGTATATCGGACGGGGCAGGATTTCCTTGTGTTCCTTTCATTGTTTTTATATGAGATGAGATGTCGCACCCCACATACTTTATCCTTTTTAGGTCTTGTTTCCAATTCAGTCTTTCCTTGTCCATTGACAGTAGTGCTCGAGATCCCTACTCACAAACCCCCTCGATCGTCGTCGGGACCCCCTCGGTCACTCCACTTGCACAGACTTGACGTACGTACCCAAACGAAGAGAACAAAGTTCCTAGTACTGGAGGATCTAAGACAGACGAAAACAAAGTCGAGACTGTAGAAGTTTGATAATATAAATTATAAATTAAGTCTCAAATATTAATAATAATCGTTCTCTCACTCAGGGGGATTTTAGGTGAAACGGTACCGGATTTTATCTGAAGGGTCTTATAAAAGGACTACACGTTCACACAAGTCCGGTGACTTATTACACTTTAGTTCTAGTCTGTGACAATGTTTAACTCCTTTTTTATGAAAAAAAGGGTTCACAACAATGTTTTATTAAAACCAGTGGAGGTACAGGGTAACAAACATAATATATTAAACCCCTGTACAACATATGAATTTCTCCTTATATAGTGTCATTAAAGAAGGAGTAAATGTAGAAGAGAATAGGACACAAATTGTGGACTTCGTCATGGATCTTGAATTATTAACAAGTGTTCTCATCGTTTTTATTAAAAATGTTCGGACAACGTTTATCTTTCCTTTTCAATGAAAAGATGTGAAACTTGTTTATAAACTTGACTAACTTCGGAACTTTAAAGGTTATTTTATTTTTTATTAATTTCAATTTCTTGTTTACAGACAAAACTCTCAGACGAGTTTATTGGAAAAAGATTTACTCACAAACCCAACTTATTGACGGGTCTTTGTCCCACATTTGTGGTGTGTCCGTCGAATCGTGTGTGTGCACACACACACACACACACACACACGCGCACACACGCGTGTGCGTACGACCGCGTGATTACGGTGAAATTAACCAAAACGTTTACGACTGTTGAAGTGGACTGTGTGTCGTGTGGGCAGTGGCCTCCTGTCCGTGCGGTTCGGGTTGTGAACCTCGTGACTCTGTAGGACATTATTTTGAGGTCGGACCGGACCTTCGCTGTGAACCTTACAAAGGCAAGAAAGAAGAGTCAGAGACAGAAGGTAAAGGAAACGGAGATTAAGACGGACAACTCGAAGGTCCAAAATGAAGTTTAAAGAAGCGAGAACTACGAGTCACATCGGAAGATCAATGGTAAATTTTTTTCCCTTTCTTTTCTTTCCTTTTGTTTAAGGAATCTGGATCTTCCTTCCAGATCCTTCCAGATCCGACATAGATACCTTCTTCTATGTCGGGTCGAAACTCTTCCTAGTCTCGACGATATCGACCACGAGCAGGATTCTCGGTCTCATTTTAACGAGAAGTCGACGACAGCCACGGTCAACTATACTACTCCTTCGGAGTCGTGACGAGAGTCCCCTCCGGCACATTTATAAGTGTCGGTGAGCCTTGCTGTCAGGACGGGGGTGTAACCCCACCCCTAAGGTCACTAAGCATGTACCTCAGGTCTACATGTCCCGGACCGTCTCTCGGGAACCACGGTAGATGTGGTGGGTAGTGCCGTAAAAGGAAACTTTGTGGGACTTCCTCTCTGTAGTTGAGTTCAAAGGTAAATGCTCATCTCCGAACGCCAAAGGGTTTAGAAAGGTAAGATAACGGTCGATCGTAGCTACCAATATTTAAAGTAGAACTTCATTGATTTGAGGAGAAAGGTCTTACACGATGAGTAACCAACGAGACGGTACCTCGATACGTGTACAGATCAATAGATTAGGTATTTACGTTTGTACGGTCTGCTGACATCAAAAAAGAAATTCAGTCGAATGTAGGTGTAGACACGGAGGAAGACCACCACAACCACCATCCTAGATTAGAGTCACTCCTCTCAACGGCGAGGGTGGGTCATTTGGGCTCGTCACTTTTCTGGGTTCCCCTGTCACCTCCGGGTATAAGTCCTGCAAGGATAGCACTGGTGGGGTGCGAGTAGGAGTGACCTTTCGAGTCCCTACGCTCCCCACACGGGTCCCGACGTGAGGGGTTGTTGTCGGGATTTCATCGTGAAGAGATCACGTCTCTCACTCCCGATGAGAGATCGACGTCACGCGACCGAAGAGATGAGGACGTCTCGTTCCCGAGATCCGGCGAGTCCGGAGTCATCGATGTCGCACACCTGAGTCATCGGCACCACGGACCCGAAACAACGAACAGTCGTACACCCTAGAAGGGTCTGGTCTCGATCTTGGGTACAGAAGACGTAACCGTCCACCTAAGAAATGGTGACTGGCTGGTCCCTTCGGGGACGGGTTCAGAAAGAATGTTATACCACGGTTCTGGACCACGGACCTGTACCAGACGTGGTCCGTCTCTTGATCTCAGTCCCCGGGGAACGAGGGCCGCAACGCTGTGCTGTCGTAAGAGGGTGCTGTGTGGCGGGACGGCCGGGTAGGACTTGAGCGGCAGTTCTGCCTCCTCTCGCCGGAGAAGGACCTCGGAAGAGGTTTTGTGGGTGGACCCGAATCCCTGTCGGGTGTACAGGTCCTCGAGTGAGGGTCACGATGGTGTTGAAGAGATCTGCAAGGGTAGTGAGAGTCAAGTAGTCGGTTCGAGAAGAAACGTCAAGATTCCGTAAAGACGAAAGACTTTTTAGTAGTCGTTTCGTCTACTTTGACAGTCTACGACCTGAAAGTCCTCTTGGTCCAAATGTTACCGAGTGATCCTTCCGATTCAGAGGTAGGAGCAGAGGTATGAGTAGCTGAGTAGAAATGTTTCGAAACTAGTCTCCCTGGAGTAATTGTAGAGACAGACGTAGATATCAATTCTACGAGTGTACCTCGTGTTGCGATAGTTAAATCCGATTAACCTCCATTTCGGCTGCCTTAATCACTTTTCAGTTCATGCAGATTCCTTGGTTTTTGCACGATTATTTCACAATGATTCATCTCTTCTGAGTAAATTCCTGTTCTGAGCAAAAATGATCTCTTTTTTGAGAGATTCCTAGGGAAGTTAATCGTGTGTTTACCAAACTCACCAAGTAGATATTACAAACTGGAGTCAAACGAGAGTTCGTCGTAATGAACGAAATTTCTCGGAAAATACTTGAGCTTCCGTCTCATGTCGAAGTCGGTTACTCTAATAATGTTTAATGGTCAAAAGTTTTATTACTTCAAAAATACGACATTCCTCATGTCCCAGAACCTCTGTCTTAGAGTCACCGATAACTTAGATTCACAGACAATTGACGATTTCCGGGCGAGCTCTTAAAAAGGACTCGTTCCTGATACATTGTCTGGTACAATGTACCAGATGACCCTCTCTTCTCCCTCCCTCCACACTCAGTGACTTCCGCCATCAATCTTGAACCCCGAAGACACGTGTGGAAGTTTACCTTCCCTCTCCCCGTTCCTCCAAGGACACCCTTCTTATTCGACGACAGAAATCCTTTCTGTTACCCAAAAATCCTTTTACGTGTTCTCTATACTCTCAAATCTATAACAAACAGTCCACGTTCACCAGAGTGGCAGAAGAAGTGACAGTGACCCTAGGAGTCTATCCGCCGAGTGCTCTACGACTGAGAGTCATAACACGACCCTCCTCTTCGGCGGGACTTCTCCTCGGGGGAAATCAGTCCAGTCCCCTCGAAACTCTTCTGAACAAAGACGTAGACAACTTATTTTATGACGCTCAAATCAAAAGTATGGTCGAGATCCGAAGACTCACCTAAGGATTGTCAGTATTTGAGAAAGGACCAAATTTTTATTTCCGTTTTTAAAATTCAGACAGTTCTCATATTAATAAAGGGTTGCTACCGAACCACCGAACATCCTTACCCCGGTAGAAGGCATCTTTTCTTACGAATAAATAAAGTTCTGTGTACTGACTCTGTCCAGGTTTCACGGTGTCTCAGGACGACAGAGTGGCGTCTATTCGACAACCGTTCTCGACAGTATATTGTCGACGTACATGCACTCTGTCACTCGAATCGTACCCTCGTTCCCGTACGTAAAGAAAAAATTTTTTTATAAATAAGTAAGTAAAAACCGGCGAGACCCAGAGACAACGACACTCTCCCGAAAGAGACCCACACCTCACGCCCCCGAAGAGAAGTCGACTCACGAGCCCGAAGAGTGACTCCACCGAGGAGAACAACGTCTCGTGTCCGAGATCTCGTGTCCGAGTCGTCAGCACGGTGTGTCCAAATCAACGGGGCTCCGGACACCCTAGAAGGACCTTATCCCTAGCTTGGGTGTAGGAGACGTAGCCGACCACCGAGGAATTGGTGACCTGGTGGACCCTTCAGACTGTAAGTGAAGGACTATCCTTTTGACAATAGTAGGATGTTCTACTCTTAATCCATAAATTTTATAGCTAAAAGACGGGATCTTCCCCTTCAAAGATACACTGACGGACCCACCCCAACCGAAGGGGTAGGTGGAATAGAAGTGGAAGAGGTGTGATAGGAGTGTCTCTGTGTTCTCCAAAGACCTGTCTGCATGTAGTTTGTCGGGTCTTTAGACGGACCCGTCCGTGTCGAAAGAAGGTACACCCCGCCGGACTTTTACCTGTTGCTTCACGAGAAATAAACACCACTTGTCTTCCGAGCCAGGACAGGCTCGTGACTGAGACGGACACCAAGAGTCGTAAGGCGAGAGAGTCTCGGCGTAGAAACTAGTCCTAGTTAGTCCTCCTAGGGTACTGACAACGACCGACACGACTCAGACGTATTTATTTCTTAAAAGTAAGTCTTTATCCTCCGGCACACGTTCTGGTGTCCCTCGGTTCTTCTCTTGCCGTCGATTCCACCCTTTGTTTTCTCCACTTGCTTCGGACGTGTGACGGCCTCTGTTTGACTCGTCTAGGTGGACCAGGACTCTGTTTGGACTCTGCCGTCGCGTCGCCGTCGTTCCGTCACGGACGTCCCTTCGGTGGTGCACCTGTGCTCCTGCGTCGCCCTCCCGGCTCGTACGGAGCGAAAGGTCAGGAGGGGAGAAAAGGACGTCGGTTGTGTCACAAGTGAACGAGTTGTGAGACACTGTGGTACCTGATATCGGGCGGTCGGAGGAGACAGGTACCTAAAGGGTCCACTCCTATGACCTCACCCGACGGTAAAGGAGGAGGTCCCCTAGAACGACTAGGTCCCTAACTTGGGTGTAGAGGACGTAACGTCCGCCTAAGAAATGGTGACTCGGTGTCCCTAACGAGTCATGACCTAGAGTCTTGCACAAGTTGGTGAAAAGTCTGTAGACTAATAACCCGTCCGTCAGGGTTGTGCACGTACGTACGATTCAACGAAGTCAGCACAGGTCGAGACACGTTGGGGGACCTGACACCGGGTGGTCCGAGGAAACAGGCACCCTAAGAGGTCCGTCCTTATGACCTCCCCCAACGTTTGGACACGTGTGTCGACTTCGAAGGAACACACAGTCCCTCCCTCCCCTTTGTGTTATTCCACTCCTCTCCCGTCGGGTGGAGAGAGAGGAGTCGGAGGTCCTCGACCTCCCCGTAAACAAGAGTCCTCGTTCTTGTGTAGGGGAATACCTCATGAATCTTTTTTAATTCCTTCTTCGTTTGACCCTCTTTTGTTCGTCATAATGTCGATACCTTTACGGTCCGATTGTGTCCGTCCTCAACTCTTCCACTTTCTATACAAGACTTTCTTACATTAAGTCGAGGACCTCTCAAAATGAATACGGGGTGTTCACTTCTTTAATTGAGTCTACTCTTTGTTTACAAAGGGATTAGGAGAGTTCATAGTTTCAAGATTTGGGAATATTGAACCCTAAAAAGGAAAAAATTGTGAAACTAGAATAATACAAAAACTAGGAAGCTAAGGAAATAGAGAAGAGTTGAATATTAGTCTAGAAGTGTCTTAGATAGGATGTGTTTGTGTGGGAAAAATGATAGAAATTTAAAAAACTTCGTGTTGTACGTAAACTTTTAGTTTATTAACCTTTGTAGCTATATTGTTGGGGAGTCCCATACTTTATCTTGTAATCGTTGTCAAGGACCCACAGGAAGGACATATAGAAGGTAGAAATAGAAGTGAAAAGTGAACTGAAAACCCACGAAACAACCACTTAGATGTGGTACAAACTTTTGAGAGGAGAGTAATCTCGTCATCGTTAGTCCTCGACCAGAAACTTTGACCCAACTGGTCTTTAGTTTACCTCTAGTTGTCGAGTGGTCGACACACTGAGACCCGTTACTTGAGCAGGGACTCGTAGAGGGACCTTACCCTCTTACTTCCGGACAGAGTACCGGACAAATGACTAACTCCTTTACCCTTGGGTCGAAGACTCGAAGTCGGAACCAGGACGCCACATCTCATCTTCGGTACCAGAAGTTCGTGGCTTACTAATTCTTTAACACTTTTATTCACAATTTTTATTCAATTATATTAATTTCGTTTTTGTTTTCATCTCACAAAAAAATAAACAAGTCACGACAAGTCAGCGAGTCAGCACGGACTGATAAACGCTGGGGTACTTAGCGTCGTGCGGTCCGGAGGGACAGGTAGTGGTTGAGGGCCTCAAGTGAGTCTGAGTGTAGGTAGTTCCACCACTACGGTAGGTCGGAAGAGTAGGAGACAGCAGGGGAAGAGGAGGACGGGGGTTAGGGAGGGTCGTAGTCTCAGAAAAGGTTACTCAGTTGAGCAGAGTACTCCACCGGTTTCAGGACCTCAAAGTCGAAATCGTAGTAAGGGAGGTTTCTTTAGGGTCCCAACTAGAGGAAGTCTTACCTGACCAATCATATACTCATTAACCCCATGAGTAAGAAAGGAAAAATTGACCTCCCATTAACGAAATGTTACAACACAATCAAAGACGACATGTTGTAGAACTTAGTCAGTATTGATGTATAGATATATAGGGGTGGGAGAACTTAGAGGGAGTGTAGATGGGGGACCCCATGAGTAAGAATCTCTCGGCTAATTTTAGATATATATCGGTATATTTTATTATAGTGTCCTATTAGAAAATGACTGTACCCTTTTAGAATTACCACGTAACGATTTACTTTTTTATTTCTTCTTACTTTTTGGCTGTAACGTTAATGTTGTGTACGTTTCTTTTTCTACTGGGCCTGTGGTCCTTTTTTCCTTTTTCGTTCGTTGTTTTTCACGACCACTCTCACTGATCTAGAATAGACTTTGAAGTTTTGTCGGTGATATTTATTACAAGTTTCTTGATTTCTTTTGGTATTAATTTCTTCATTTTTTTCCATACTACTACTGTTACAGTGTAGTTCATATATTGTGGTTATCTCTGTCTTTACTATTTTTTTTTTAAATTTCTTCGTTTGTCTTTAAGACTTCGACTTTTCATGTTATTGTTTTTATTTTTTAAGTGATCTCCTCGGTATTTACTCTTGACCGTGATCGTTATTAATCATTCAAACTTCTATCTTGTATCTCTAATATTTTAGATTTCTTGTTATTTCTTTTTTAATATCCAAGATCGGGTTCCCGTTAATCCTTTCCCTTTTTTTTCGTATACCTAACCTTTCCTTCTTCATTTTGATAGAGACAAGTGTCCAATGTACTATAATATATATCTTTTAGAATTTCTTGGACAATTTTTCATGATCTTTATTATTACTTAAGTTCCAACGTTCTATATTGCAGTTTTATGTTTTTATTTGGTATGAAGATATATAAGTGTACCTTGTTATTTTTTTCACCTCAATTCTTTTAACATAAATGTTATCGTAGTTTCTCTTATTTTGTGAATCCTTGTTGTATTCTTCAAATCTTGAGTATGAAACTTTTAATATTTTGGAACAACTCCTTTTAATTTATTTTAGACTTATTTACCCTTTTATAGGATACAAGTACTTAATCTTCCACAATACAACGAGTCTACCCTTATTAGAGGTTCAATTAGATGTCTGCGTTACGTTAGGGAGAGGCTTAGAGTCGACCGAAGAAAAGAAAGAAATTTTTTAATTAAACAAAATGTAACGAGGTTTCTACAGGGGGAGACTTAAGGATCTCGAGGGTTTGTATTGTGACGTGGAACGTTTCCCATTCAATTCATCGTCTACCTGATTCTCTCGATTGGTCGACTGGAATGTTATCCCTTAAGGTCTAATGGACTCTCCCGCGTCCCATTAGTGTCCCCAGGAATTTTACCTCTGCCTCCGTCCTTTCAGTCCCAGCCTCCCGAACAAGAGTCATGTCGGCAACGGTCAAACTTTCTGTCCTTACCGGTCCTCGGTTGTTTGCACCCATCGGAGATATTCGACCTTTTAATTCCCTGTTCAAGAGGGGCACCCGGGGGTCCTTCCTTGTGTCTTGACGTCTGTGGAACTAAAATCGAGTGACTTTGGGTAAAGTCTAAAGACCGAAGGTCTTGACATTCTTCTAACAACAAATTAGGTGACAGACGTTATTGAGCAATGTCGTGATTATCCTTCTATTATGTGTGAATAGTGGTAGGTTTTGCTAGAATAAATCAGTGACTGCATTACAGAAGAACCGAAGGGTCCAACACGATCCCCATTTCTTGGACGGACGGATACGTCCTCCATAGTCTCTGTGTCCAAACTAGGGACACAGTCCCTTTAGGGGACCTCCTCTCATACTGTGGGGTGAGGTCATAAGAACTGATCTCTTAGGGTACCTGTCTCAGGTTCCCCAGAGTCTCACAACCTGTCCTGATTTAGTTGAATCGTGTGTACCACAGACGGTGAGACCTTTCGCATAGGTAATCCCACTCCTGGACAAAAGAGTGACGTCACAGGGATCCCGAACCTGGTCATCACTTATCTTCACCAACAAGTCACTTCTGGCGACGTTAGTCAACTTTCTCCGATTGTGTGTGGGTTCCCCATCTCGGACCACCAGGACACACAAACTGTCCGTACATATTGTCTTGTTGTAAATCCTAAGGGACCACCGAGTCTGTCATTTCTTAGATGGACGTTATACCCTCTGGACCCAAGTCAGGGACCCAACCCTTCTAGAGGACCTTTTCCTTTACCGATGGGTGAGGTAATAAGACCGGACCTCTTAAGGTACCTTTCTCCTCGGACTACTCGATGTCAGGTAACCGAGCGTCTCAGCCTGTGTCGAGTCACTGAAAGTGAAAGTGAAAACTTCCCTCATTCTCTTTCGTCTTCCTCCCCCACATCTGCTACGTCAAAGAGAGATGTCTCTTTCGTCCGTCCGACCGTCGGGTCCCGACTGTACAGTGACGAGGTCCTCGAGGAGTACTTCGTCCTCGGGAGGTTCAGGGAGACGGACATACCCCACAGGAGTAGGAGGACCGGGTTCCACTTAACAACTCTTTTTGAAGGTCTTTGATGGTGTGTTGAACTGGATGGACACATGGTTACCAATAGTGTCTATCACCTTTTCGGTGTTTGTAGTCTGCGGTGAAAATATTTGTGTGTGTGTAGTATTCTTCCAGAATAGAGTTGTTGATTTCTCTCCAAGAAAGAAAATAAATTAAAATTTTATTAAATTTTTTAAATAAACCGACGTCGTCAAGAATCAATGTCGGACACCAAAGAAAAATCAACACTGTAAATCCAAGATCAAAGGGCTAGTCCCTGGATTGGGCCCGGAGGATGCAACCCTCACCCCTCAGAATCGGCGACTTGGTGGTCTTTTAAGGGTTCTCACAAAGAAAGAACTACCCCCTTACACCCTTCAATAACAAAAGACGAAACTCTAGAAGACACAAAAGGTATACTTATCGTTATTTATACGTGACGAAAACATTAATCTTCTCAGGTTATTTTCCACTAAGTTCCTTTCCCTCCTTTACGGTTTCAGATCCCCTACTATATGTCTAAATACGTCCTTTGGTTCTCTCAACCAAACACCGACTCTCTCCTCTTCCCTGCGAAGGTCTAGGTGGTTCTCCTGACCGAAAATAAGAGGGTAACAGTTTCTACGAATATTTGTCAGACCTCCCAACAATCCGAACCCCGAAGTCCGAATCGACATAAAACTAAACCTCAAATAAGGGAAGTGTCCTACTGTCTGAGATTTCCTTGTTTTGTACCTAATATCGATTTCGATGTCTGTTCCGGTCTTTGCATTTATGGTCCTAGAACTTTAGAGATTCGAAAAAAGTCATAAACAGATGTATTATCTAAGTAGGGTAGTGACAGGAACCAGGGTAAACATCTCAAAGATAAACGAGTCTTACGGGTCGAGTCTGGAAGGACAGCCATGTTCCCCGACCCGGAGATGCTCTTCGAGGATCTCCGTCGTACCACTGGACGCCGGGTGTCGGGTGGTAACTGTTCCTTCGTCAGGACACCTTGGACGAATCAGAAACAGTGAAATCCGACTTGTTTTATTATTGACTTTCCAAAAGACAACATCTGTTACATGGACTCACGGAGAATCTACGGTCCCATCAGAACCCGTACGTCTGACCTCGGGACATTCATGAGACCATTCCACTGATGTATCAACACCACGTTTAGTTCGACGATAATGTAAATCGGCATCCCCGACCACGTTCATATTAAACTACCTTAGCGAGTCCCAAGTACCCCAGTCGTCAAACTTTCGCCTTTCGACCAGACTCAGTCGGGGGCCCTCTCGACGTATTTCTTCGGAGGCCAAACTACCCTTCTGGCCTTCGGGTCGGTCCTCCGAGAGGAGGACGTCCACCACATGGTAATGGGACGGGACGGAAGGACACGCACTTCCACCTCCCCGCGTGACACCCCTGGTCTCACCCCTCCCTCGTCAGACGTAGTCTGTCCTACTCCTCTTTGCTTCTGGGTCCCGAGATTTGTGAGAATGTGTAAAAGAAGAACGATCCCAAAAGTCCCCTAATGTGCACATATACTTTTCAATGGTCACGTCAAAGTTCAATAAGGTCGATTCTCTTGTCACAAACGAAACGAATAAAGGACGATGTTGAATCTCGTCTTTCTCATAATTCGGGAAACCTAAAACGTTACACAGAACTTCCGACCTTTTCGAGAGAATTTAGGTACCTCATTCTCTTGTATTCGATGTGTAAGGTCCGTTGTCCGTTTCTGTATGAAACGGACCCCTTATTTTATGGAATAACTTTTGTGTCACTGGACTCAGGGTGTACCAAAATCCTCACCATTAAAGTACTCTTTCATCTTGAAATCTCTAAATAGCCGGTAACCATAACAAATCAGTCGCTGTTTGGGTGTCTCACCACTCAACCGAGTCCTTTGCGTCTTCACCATCTTTGTGTAAAGATTGGAACACTCCCCGACCCCGGGCCTTTCTTTTTAGACCATCACATAAATCCAATGGTCGGACTGGGAGGTGGTGGTGCATCGTGTGGACCGTGGGCACCTCACCCCGAGGGGGTGACCGATATCAGGGTCGCCCAACTGCTTCTCGTCTCTACGTCCACTGCAATCGTTCTACTCCTGCTCCACCAGAGTCGGACACAGGAAGGTGTCTTTGTTGTTGATTTTGTTGATGGGTTCCACTATTGTAGGAACCTTCTCGAGACCTCAAGTTAAAGTAAGTCAAGTTAAGTCAAGTCAACGACAGTACAGGCTGAGAAACACTGGGGTACCTGACGTCGTGCGGTCCGGAGGAACAGGTAGTGGTTGAGGGTCTCAAATGAGTTTAAGTACAAGTAACTCAACCACTACGGTAGGTTGGTAAGTAGGAGACAGCAGGGGAAGAGGAGGACGGAAGTTAGGAAGGGTCGTAGTCCCAGAAAAGGTCACTCAGTCAAGAAACGTAGTCCACTGGTTTCATAATCTCGAAGTCGTAGTCAGGAAGGTTACTTATAAGTCCTGACTAAAGGAAATTCTACCTAACCAACCTAGAGGAACGACAGGTTCCCTGAGAGTTCTCAAAAGAGGTTGTGGTGTCAAGTTTTCGTAGTTAATAAGTCGTGAGTCGAAAGAAATATCAGGTTGAGAGTGTAGGTATGTATTGATGACCTTTTTGGTATCGAAACTGATCTGTCTGGAAACAACCGTTTCATTACAGAGACAAAAAATTACACGACAGATCCAACCAGTATTGAAAAGAAGGTTCCTTATTCGCAGAAAATTAAAGTACCGACGTCAGTGGTAGACGTCACTAAAACCTCGGGTTCTTTTATTTCAGACAGTGACAAAGGTGACAAGTTAATTCTTTGACGTTGTCGGGTCCCCTCGTGTTTTTGACTACCGGTGTCTCCCTTCCACAAAGGGGAGACAGTGGGACAAGGGGTCTGGTCGGGTAGGTCCCGGTTCTCCTTAGTGGACGTACCACTCAGGGGTGTCACTTTTCTGTTTCCCGTCCTCCCGGGGCCACCCTTGGGAGGGTATGAGTGGAGAGTGAGAGGTGGGGGGTTGAGGACCAAAAATGTCGTCCACTTTGTCAGTTAAGTTTTGTGTCAGTAGTGCCTGAACGGACCATGAGGTCACCCATCCTTAGGCGGACGGTTACGTCCCCTGTGTTCAAGGTAGGGTCCAGGTCCTTCTGGGGTGTACAGCACCCGGCGATTTCGGGTGTGTAGTGGTGATGACTCGGACACGGGATCTCGGGTACCCGGCGTCGATGAATTCAGGGTGTAGAGTCTCGGGCACGGGGCGTCGTTCTTTTCGGTGGTACTGCTCTTCCGGTGCGTGGTGTTGATCTCTTTCGAACGTGCGGGATGTCGGGTACGAGGTATCGTTTTCTTTGGTGGGTCATTCTTCGGGCACGGGGTGCTCTTTCTCACTGGGAGTGAGTGACGTTAGTCTCTTTCGGGAGTTCGTCGCTGTTTCTGGGTCACGTCGGTGTTAATTTATTAATTAAATGTTTTTGTGTGTTAGTGGAGTTATTTCACAGACGGTGGTAGTGTCTAGCCTAGGGGATGGTCTCGTCGACACTCGGGGAGGAACGACGACCCAAACGTGTCACTCTTCGTTCAGTACTAAAGACAGACAGGTTCCAACTGGACACTTTACACCTGTTTTTGTGGTGGCAGCCGGAGATGTGTGGTACCGTCGACACCGTAATGTCCGAAAGTCCTGTCTCCGAGGTAGTTGGTTCGACCTGTAACGTCGTCGACCCGCCGGTGTTGTTATCTCCCCGACGTCGAGGGGGTACCTCTGGGACCCCGGGGGACGAAGGAGCGACACAGTGGTGAGTGGGGGGGGAGGTGAGGACTGGATGACAGGGCTCACCGGCACACGGGTGTGTAAACGTCAGGGACGACCACTCCTTGTTCGACGTCCGGTTGACGTGGAGGACACAAAGTAGGTCCGACGACGTGAAGCCCGTCCGGGACGAGGTCCGTCGTGTACGGACTACACCAGGCTGAGGGTCCTCGGTCGGTCCTCGAACCGGACAGTCTGGAGGAGGATCCGGGACGTCTCGTTGTACGCACGAGGGTCTCGACCCGGGGACCCTCCGGGACGGGGAGGACGGTGGCCGACACGACACGAATCAGCGAGTCCGTACAGGTTGAGAAACACTGGGGTACCTGATATCGGGCGACCCGAGGAGACAGGTACCCTAAGAGATCCGGTCTTGTGACCTCACCCAACGGTACAGGAGGAGGTCCCCTAAAAAGGGTGGGTCCCTGACTTGGATCTAGAGGACGTAATGTCAACCCAAGAAATGACATACTCGACGGTCCCTTCGGGTCGTTCCACCGTCGTGGTAGAGGTGGTGGTGACCCTGGGAGGGGTCCAGGGTCCCAACCCCTACGTCTGGGGTGTAGTGGAGTACCCCAGCCACGAACCCGCCCTCCATGACCTTCCTTCTGGACAGTGTCCTGTAGACAGACTGCCCGTGGACTCAGGGTCGAGGATTCCGACGGGAGGGGACGGGGGGGTGACGGAGAGAGACTGAATTTGAGACTTCGTGGGACACGTCTGACGAGTCGGGGCCGGTGTCCGGGGGACCTCGAGACTAGAGGGGGCCTTGTCGGAGTGAAGGGGGGTTGAGGAGTCTCTCGGGGAGACTGGAGGCTCAGGTCTACGTACGGCCACGGGGCGTGTCGGTGTGCACGAAAGGCCCGTGCTCAGGGGTGGACGGTACCGGCTGCCGTACAGAAAGGAGTACCCAGGGACGCCTGTCGGGAGGGAGGAGGCAGACGTGGACCCGACGTGCTTCGACGGACGGACGACTCGGTCACTGACCGTGTGGAAGACCCACTTCCCGGTAAAGAGATGAGAAGAACACACGTGTCTCACTGGTCCCGGTGTGTCCTCATTACTCGACACAGGGCGTCGGGGGCCCTCCTGTTCCCACGGCACACTCCCGACCTCTCACAGACCCGCGGGGTCCCGGTGTGTCGGTCCTGCCAGAGATACCCCACTGGACGAGGGTCGAAACTCCCAGTCGAGGATCAGTCGGACGTCCGTCGAGGTGGGACCGGGGAGTAAGGACCCAGTTCCGGTCGAGGTGAACGAGTCGGGGAGAAGGGGTAGAAGGTACCTAGAACTAATCAGGAAGACACAAAGGGTTTAAAAATTGAGCACCGGAGAGGTCCACAAAAGTCCCTCCGACTCTTCTAAATGACAGGGGGGTGACTACTTTCGTCTTTGAGGGAGTGGGACACGAAAACGACGTATCAGATCTAAGGGAGTTTGTGTGAGACATGGACCTCAAGTGTATGGACTCAGGTAAGACAATAATCCGACCAGGAAACTTAAAACATTGAATAAAGAAAATTTTTAATATAAAATAAGGGTGGAGGGGTACAACTCATGTGTCATATATTATCTCCTAAAAAAAAACAAACAAAAAGTTTGGTTCTCAGTTGGTGGATTAAAACTTCTGACGTTTTTATTTCGTATTATGGAAATTTTTTTAGTTGTTTTAAATATTATTTTTTAATTGTTTTATTTTTAATACAAAGTTTAAGGGATGTTGAGAAAGAACATCACCACAAGGAGGACCACCAGACAAGAAGAAAGTACATGTGTTATGACAGGACTTTCAGAGACTTCCCAGATGATCAAAGTGTAAAAATTTCAAGAACAGATAAAGACCGAAGTCGTGGTGCCGGAGACCCCGAGGAATAAGGTCAAGACGGACACCAGGAACACAGGAATGTGCAGAGTCCCCCGGAGCCCCCTGGGACCCCCAGACGGGTCCAAATATTCACTTCTCTCAAAATCCTCGTAAACATCGACTGCACCGACGGAGACAACACGGACGACAGAAGCAAAAAGGAAAATAGGACGTTTCTCGGATGCCCATTTCTACTTTGACATATATCTACTTTTTTGGGTCTACTTTGTTCTCCAGTCATATAATTGTGACATTCACTAAGACCTAGTACTTGCTCAGTCACAAATACAAAGTCAAGACATAGGAAAGAGTGACCCGATTGAGACAGAAATCCACCTTAAGATCTTTTAAGACCTCAAGTGTTGATCGTCCGTATTTCTACTTCTTTCTCCTCCGTGAAGGAAAGGTAGTGGTGGGTATGTAGTCGAACGACGTCGTGTGTCAGGGGAGACCTGTGTGGACTCCAGAGGAGGCCTGGACCACCTCCCCGCTCGTCAGGACCGCTTCCTTTCTGCCTGCTGTCGGGGGCTCCGTTTCCTGTCACGACGCACGGATGTCGATGCTCTTGCGGTGTTCACTTACAGTGCTCAAAAGAAGTTCGTCGAGGGTGACTGTTGTTTTTACATTTACGTAGACGAGTCACTCCTCCATTTCTTAGCGGCGTCAAATGATAATACGATATTAATTTACTTTACCGGGACGTCCTTCCTTTGCACCTCTCCGACAGTGTTTTTTGGGTTTCAGTGTTATAAAAGTCGTCGATCACTCAGTGATAAGGGGTCCTTATTTGTGTCGGACTCCGTCTGCTGGTACGTACCGGAGAAGTGTATCCTCTCAGACGTCGCCACGACTCGTGTCTGAGAATCGTCCGTCCTCCCTCGGTCACTGAGGGCTCCGAAAGGTAGGTACTTCCGTCACGAAGGACTGCATGACGAGCCCCCGGAGCTCAATGTTCACTCGGTGTCTGGGTCTCAATTAGGTGGGCACTACAAGTCTTGTCACAGTGGTTCTCATAAAACTGAGAGACGACTGAACGGATTGTGTGACGTCCGTTTAGTTTCACGGAGACACACGTCTAGATTACATGCCACTACCACTTAATCCATTATGCTCACAACCAAACCCCGAAGGGACCACCGAGTCGTCATTTCTTGGGCGGACGTTACGTCCTCTGGGTCCAAGTTAGGGACCCACCCTTTCTAGGGGACCTCTTCCCGTTTCGTTGTGTGAGATCATGAGAGCGGATGTCTTAGGGTGTCTGTCTCCTCGGACCGTCCGACGTCAGGTATCCTAGTGTGTCTCAGTCTGTACTGACTTCGCTGATTCGTCGTTCGTCGTCGTTCGTCACAGTCAGACCCCGAAGGACTCTCCGTGATCACCATTTCTTGGGTGGACGGTTACGTCCTCTGTATTCTCTACTCCGAAGCTAGGGACACAACCCTTCTAAGGGACCTCTTCCTTTACCGTTGGGTGAGGTGATAAGAACGGACCTCTTAGGGTACCTGTCTCCTCGGACCGTCCCATGGCAGGTACCCCAGCGTTTCTCAGTCTGTGCTGACTTCATTGAATCGTACGTGTGTGCGTGTCACAGCCAAACCCACTTATTTTGTCTTGACGACAAATGACTCACTGATGTGTTCAGTCGATGGGTTGAGACTCATCGACACTCCCTCTACCATGCTAGGGGTAGAATGTCTACCCATTTGACTCCAGACATTACCCAGTCGTTCAGTTGTTTTAGTGTCAGTTTCACCCGTCGGTTCCGTCGCGTCACGGGACTAACGAGCAGACAGGCATTCCAAGGGACCCCGGGGTCGGGTTCCGGCCAGGACGTCCGCCCGGCCCGACACATCGAGTCCCAGTACCCCGGTCCTTCTCGCGGAGACGAGGAAACACGTCTCGACCCGAACCCGTGTCGCAAGACTGGGTTAAGGAGAGTGTCCGTAGTACAGCCGGGGGAGGTGTGAACGTACGACCAGGGGCGGGGTTTCACGAGGTACTGGGAAGAGTTGTTGACAGAGGAGGTCTCGAGGAACGAGAGGTCCGAGGCTCCGAGGAAGGACCTTTATACCGGTGCACCATTGTCACAGAATTGGTGATGTCGACACCGGGCACGTGGTCTTCACCGGGGCCCGACCCGACCCCCAGCTTCCCAGTGAAGTTCCATAAAACGGATAAAAGGGGACTTTGGGGACCGAGAGGATTGTAAGGTGTAAGTAGGTGTTGTCGTCGTCAAGGTTCGGGCCGTGGGAGCGACCGAGGACTCCCCCCTCCACTCAACGTCCCCGAGTGACAATTAGTAGCGTCGTCTTTACCTCGGCACCCCAGAAACTAGACGTGGCTGCCCTGGTCGGACCTCCTCTACGACTATAGGACGTTCAGATCACTCTGACAATCATTACTTCTGGGGTCTAGAGACTTGGTCCGACGTCACACACACAAGGGCCTTGGGATTCGTCTACGAGGGCGACGGGTACGTCCCGGTGAGACGGGAGAAGGTCTCGTCCCCCCAGGAACCGAGGTCAAACACCGCCAAGAAGTGGTATTACATCCAACGCGAAAATGGTGGACCTTTCGGACATGAAAAATCCGTTTGTATTCTCAGACTCCATAAGTCTTGGTCTTAGAAGTCTGGTTGTTCTATTTCGACGCACAAGTGTTCCGTACAAGTGCGTGTGTTGATAAGTCTTACCTGTCATTTGGGTGGTGCGTGGTCTAAAGACGGTTCGTGGTCTCTAAGGTTCACCGTCCAGACGATAGTGACGTGTACGACGGTCGGGTAGTACCGGACCAGGTGTGAGGTAGGGCCCGTGCTTAGGACGCCCGATAACCTCACCCATACGGGGCCAATACGATTGTTTATCTACATTCGTAAAGATTATGATCTTTGTCCTACTTCTCCTAGTGTTACGTCAAGATTTTTTGTTATTGTAAAAATTCAGTTTTATTTCTAATCTAACATCACGTCATTTATCATGAAAAACACTTAGAACTCCTAAAGCTTAAAACTCTCAAAAAGACCAATAAAAGTTTATTTTTAGGACCTTAAAACTTGCGGTTGACCTGTTCCTACTACTTGTTTCGTGGTGTAAACCGAGACGACAGTGACTCACCCATAGTCGGAACTGAAACAGTTCCCAAGCAAACCCGACACCCATTCTCCGGCGTCAGGCCGAGATTCACTCCCGAGAGGGGTACCAAGGTGTCTTCCTGGAAACCCACACAGACACGATTTACTGTTTTTCAGTAAAAAGTCCCTTTCACAGACACCGAAACGAGTTCCAAAACCCCAAACGACTCTGGAGCAGGCACACGACTCTGGGGAGTCCACCCGTGTGGGTCTCGTGCCCTGTGTGAACGGAGTGGAGGGTACACCGGCTACATCAGTCTTCCGACACCCGGGTAGACACAATTTCGCCCGAGAAGTCTGAGTGTGAGTACTCTGGGTGTCCACCTTGAGTTTCCGGGGGCTGTCCCGTCGGAGTGTCCGGTACCTCGGATCTCGGGTCCGACGACCCTAACTCCGGGCCTTTGTCAGTGTGGTAGGTCTGGGACGTCGACGACTCCAACACCGTGACCTCTGGTCCGGAACGCACAGTCGTCCGGACGAGTCTGGGACGTTGACACATTGACTTCTAATAAGGTCCGTAACCCGTTGTCATCTCCTTCTCTGTACGAAAGTTCTTTATCTTTCCCAGAATGACAAAATTCCTTTCCACACTCTCCTTCATTCTTACGAATAGTGGAGGGGTCTTCCAGTTGTCGTTGGAGCGTCCGTCTCCCCTCTCCAGAAGAGACTCGTAGGCGTGTCTCAGGTGTTCCTGTTTTGGGACGGTTAATGCCTCCGTATATGAACGGTAGTCTAAAGGGTCACTAAAACATTGTCTTTTGTAAGGACTTGAAAGGACTTACACCTTTCTTACCACCGTAGCCGGTTGATTGTATAGAATGACCTTGACAGACTCAAGGTTCCTCCTTAAAGTTTTATTCGTTACCAGAATGAAATTCTGGAAAGAGTCACCTACAAGGTAAAAATAAAGAGAGAACTAATGGAAATCCTTTACAAACACTTTCATAAATGGTGTATGGTGTAAAGAGTGAATTTTCAAACCGAAGAGAGTCGTTTTTAATTTTCAACTTCAAAGGGTAGTAGGTTCAGTTTCACTCATCTCCTCCGGGGAAACGGATTTTCCTTGGTTTCCCATTCTAAACCCCGTTTCTCGGTGTACACTCCATAATAATAATAGACAGTCAGAGGAACGGACAGTTTGTAGGACACACAACGACTGTTCTTTCCGTTAGTAACACGATACGAACACGTGTTGGGTTTCGGGAAGGACTTTCCGGGAGGGTGAGGTAGAAAACGTTTTCTGATACGATTTTTCTACTTTTCTGTTTGGGTATCTGACCCTCTTTTACAAGTGTTTCATTTATAGGTTGTTTCCTGATCATAGAGTTGATGTATTTCTTGAGAGTTTTAAGTTAAGTCGTCATTTTTTGTTTACTAGGTTAATCTTTTACCCATTTTTTATACTTTTCTATAAAGTGACTTCCCCTATGTGACTACTGTTTATTCGTATCCTTTTTTACAAGTTGCATTTCTTGGTAATACCTTTATGTTCAATTTTGGTGTTCCTCAATAGTGACATGTACATGGTCTTACCATTTTTAATTTTTATTACCGTCGTGGGTCACGACCACTCCTTTCCCTCTTTGGACTAGTGGGTACAGGACGACCACCTCTATTTTTGACCATGTCTGTGAGACCTTTTTTCAAACCGGGGGAGAATAGTTTGATTTACACGTTGATTCGTACGTCACGTCATTAATGTAAGGACCCGTAAATAGGTTGTCTTTACTTCTGAATGTAAGTGTGTCTTTGGACATATGTTCGCAGGTGTCGTCGAAACAGACATTATGGGGATACCTTTGTTGGGTTTACAGAAGGAACTCACTTATCATTTTGACACCAGGTAGGTAAGGTACCTTATCGTGAGTCACTGTTTTTCCTCACTTGACAACTACGTCTGCACGTTGGTAGACTTGTTGAGAAGTCTATTAATATGACGTACTTTCTTCACTTACTGTTTTCCAATGATTGACATGTTAAGGTAAATATCCTGTAAGAACTTTACTTTTCTTAACACCTTTACCTTCTCTGTAGTCACCGACGGTCCTGACTCCTCCTTCACCACACGGAGATAACTAAGACACTCACCCTGGGGACCACTGTCTCACGGGACACGGAGGTAGTCGTAGCCACAGACCCCCCTACGACGGGAGGTTGACACGTAAGACGGCGGTACCCCCTTGACCCCTCTTCCCGGAGACTGGAGAGCCGTACCCTTCGATAATTATCTTAATGGAGGTTTACTTTTCCAATTATTTCTTTGTCCTTCCGACGACGACGACGATTCAGTGAAGTCAGCACAGGCTGAGACACGCTGGGGTATCTGCCGTCGGGTGGTCCGAGGGGGCAGGGACCCTAAGAGGTCCGTTCTTGTGACCTCACCCAACGGTAAAGGAAGAGGTTACGTACTTTCACCTTTCACTTTCACTTCAGCGAGTCAGCACAGACTGGGAAGCACTGGGGTACCTGACCCCGGGAGGTTCGAGGAGGCAGGCACCCTAAAAGGTCTGTTCTCATGACCTCACCCCACGGTTTGTCCTTCCGTCACACGGAAAACGTAAACCCTCCGCAAAACGGGGACAGGCAGGTCTCACCTCTGGACGGACAGTTGTGTCACTTACATGACAGTGTCTGAGATGGAGTTCTTCGGAAAGTGGTCAGTGGTAGTGTAGCAATCGGTGGACTGGTATAGTTCTCAATTCTGTGAAGCTAGGTAATTAAAATTTTTTAACATATATTTGGAGTACTAAATCCTCGAAAGATGTAAATTTCCTTGGTGACAAGTAGTCAGTTAGTTCTTTGAGACTCTGAAGAATTGGAGGGACGGTCCCGGTGTCGGATGAAGGAAGAACCAAGATGACCCAGTGCCTGAAGGAGGACCAAGGACCACAGAGTCACACATAGTGGTGACTGGTATCGGGTTCCGAGTACGGGAGACCAACCTTTACACCCAGTGGTATCACGGAGACGGTGAACATGACTCCTGTCTTGACTCAGTATAAAAAGGTACGGACTTTCTTCGTCTTGTTTTGCAAAAAAACAAACGCACAACCGTTCTTAACCGTTCTATATGACGAAAACTACTACTTTACGACCGAGAACGAAGGAAAAGTGGGATTTCTTCCTTGAGTCGTCTATTTTCATAAAGTCTCGGTTTTAATACTGTCAAAAGGAAAGGTCAATCGAACCTGACTTCAGTAATAAGGATGTAAATAAAAAAATTCTTCCCATACTAAAAAATCACAAAAAGATTTTAGATTACATCGACGAGACAAATCAGTATCGTATCAAGTTAGGAAACTAAGTTGTTTACCCTCTCTACTTGTAATTATTGAACTTTATTGAACGACCTACGATAAGTCCTGGCCCCGGGTGTCTGGTCACGAGAGACGTCGGTACACCGATAGGGAGTGTGCCTGTGTCAACGATGTCTCTAGACTGTCCTTTACGAACGAGGAGACCAGAAAGTCCTAAGAAAATTGTTGACCTCTCTGGTGGTACGCTTGATGGGATTTTCAATGGTCTTTTCGTTAACCTGTTTACATATTTACTTCCTCTAGTCGGGACCCTAAAGAAACCTTCCTTACTACGATTTCGACTTTGAGGTCATCAAACCGGTGGAGTACGCTTCTCAACTGAGTAACCTTTTCTGAGACTACGACCCTCCCTAACCCCCGTCCTCCTCTTCCCCTACTGTGTCCTACTCTACCAACCTACCGTACTGACTGAGCTACCTGCACTCAGACTCACTTGAGGCCCTCAACCACTATCTGTCCCTCCGGACCGCACGACGCTAAGTACCCCAACGTTTCGCAGCCTGTGCTGACTCGCTGACTTGACTTGACTTGACTATGAATAAATATTCTTATTGTTAATAAGAACTTAAACTGATGAATTTTTAGAAATATTTAGAAATATATAAGTAAATTTGTGGTCGGAGACATTAATTCTCGACTATATTTTGTATGTTAGACACTCCTTCTATTCCTTACATTTCCGGAAAGGTCTTTAAAAGTATATCTTATACCTTTAATTTTCAGATGAAAATAAAAATCATCGACTAAAAGTCATAAGATATGACACCACAATTGAACTCTTGTCTATGTAAATCTTTTCATGGTCCTTCGTTCATGATAAATATCTCTGAAAAAGGGTTCCCCAGTTAAGAAAGTCGTGACACTAAAAGGACCGACATTCATGACATCTGACCCACCTAAGTTGTCATCTTTAAATAAAAGAGTGTCAAGACCTCCAGTCTTCACGTTCTAGTTCTAGGATCGGTTAAGCCAGTGACTTTTCCGACGAAGGACCGGTGGAAGACCGGGACAGGAGCAAACCGGGAAGGAACCAGTCGGGACTCCCCTCTCCCGTGGGTCTCGAGAGGTACAGAGAAAAGTGTTCAGGGGTGGGAATATCGACAAAACTTGGAATTAGTAAAAGAATCTATAGAGTAAAGATTTGTGTTGGTATGTACATTTAAGACCCACTTGTATAAGTTTGATATTGTCTAACAATGACAGAAAGTCAGCAATTCAGTATAGGTTGAAAACGTTGGATTACCTGAAGTCATACGGAAATGATAGGAAAGGAAATGATAGAAGACCTCAGACTAGTTTAAGTACAGGTATCTCAGTCACTACGGTAGTTTGGTAGAGTAGAGACGACGGAGGAGGACTGAAGTTAGAAAGGATTGTAGTCCCAGAAACGGTCATTCAGTCGAGAAGTTAAGTCCACCGGTTTCATAACTTCGGAGTCGTAGTCAGGAAGGTTACTTATAAGTCCCGACTAAAGGAAATCCTAACTAACCAAAGTAGAGGAACGACAGGTTCCCTGAGAGTTCTCAGAAGAGGTCGTGGTGTTAAGTTTTCGTAGTTAAGAATCCGTGAGTGGGAAGAAATACCAGGTTGAGAGTGTAGACATGTACTGATGACCTTTTTGGTATCGAAACTGATATACCTGGAAGTAACCGCTTCACTACAGAGACAAGAAATTGTGTGACAGATTCAAAGAGTATCGAAAGGAAGGTTCCTCGTTCGTAGAAAATTAAAGTACCGACGTCAGTGACAGTCGTCACTAAAACCTCGGGTTTTTTTATTTCAGACAGTGACGAAGGTGAAAAGGGGAAGATAAACGGTACGTCACTTCCCTGACCTATGGTACTAAAATCGAAAAACTTATAACTCAAAGTTCGGTCACAAAAGTGAGAGGAGAAAGTGGGAGTAACTACCCGAGAAGTTAAGGAGAAGTGAAAGACGGTAAGCTTACAATAGTAGACGAATAGACTCCAACAACTATAAAGAGGGTCGTTAGAACTAAGATCAAACACTCAATAGGTCGGACCACAAAACTTACTACATGAGATGTATCTTCAATTTATTCGTTCCACTGTCATAGGTCGGAAGAGTATGAGGAAAGGGTTAAGACTTGGTCAGGTAACGAGGTACAGACCAAGATTGACAACGAAGAACTGGACGTATGTCCAAAGAGTCCTCTGTCCATTCCACCAGACCATAAGGGTAGAGAAATTCTTAAAAGGTGTCAAACGACACTAGGTGTATCAGTTTCCGAAATCGTATCAGTTACTTCGTCTTCATCTACAAAAAGACCTTAAGGGAACGAAAGAGATACTAGGTCACTAACAACCGTTAAACTAGAGACCAAGGAGACGGAAAAGATTTGGGTCGAAGATGTAGACCTGCAAAACCAAGTACACGACGATTTCGGATCGAACTTCCTAAAACTCGTATTGACATGATCGTACACTTTACTTAGATCAACATACCCATCAAACTCGTAAGAAACCGTAAGAGGAAGAAACACTAATCTTACTTTTGACTGGAAAAGGTCAGGACACCGGTGACGACTCAAAAGGTTTAAACGACTGTATAAAACACGTCGTGAAATTGTCGTAGTAAAAATCCTAAAATTTATCGAGTTGACCTTAAGACAGTGTAACATTACAAAGGATTCCGGGTAAGTAAGTATCATTACAAAGGATTCCGGGTAAATTGAAGTGTAAGGTCCCACAGACCGAGACCAATCACTGATGGGATAACACCAAAACATATCAAGATACATAAGAACGGTGTAGAAAAATTAGAGAAGACAGAGACAATCCAGGACAATCAAGGTCAAGTGGTAAAGTTTTTCCTCAGTCCGAGCACTTTCTCCGCATCCACCCATCAAAAGTCCGACCCGTAGAGTCCTCCGACCCAGGTGTTCACTCGAACCCGACACTAAGTAGACTTCCACACGAATCCCGGTCCCCTAGGGTAAAAGAAGGTCATCTTTACTTCGATAAGAGGAGACTCGTATATACAACGTCAGACTGATTTAAAATAGTCTCTCATAATATTATTCGGACCAACTAAGAAAAAGAAAAAAGGAATACTGTCAAAAGTCATCCAAATTTTTTTTTAAAATAACCTCATATCAACTAATGTCACATTACGATCAAAGTTCACATGTTGTTTCACTTAGCCAACATGTATGTGTATATAGTTGAGGGAAGATCTAAGGAAAGGGTATATCCAGTAAAGTCTAATAACCTGTCCCAAGGGACACCATATGTCATCCAGGATTTATATACCTTACGAAGTGCTTAAACGTACAGTAGGAACCCGTTTCGAAGAGACATAGTAAGGTTAAAATCATATACACGACGACTTCGTTCACGTTCAAACTAACGAAGAAATATATCTTTCAATAAACAGAAGATGAAACGGTGTAATCCATTCCATATCGTCTTTTTTAAAGGTGGATCACTCTACACTCCAAACGTACTAACCTGGAGGTAAGACACCTGTCTCTGAGTCTTGTGTCATGACCCACCACCTTTTACATGTCTCAGACCTTCAGACCCAAAGGTGAACGACCGTCTAATCAAATGTTGAGACCCAAGGGAAAGGAATAGATATGTCACCTTTACTACCATTAACTGTAAAGTGACAGTAAAATCCCTATACTATGACACCTCACCTTTTGTAGAATATGTAAGTCTTACTATTTCTGTACCGTCAGTATTAATGATTATAATATATTTTCGTGATACCTCACGACCTATTTTAAGATGTAATGACTATCCTTGATGTTTATTGTGGGAGTAGTCATAATTATAATGTCTAGGTTTTCGTCCTAACGTTGTTAAGTCATATGACGACACTACAAACGACACGAGGGTAAGACACATGAGTTCAGAAGACGAAGAATTTTCAGAGAGGATAGTGAGGCACCAGTGAGGGACTTGGATGATGAAGAAAGGGGAAGAACCGAAAGTATCAGTTTGGAGAACTTTGTTGACACACATTCACTCTAGAGTTTGTGTCCGATACCTAATGTATTTCTGGGGGCACCTGTGTCGTCAAACACATAAACAAAAAATAACCTGAGCCTCGCGGAGGTCCGACCCGTTTGAGGGAATACAGTGGGGTCGGTCGAGGGTACAAAGATAATTGAGAGACTAGGGACTTCTACAGAAGTCGTAAATATTAGAGACCGACGTCAGGTGCCTCAGAGCTTCTCAGCCTGTACTGACTCGCTGAAGTGAAAGTGAAAAGTGAAAGTACGTAACCTCTTCCTTTACCGTTGGGTGAGGTCACAAGAACGGACCTCTTAGGGTCCCTGCCCCCTAGGACCACCCGACGGCAGATACCCCAGCGTGTCTCAGCCTGTGTTGACTTCACTGAATCGTCGTCGTCGTCGTCACGATTTCTATTTTTATCATTAGTCGTCTTAGTGTATGAATGTCTACAGTTTAATTTCTTCCCTTCTAAAAGTTCAATTCTATATTAAATATGTTAATGCAGTATGAATGATTTGTACCGGGGTTTGAACCGGAAGTTTATATCACTGAATATGTGTGTGCCTGAAGGGACCACCGAGTCTGACATTTCTTAGACGGACGTTACGTCCTCTAGACCCACCCTTTCTGGGAGACCTTTTCCTTTACCGTTACGTGAATCATAAGAACGGACCTTTTAGGGTCTCCTCGGACTACCCGACATCAAGTGTCTCAGTGTCTTTCAACCTGTGGTGACTCACTTACAAAGTCAAAAGTCAAGTCAAAGTATGTGTATATATGTCCCTTAACGATCGAACTAAAATGAGTGAGGAAAAATAATTATCATTATCATTATTAATGTTTCCAGGTAACTCAGTTCCGACACCAAAAAGGTCATCAGCACATACCTACACTCTGAACCTGATATTTCTTTCGACTCGCGACTTCTTAACTACGAAAACTTGACACCACAGCCTCTTCTGAGAACTCTCAGGGAACCTGACGTTCCTCTAGGTTGGTCAGGTAGGATTTCCTTTAGTCAGAACTTATACGTAACCTTCCTGACTACGAATTCGAGATTCGAGTTTGAGGTTAAGAAACCGGTGGACTACCCTTCTTCACTGAGTAAACTTTTCTAGGACTACGACCCTTTCTGACTTCCACTCTCCTCTTCCCCTGCTGTCTCCTATTCTACCAACCTACCGTAGTGGCTGTGTTGCCTGTACTCAAACCCATCCGAGACCCTCGACCACTACCTGTCCCTCCGGACCGCACGAGACCAAGTACCCCAGCGTTTCTCAGCCTGTGTTGACTCGCTGACTTCACTTGACTTATCATTATTAATTTCAAAGAGTCAGTACAGGTTGAGAGACGTTGGGGTATCTGATCGGGCGGTCCGAGGAGGTGGGTACCCAAGAGGCCCTTCGTTGTGACCTCGTCGTCGATAAAGTTTACGAAACCTTTTCGGTGCTCGGGTCATTTGACATACTTTTACCTCACTTGTTCAAGTCGAAGGTCCAGGAACCCAGCCGTAGAGTGGTCGGTCGTCACTCAGTGTTTAGTTGTATTTCCTACTGTTGATCTTAATTGTTTTTATCTTCTGTAGTTTCTTTTACGGTATTTCATTCCCATTTATAATGGAGTATTTTGAAAAATTTTTGACACCATTTTATATATATATTGTATTTTAAATGGTAAAATTAGTAAAAATTCACATGTTAGACACCGTAATTCATGTAAGTGTTTCCATACGGTGGTAATTGGTAAAAGTACTTTGAAACCGAAGTACACATACATATGCATACACACACACCCACGCGTGTGTGTGCACGTACACACGTATTACCGGACATGATATTTTACATAAAGAATAGTACCCAGAACCGAAGAAAAAAAGTTTTCGCACTTTTGAGATGTAATCGAGCGAAAAGGGTATACATTCTGTTACCGATAAAGTGATTCTGAAGCTACTTTGAACCAACAATCTCTTCACAAGATTAGAATTACTACTCCTCTATGAAGGTTTCTTTTTCTATTTAACTTTGTAGACTGTGTTACTTTTTAAACTCTACGTATAAACAGAAATACACATATCCACAACATATAAACACGTGTAATTGTTTACACACCTTTGACACATAAGTTTATCCCATTATGTGGGTCTCAGTCCCCTGTTCCAGTCTTCTACAATGGGAATCTTTGACTTCCATTTTTCTTACCTGTATGTGACCAAATCTGAATGAAAGAACCACCGTTGAGGTTGACACCGTGGACGTCACAAAAAACCCAAAAAAAAAAAAAACTACTGATAACACTTTCGAATAAATTGTTTTCCAAGTCATTCTTTTACATGTACTCAGCCAAAAAGAGGATCACTTCTCACCTCTCCCCTGCGCCCGACAACTAAAGAGACCACAGCACCGGTATCAAGTGCGAAGAAGGGGGCGAAGATGACACCGCCACGAGAAAGGAGTGCGACGGGTGGTCAACGGTGGAGGTGTGTCAGTAGATAGTGTTCGAAGTAGTTCCCGGTTCAGGGGCGTTATAAGGAACCTGCACAGACGGTGGTAACTTAAAGCCACTATTGCAGAACAGGTATTCAAAGAAGTTGAACCCTCCCACTCGAAACGAGTACTACAGATGAGTCACTCAAGTTTCTACGGAGGTTTACCTTGAAGTCAGTAGGGAATCCGACGTCGTCGTCCGGACCATAAGACACAGACTGTCACTACCGACACGAAGACTACTCTGAATTCACAACGTGATTAACTTAGTTCCTCTCTCAGAGAGTTCAGACTAGTTTCACCGATTTTATATAGGTCTCCTTTTACGACTGCACACCTTTTATGAGTCAGTGTGTTGACATCATATACCATAAATTCCAATACTACCAACAACGTAATTCAGTGAGTCAGCACAGACTGAGAAACGTTGGGACACCTGACATTTGACGGTCCGAGGAGACAGGTACCTTAAGAGGTCCGTTCTGAAGACCTTACCCAACGGTAAAGAAAGAGGTTTCCAATACTATAGTTTTGTTTATTTGTTCCTTTGTTTATAACGATAATGGTACCTTAGATCCCCCCTTTTTTCACGTTTACTACTAAAGTTCGGATGACCTGTGTAACACCACTTACCACAGTCTTCGTCGAGTGACTCTTTCCTGTTTTTGGACGGTCTCCGACCGCCCACTCGAGCGTCTCGACCTTACTCAAGTCAAGTCGTCTGTAGATACTTACTACTTGTTGTTACTCCTACTTACTTCAAGGACGTAAACGCTTTAAGGATTCCTCCTCTATTTGCTGGTGTGTGTGACCACGAGGATGAGTTGCTTCGTCCTTGACACTACGTCTCGACACCTACCGGGACTGCAGGACTCCTCCCCGACCCCGTCCATAAGTCTCTTCCGAAGGACCTCCCCAGTTTCTCAGACTCGACTCAGCACCTTTGACACCTTCTGTTGGTCGGCCTTCCTTCTCCCCTCAGGGTCTTCCCTTTGTGTGTCTCCATCTCACCGAACTACACGGATCCTTTGATCAGTCAAGTCCTAGACCCTCCCTTTGGAGTCCGGGGAGGTCCACCATAAATCTCCAGTTCCCCAGGGAGGGAACTGGGACTGTCGAGTAGTGGTGATCCGTCGTTGTCCTCGACGGGTCGAGAATTTCATGACTCCCCAGGAGGAGTCTCCTCGGACCCCGCCCCCACCCCCACTCTCCGTTCGAAGAGTCCTCTGAGGACTCTTCGGTGGTGTCGTAGGGACCGTGAGCACGAGGTAGGATCTCACACACCCCGGTTGAAACCGGACCCCCTTTGCCCGGTTCCTTCGGTCCTCTCGGCGTCCCTTCTTACGTCCCGTCGCAGGTCACCGTCGGTGTTGTCAGATCTTGAGACCTCTGTCCCCACAGATCTCTCGTTGGAAGGGAGGGGAATCTCCTTGCGGAGACTCTCTGTACCTACACCCCGACTCCTCTTACACGTGAAACGGTCTAGAGGTCCTTCAGTTTTGAAAGAGTTAGATTATTTTTGTTGTACGAAGAATTCAGATCAGGAGACGGACTTTGTAGGTTTACCCCTGCAGAGAGTACCACGTAGGTGAATAGAACGAAAGTTACTCTCACTGTCCGTCCGTCGTTAGTATCACTTTTGTGTTCGAAAAGACTCCGGACCTCACTGTGTAAACGGAGTCACGTCTGTCCTGATACATCCAGTTGATAGGGTTTTCTATAACGGTTTTTATCATCCTTAAATTCGACGGTAGTGTCCTTCGTAGTAACCGACTCTTGACTCGATGAAAGTTTCCTTTTGTGTTAGGTTGATGTCTTCGTAAATGATCCAGAGATGATCCTTGACCGAGGCCCCACAATGTTTCATACGATGTGTCTTTTCAAGGAGTCTTTGAACGAGATCTATACCGAGGACAACGGTTTTAAGTAGAGGGGACCTCCGGAAGTCCGGAAGAGGGGGACTCCCGACCGTGGACACCTGTGTTGAGACGGGGTGGGAGGGCCGGAGAGTCAAAGGTCTTGGTCTCCAAACCGGGATAACCAAGAGGACTCCCTCCCGACACCTTGTAGGACCCTTTACGTCAGGAGGAGAGACTGACGAAAAACCCGGTGTGTACGAGTACCTTATGAACATTACTTAACTTTGGAAGGTAAAATAGTGTATAAAAATAATAGTGCTCCTTAAATTTTTGTATAAGTTTTCATCCTTCTTCTCAAAGTACTCGGGGGTACATAGGTAGTGGTCGAAAGTTGTTAAAAGTTGTGTGATCGAACAGGGTAATAAAGAATACATAAGGACGACTGGTGGAAGGAAATCTACCAAACCTTAGTTTACGATCTATATGTATTATGTCATAGTAAGTATTTATGGAGTCACATATAGAGATTCCCGAAGGGACTACCATTTCTTAGACGGACGTTACGTCCTCTGGGTCTAAACCCATCCCTTCTAGGGGACCTCTTCCCTTACCGATGGGTGAGGTCATAAGAACGGACCTCTTAAGGGACCTGTCTCGGACCACCCGATGTCAGGTACCCTAACACTTCTCAGTCTGTGTTGACTCGTGATTTGTTGTTGTTTATATAGAGATTTCGTTTTGAGAGACGAACTGCTCGGAATATAGATGTCCGTTCAACGTTTGTGAATGTATCGGGTGTAGATCAAGTGGTTAGCCTCTTCCGTTACCGTTGGGTGAGGTCATGAGAACGAACCTTTTAGGGTACCTACCTCCTCGGACCATCCGACGTCAGGTACCCCAGCGATTCTCAGCCTGTACTGACTCGCTGAAGTGAAAGTGAAAAGTGAAAGTACGTGACCTCTTCCTTTACCGTTGGGTGAGGTCACAAGAACGGACCTCTTAGGGTCGCTACCCCCTCGGGTCACCCGACGGCAGATACCCCAGCGTGTCTCAGCCTGTGCTGACTTCGGTGAATCGCCGTCGTCGTCAAGTGGTTAATTCCAAGACAACATAAGAGAAAGACACAGTCACACATACACATATAAGGTGACTTGATAAACTCTCTTTGAACGTCTACAGAACTAGGGAGTAGAGATTTATACAGTCAAATATAGAAGTTCTAGTTTCTATAGAAGAATGACTCGGTATTTTGTTAAATGTTTATTTAGGTTAAACCTTTTAACTTGGAACTAACATTCTAGTCTTCTAAGGTATATTTCTAAGATTAATACTAGAGATATCATTTAAAATAAGACTAGTTCCTAGATCAGAACCTAGTATGTAATGTAAATCGACGGTACAGAGGAATCAGAGGAATTCAAAACTTTTCAAGGAGTTGAAAAGTGACGGAAAATACCGGTGTGACACTCCGAACACCCTAGAATCAAGGACCTAGTCCCCAACTTGGGATCGACAGACGGCGTTTTCACGGCTCAGGATTGGTCCCTGACGGTCCCTTCAGGAGTCGGAAGTATAAAAACTTCTCACTGTCAAAACATCTTACAGGAGTCAAACTCAAATACTAATAGGTAGTACCAATCAAACACCGAACTGACTTTGTACTGTATTGGCTATAGTGCACTGTAGTCGTCCCGTGGTAATGTCCTCTACGGTTGAAAGTGGGGAGTCAATTCTACCCCAGGTAGTATAAAAAGGTGATAAGTCAAGTCAAGTCAGTGAGTCAGTACAGACTGAGAAACGCTGGGGTACTTGACGTCGTATGGTTCGGAGGGACAGGTAGTGGTTGAGGACCTCAAATGGGTTTGAGTACAGGTAACTCAACCACTATGGTAGATTGGTAGAGTAGGAGACAGTAGGGGTAGAGGAGGACGGGAGTTACGGAGGGTCGTAGTCCCAGAAAAGTCTACTCAGTCGGGAAACGTACTCCACTTGTCTCATAACCTCAAAGTCGAAGTTGTAGTCAGGAAGGTTACTTATGGGTCCTGACTAGAGGAAATCCTACCTGACCAACCTAGAAGAACGTCAGGTTCCCTGAGAGTTCTCAGAAGAGGTTGTTGTGTCAAGTTTTCGTAGCTAAGAAGACGTGGGTCGAAAGAAATATCAAGTTGAGAGTGTAGGTATGTACTGGTGACCTTTTTGGTATCGGTCCTGATTTGCCTGGAAACAACCGTTTCATTACAGAGACGAGAAATTATACGACAGATCCAACCAGTATTAAAAGGAAGGTTTCTCATTCGCAGAAAATTAAAGTACCGACGTCAGTGGTATACGTCACTAAAACCTCGGGGGGTTTTGTCAGTCAGTGACAAAGGTGACAAAAGGGTAGATAAACGGTACTTCACTACCCTGACCTACGGTGCTAGAATCAAAAGACTTACAACTCGAATTTCGGTTGAAAAAATGAGAGGAGAAAGTGCAAGTAGTTCTCCGAGAAATCAAGAAGAAATGAAAGACGGTATTCCCACCACAGTAGACGTATAGACTCCAATAACTATAAAGAGGGCCGTTAGAACTAAGGTCGAACACGAAGAAAGTCGGGTCGTAAAGAGTACTACATGACACGTATATTCAAATTATTCGTCCCACTGTTATATGTCGGAACTGTATGAGGAAAAGGATAAACCTTGATCGGACAAAAGGGTACAGGTCCAGATTGACAACGAAGGACTGGACGTATGTCCAAAGAGTTCTCCGTCCAGTCTACCAGACCATAAGGGTAGAGAAAGTCTTAAAAGGTGTCAAATAACACTAGGTGTGTCAGTTTCCGAAACGTATCAGTTCTTTCGTCTTTATCTACGAAAAGACCTTGAGAGAACGAAAAAGGTACTAGGTCGTCTACAACCGTTAAACTACAGACCAAGGAGACGGAAAAGGTTTTGGTCGAACTTGTAGACCTTCAAGTGTCAAGTACATAACGACTTCGGACCGAACCTCTTAAAACTCGTAATGAAGTGATCGCACACTCTACTCACGTTAACACACCATCAAACTCGTAAGAAACCGTAACGGAAAGAACCCCTAACCTTACTTTTGACTGGAAAAGGTCAGGACACCGGTGACGACTCAAAAGGTTTAAACGACGGTATAACTCACGTCGTGAAAGTGTCGTAGTAGAAAATCCTAAACTTTATCGAGTTGGCCTTAAGGTAGTGGAGGTAATCGAGACAAGAATCACTACGAAGGATTCCGGGTGAACTGAAGTGTAAGGTCCTACAGACCGAGATCCACTCACTAGTGTGGTAGCACTAATTGACCTTTTTATGGAAAAGGGGGAAACTTTAGTTACTGGTTATTCGTTGATTTTTCGACACTTTACCGTATATGTTGAAAAGTGAGTTGTTGAAAATGACTGACTAAAAATCGTAAGTGACTACTAAGAACGGTCTTATTTACGATGGTATCAACGTTGTTACATTAAATTTTTTTTTAAGGAAGAGGTAAGTAATCAGTCGGAAGATGATATTCCTTGTCGAAAGGGGAAAAAAAGGAGTAGAGACAATGAAAAAAATGAATGTATAAATATAAATAATTCTTGAGTACGTTAGAAAATAAAGGACTATGTAAGATTATACAATGACAGTATAAGTCAAACTATCAAGGTAGATTAAACTGATTCAATCAGGAATAACGTAAAGATGAAACTACTGAAAAACCACGGTCTCTAAGAGACACTTGAATTTTAGAAAATGTTCGGGGGGAAACGGAGGATTATTTTTAGAACTGAGTGATGGTTTAAGTTTGTAGGATTCGCAAATCTTCTAGGAACCCCAAGAATGGTACGAATGGGGAGGTCTGAGGGTACGGAAGGTGGGTGGAATGGTCTAGCCAAAGTACGAGACAGTACAAGTTTATACAGGAGGGAGGGACGACCTTGTACACAACTGTCGGGGAGGTGACACCAGAGAAACCGGAACCAGATGAATAGAGGCATAAACTAAGGAAGGGTTCGACCGAAGTCTGGGAGGACACACGAAATGGACCCGTTAGACACGTGTATGGTCCCATTAGGAATGAGGAGAAATAGGGAACGATAGACAAGTAGACAGAATACCAGTCGCGACGGGACCCGGTAGAGGGGTCGTGAACCGTGTCTGGAACTCCATCTCGTCCCTGCACCACTCCCGATGGTCCCGGGTCCTCCCTTTAGTTAAAAGACTTTCCTTTTCTATGTTTACCAACTGTGAACACATTGAACTTTTTATTCTGTCTGAAATGGTCTTCATCTTCGTCTTCCTGTGGTTTTCTGGTTTCACGAGTCCTTACTTCTGTGAGGTGAGTTTTGAAGCACTTGTCGTTTATGAGACTTTGATCTCGAGGAACGAAACAAGACAAGGCATTGTCCTGAATCGTGTGAGACCACTGACGGGCGACTAACCAGAAAGTCATTTACCATCCCAGTATCTCACAGACACACAGTAAGTGTAAGTGTAGATCTCTGATGGGATTCCGGAAGTTTTTTCGGACAATTTGTTACACTAAACCTCCAATACCGTAGATTGGGATCCCGTTCTTCTTTTATATATTCCCCTGACGTTCGATCGAACACTTCCCAGACGATCGGTTACTTTCTATTAAACCTGAAGTGAGAGACCCCGTTGGTTCTTCAGAGCTGAGTCTCCCCATACATACCAAAATTTCCTTTACATTCGACCGTACCGCTTACCACCCATTCGTCTCTAGTCGACACTCCGATGATTTTGATTGGCCTCTCTTCATTGTCGTCCGTTTTGGTGGTTTTCTCCCTTTTCCTTTGTCGAAAACCTATCTTATCCATCTTGAACATTGACAAAATCTACTCTTCACCAGAAATTTTTAAAACTAGAATAGATTCATCTTTACTGTATTTTTAAGTGACACCATATAAATTGGAGTGTGGGATTCCACTTTTACCCACGAAGAAAACTTCATGTCCAATTCTATTAGTGTGTTCTTTTTTTTTTCGGTCAAAACTAACAAACCCTTCCTAGTGTGTAATTACCTTTCATTCACTACAGTAAAATTATATTTCGTAAGAGGATAGGAAATTAGAGAAAACGTGCCCTTAAATAGACGCGTAGTTTTAAAGACGGTTTACGTCTGTGTCCGTCTGTTTTACCTCCCAAGGGCCCAAAAGTTTCCTCCTGGTGTAGTGGCGCGGATCCCTACTGAAGAACCCGGGGTCAGACGCTCCAGGGTACATCTCCAGGGAGTCTTCCCGAGGCGTTGCATCCGTTGTCCAAGAAAACCTTTCACTTGAGGTTTCCACTGAAAGAGGACTTTATACATAACTGTGTACGAAACTTAGAATCTCCTTGAGACAGAATGCAATAATAGAATCCCTGTAACGGTGCTCATTGTGATCACTTTGCATTTCAAAGAGTCTCTCTCGCACACTGTTGCATAGGGTTTCGTCTTTCAGTCACGGGTCGTGGCCACAGCTATTCACTAGAAGGGTCAGAACTGCAGCTTCAGGCTCCGCGCGGAACTCCCACAGACCCGGGGGTCTTCCGTTTCGATTCTCCACGGCCACGTGCCCACTCCGACCTGCCCCATGGGACTCGTCGGAAGTCCGGCGTACGTACAGACGTGTTTCGTACCGGTCCGCGTCGTCCGTGCCGCCGTTAGTCCGAATTTTGGCCACTTGTGTGAAGTGAAACAAAGGGGAAGGGAGTCTTACCCAGCCCATCCACCGTGGTCGAGCCCAAACGCTTCTGTAGGGGTCAGAAGCCGTAAAAGAGACTTTCGCGCCTCTTGCATCGGCCGACTGCCCGTCACCCGCGGCGGAGGGGAAGAGATCTCGCGCGAAACCCCAGAAAGGACTGGGTTGGTGGCCTGTCGGTATGTCAGAGCCCCGCCTCAGACTAGAGTCACTCTCCCACTCCTCGGCCCCAGGCCCCGGCTCCCCCATGAACCCAGCGCCGGGAGACGACTGTCCCCGCCCCCGCCCGAGTCCCGGGATCCCACTGACCGCAGCCGCCAGTTCCAGGGACTCACTTTCCCCGCCTCAGTCCCTGGGGTCGACTTCGCGGAGCAAGTCGAACTCCGCCCCCCGACTCGTCTGTCGCACGCGCCCGACTCCGCCCCCGATGCACGCGCCCCGCCCGGACGCACGCGCGGGGGTGGTTAGTGTCCGCGGTGGCCGTCCCCGTGCGCGCGGTTCTCCGGATCTTCTCCCCCGCCTGGGTCGCGGCGCAATCCGGTTAGCTCTGCGGAACATCTGTACTGCATTCCCGCGGCTCGCGGACAGCCGCCTGGGTCACCCCTCATCGCCCGCGCGCTCGCGCTCCCCTCCCTGAAGGCCGTCCAGGGCCTTCGCCCTCGACACACAAGAGTACGCTTGCCCTTCCTCGCAACCCCGCGACCTCAGCGCTCCAACTCTGGGAAAACCGGACTTTGCCCTTCCTCGGCGACGACAGGGCGGCAGTCGGGCGCGGCGAGCCTGGTGGCGGCGAGCAGGCCCGGCCGGCGCGGGAACGAGGGCGGGGAGGGAGTGTCGGGCAGGCGCACACCGCGCCAGCGGCCCGTGGCCCCGACGCCGCCAGCCGCCGGCCCGCCGCCGCCGCCGCCGCCGCCGCGACTGTCCACTCGCGCCGCCGCCCGCCCGGCGAGAAGGGTCGAGTGCGAGGGCGGCGCGGTGCGAGCCGGCGGCGGAGCCTGGGCTCGGCGCGGGCGGACAGTGCCCGGCGGTAGAAGGGCCTCCTGCGCCGGCCCGTCCCGGCCCGACCGCGTCGGCCCGGCCCCGCGCCCGGCTCCCCGGACCAACGCGCGGCCCCGGCCCAGCCACGCCGCCCGTCCCGACCCAGGCCCGTCCCGGCACGACTCCAGAACCCTCGGCCCCGTCCCAGGCCCGTCGCGTCGGCAGGTCGGGCGTGACGCCGCCGGAGCGGGACGGGAGGCGGGCCCGGGTCCTAGCGCCCGCCCCTCCCGGGCCCAGGGAGCCTGGTCCTTCACCTTAGGACAACGAAACCCACATGAATCCTGCGCGGGTGAGAGGAGACTCTCCGAACTCGTGTGCGTGTCAGACCTTCTTTACCCTTTTTTAAGATTTCTACGGGACACGAGCTCCTTCCCCGTCCAGCCCTCAGAGAGTGGTGGACGAAGAGTCGGCACAGGTTAGTCTTGCATTTTGAATTCTGAACAAGTCTGAAGTGACATTAAAACATAACGTCGAAAGGCACGTCCAGTAGAACAAAAGGGGGAGTAAAGATGCATTTTACCAGAAATTAAATTCGACTCAACTTTGAACTCTTCTAAAGGACATCCCATCGATAGGACACGCAAGCTCTGGGAGACGAACCGACGCGACATTGAACGGGATTTACGATTCACCTTCGAATTTCAAAACCTCTTGACTTCCTTGCGCTTCTAAAGGGACTTGATACGTCCCTTTACTCAAAGACAGTCCCAAAAATTTTATCTATTATGGTTGCACTTCTGCTTACAATATTCGTAAGTTCAATAAAGAGGGAAAATTTCAAAAAGAACACTATTAATAGACCAGAGAATAAAACACAATTCATATATTTTTACGAAAACTTTATCCGAGACTCAACATCAAACGTTTCTGGTGCCACCCTTTCTCACTACAAGTAAAGACACCTCCAGTCATACACGTCACACGTTAAACGTATGAAAGGGTGGATGGACCGAGGAAGATTAAATGGCCGCCCCATCAAATGTCTTTAACTTTACCAACACCGAACAGTCAGAAAGAGACATAAATTATAAGACGTTCCGTCAAAACATTAGTCCGATATACTTTGGCGAACTATCTTGAAACGAACTCAACGATGCCACCTTATGAAAGAGTTTCCGTAGTCTAATCGTTCAAATAAATATTTGGTATGTAAACTAAACACATGAAGCCAAGCTTTGAATGTGAATCTTTATTTAAAGTAGGACATAAAACTTTTCAACTATACTCAAATGAAAAATTCCACTTTTTTGCCCGCACACTTCTCTCCATCTGTACCGAAGAATAACTAATCTTTAATGGGAGACCCACGAAGTGAAAGAATAGACTTTCTCCCTATCATTATTGTCAAAGTATCCCGATAAACATTGTACAACTACAACCAACAAAAATTATAAAACAACATAACAATTCAAGAATCTTAAACCTTTACCGCAAATAATGATAACAGTCATAAGAAGACCACTGACAGTTAAAATAATTGTGTTAAAAAACAAAAAATCAAATAGTGTACGTAAACCCGTCTCTTTCGTTCAAGACTCCTGTCCTACAAATAAACCTCTTTCCTCAATATGATATAAACTCATTATCGGTCCCTCTTACCTACTATTAAACTCATGTCTTTAAAGAACCGTAAGCAAAAGTACACACAACAACTTCTTATCGACCTTAATTTACCGTCGTGGAAATCCCTTTTAAAACTAAAATAAATTACAAGGATGCCTAACATGAAGATTTTTTAACTCCAAACCTCTTAAATAAGTATGATTATGCCAAAAGTGTCTATTCGTGTTGAAAAGTATTTACGTACAAATTTTAGACACCTTTCTTCACAATAGTGACCAAAAATTACTTCGTTGGAAGTATATAACATTTCATTAAGATTTTATGTATCACTTCACGTTCTACCCTTGTAGTATAAAAATTACCATTATTGCTATTACGGAATTTCATCGGGGTGATGAGATGTATCTAAAGTCGTTAGAATGTCCAAAAATGTCACTATCTCGACGTCAACTACAATGGGTGGTTCTTCACCGGCTGTTTGAGGAAAGTGGCAATAAAGTCTCACAGGACGACCTCAATTATGAAGGATATCACTTTTGATCCTAATATTAGATCCAGAAGATTAAATTTATGGAACACAATAGAAATACTACCAAGGAACTCCAACGTTTTTCGAGACATATATATAAATTTAGAGTAAACGAAAGTAGGATTACACATTCCGTGTTCAAAGTTTAACCCAAAGTACGAACAAGAGACAACGTCTCAAGAGAGTATAAATTCCTAAAAAAAAGTCTAACCATTTACGTTCTTTTAATGTATCTAACACTAAGGAGGATACTCTGGTAACTAAGTTGAAAAGATTACTTCTCTTCTTTTATTCGTCATTTCAACACAAATAATTTTCATTAACAATTTGTCTGTGACTACGTCCCAACACAGTGAATGCGACAAAAACATTTTGAAATAAGGACATTTCTCAAGAGGAAAAAGACATTCTCGATTAAAATCTCGTGTCATTTCCTCCGTGTCGGAAGACTCTCCCAATCTGAGGGGTCTGGTCTAAAATTAAATCAAGTCAAACTTGAAAAACGAGGATTAACAACGTGAACACTATACAAACTTCGATGAGATGAGGACGTCAATAGAACTCACGTTTTACTTAAAAAATTAATCTTACACCTTAATAATCCAAGAGAAAGATTTTCCCCCTCTTATTAAGGTTGTACCTTCACAAAAAAAGAAGTACAAGATTGTGAAAATAAAAAGGGTACACATTTACAGAAGGAATACTAGTCCGTTTTACTAACTGAGTCGAACAAAGAGGAAGGAAGAGTGAGGAGTGGGTGTCTCGGGGTATGGAAAACAGTGAAGTCACGGAAATATTTGAGAAACCGGTATAAAAGATCACTCCGACAGCACCGTGGAAACATGAGTTCTTCCCAACGTTCACTCACCACGGACAATACGGAAGACAGTACCAGACCAAGGGAGAACTCACAGTCGGGACGAAGGGACGACCTCGTTCTGGACCCGGTGTCTCACGTAAGACATTGTACCTCTCGTGAAGGATGAATTGAATTTAAGTCAGTTCAGAAGTGACTTTTACAAGAAATACTATATACTGTAGGTTTTAAAACCGAGTTTTTGACCATTTAATCCCACCATAAATAAACACCCTATTTTTATTTTACGAACAAAAATAAACGTGTGTGGTAAAAACAGTGTGACATCGGTCTCTAACGAAATTTCCGTATAGGACTTCGAAACTTCCGGAAAAACTTTTGAGGAGTCACTGACGGGGGGTGAATCGATTCTACATGGGTCCCCGGAACGGTGGAGACGACAGAGGAACGACCGACCTGGTGGGAAACGACCGGACACGACTGGTGTCGGAAAGGGGGTTTGGAACCACAACAGAAACGACAGACATCAAAGAAACGGACTGCAACTTCCGGAAAAAAAAAAAAAAAAATTGAAGCGAGGAATTGGGTAAAAATATTTCCATAAAGTCCTTAGGAACGGAATTAAAAATTCCAACACGACTCGTGAAAACACAAAGGCATCGTGACGTTCCGTAACGTGACTAATTAATTGTATTCGAGGAACACCCGCTCTAGGAAAATACAGGGATTGGAGACGGGTCGGGTCCTGGTGTATGTGATGTCTACAACATTTGAAACAAAATGACCTCCCTATTTTGTGAAAGATGAAGTCAAAATCTTAAAAAACGTCCGAAAGTACTTGTTTGTCCTTTTAGAAATGAGCTTTTCTTAAGTTATCTTTTACGTATTTTGTAGTATGAATTGTTTTACAATTGTCTGAACTATCGATATACGTTACGTATGTCATAACATCCACCTTACTAAATTGATCCACTAGAGAACTCTTATAAGAAAGAGTCAGAAATTTTTACACGTGGAAAACTCTTGTTTAAAGAAAGAAATAAAACGAAATTTAATATAGTCGGTTTTTGTTTCGTCAATGTTATTCCTTTTACATAAAAATTTGGACTCACCTAAAAAGGTAAAAAATAAGAGATAACTCTTAGCAACGAGATCCTGGACTACGTTTCGTCCTGACGACTCTCCTTTCCGAAGTAAGTAAGGAAGAAACTAGTTGGTCCGTAATCGTCATGTTTCTACTTACTATGACCTCGAAAAGAGATTCCGAACACCAGATCTTCCTTCATTATGACACTTAACAAAATGAACTTCACTTTATCTGGACGTAAACCTGAGAACTTCGAAAACATGCACTTAGAACAACTCCTAAGACGTGGCGTGTAAAGGAACTCGTCGGGGTAGTCCTGTCAGTTCACATAAAACGTACCTCCCACCGTTTATGGGAAGTAGGGGGAAAGGACGAAATAAAAACAAACATAGTGAATCATGGAGCAATATTATACGGAACATTAAAGACATAAGGTACATGGAATACAGAAGAACATGAACTTACATTTGAGACGTCAGCTTCCAAACACAGAGAAGACAAGTAACGACACTTGGGTCTGGAATCTTGTACCACAAGTGATTTATTAACTACTCATTTATGGTGCCAACATGACCACTTGTTTTTCCCTATTCGTCAGGAGTGACACTCCGTCTCTCTGTCAGTCAGTACAACACGGTCCTCCAGTAGTACAACGAAGCTTGCTACTTCCCCCCTTCCCCGGAAGGCCCGTCTCGTATTCCCACGTCTCCGACTCGAGTCTTGAGGAAACCTCTCCGACGGGGGTGGGGGTGCGTCGGCCTCCACTCACTCCGTCGTCCCCCAGGACCCACAGACCTCGAGGACCGCACCCACTCTTGACACGAGAGAGAGGATTCTTGTCACCCCGTGTCAGCCCCCAAAATTTGACCTCTTAATACACTAGTCCTAACGGAGAAAATTCACCAGGAAGACGAAATGACTCTCAACACAGGTGTTCCTCCCTACCGACGTGTATCTGATCATAATGAATCGGGATCCCACCGTTCGGGAGAACGAAAGTGAACACAAATAGTGTCACCTTGTCAGGTTCGGGACCAGATTTACTTCCTATGCAACGAATCTTAGGGAAAGTGAACATAACGTCTATTAGCACACACACATTTTCTATGAAATTTTTATACGGAATTCAGACGATCGTAAAGAGTGAACAAATTTCATATAAACAATAAAGTCGAAAATAATTCCGTCTGATTAATTGTCTAAGGAAAAAATCTTTGTAGAGACTTTTTGCTCTTGTAAAACAAAAGTCTAAAGTTTTTCGAAACAAAATAACAGTCCGAACTTTTACGTCACTAATTTTCGTATCACTGGTTAACCTATATCTAAATGTTCAACGAAATCATCACCAATAAAGAAAGAATCATATAATTTGTAATGGAAAAGTTTATAAAAAAATTTACTAGTTCGGGAAATTTTGGAGAAGAGATTCATGAAATATCAAAGACTTGTAAAAATAAATAAACAACTAACGTATACAGAGACATAAAACAACAACTCTAAAATGGTAGACATATTACAGAACGCTACATATCAACTGGGAACCTGTTGTGTCCCCAACCCGTGGTCAGGAGACACGTCAACTTTTAGCCTCATCTTGAAAGGCCAACCAAGAGACATAGACACCAAGGTAAAGACACCTCAGTTGGTTGGAACCCAGTACGTCATGACATCACATGTAAATAACTTTTTTTTTTTAGGTACATTTTCACCTAGACTTATCAAGTTCGGACACAACACTTCCCAGTGGAAACACATACACACACAAACACACACACATACAATATTTGTCACGTCCATCGTACATGACATTAGGTAACGTCCGATCGAAGAGTGTCGAGGGTACCAGTCCCTTACGGTCGTTGGAAATTTTCGCCTGAACTTCAGGAACACTTCTCTCAACGAAAAATTTGTAGACCTGTTCCGTTTTCGTAAAATAAAAACGAACATGAAAAATCTTCCACTTTTCTAAATTCGTCGACTAACAGTAAATCACGTCTTCGAATCACACCTTTGAGACCCCATTTGAAAGGGACCATGACAACATTCCAGGAATAAAGTAAACTCAAGTATAGACATAGAGGTCACTATGAAGGACAGTCTGATCTTACGATAAAGGTCAAAGGGAAGTATCCAGTGAACCTCATGGTTGACAACGTGTTTACTCATTGATACTTAGTCGTTATAAACGAAGAAGTGTGGAATTTGTAGATCCCTCCCCTTCCCGTCAGTCACTTCTACCTTTCTACGCCATTCACTTCGTCGAGGATCAAGAACGAGGGACACGCACACCGGGAATCAAAAAGTAACGAGAAGGGTAAAGGAACATATGCAACTACTCAAAAGGATGCAAGACGACCTTAGTAATAGAAAGTCCGGAGTCACGTCCTCTCAATTGGATTAGTACTTTCCTGGTCTTCATCTTTTATCCTAGTAGTTTATTTTGATGTCTTCGTAAGTCCGTGTGTCTTAAACTTTCGGACACTGGACCTCTTTGAAGGTCAATTCTCACTCTACAAAGGGACGTTTTCTCACGCAACCCTAGGATTTACTGTATTGAAATAAAAAAATCTAATTAAAAATAACCTCATACCAACGAAATGTCCCGAAGGAAACACCGAGTCGACCATTTCTTAGACGGATGTTACGCTCTCTGGACCCAAACGAGGGACTAACCCTTCTAGGGGACCTCTTCCCTTTTCCATGGGTAAGGTCACAAAACCGGACCTGTTAAGGTACCTGAGATGTCACAACATGTCAGACACCTGTTACCTGATACGTCACAACAAGTCAACAGGTTACAGGTTGACATGTTACAACACGATCAAAGATGACATATCAGCTTACTCAGTCGGTATACATATGTCTATAGAGGAGGGAAAACCTGAAGGAATGGGACTTACTGGTATTGCAAACCATAAAAGACAGTACCTGTGAGAATCGTATGACAAGGAAACTGTAAATCTTACAGTTCTCATACCAAAAAATAACACCTCCAAAAATTAGAAAATTGGATTTCACAAAGTACTTTAGTGTTCTATTTTTGCGATATCCAGTTCACAAAAGGGGTTCAGTGACATACCGGTGTTTAGTGTAATATCACTACGGGGGAACAGACACCCCTTGTGAAAGTTTCTGGGGACCACCTATGGATTTCGACACTCATTACGGTATTGGGTATATATATGATAAAAAAGGATATTCACGTATGGATCCCATTTCAAATTAAATGTCTACTCCGTGTCATTCTCCAATTGTTATTAATTATTTTTATACTGTTAATATTGGTATATGGTTTCATTTTAATACACTCACACTAGAGTTTTACGAAATATGTTTAAATTAGGGAAAGGGTAGAAACGATCAGTAAAAAGTTCGTGGCACCGATATTGAAAACGTGAAACTCCATGTTGTCTTTTTGATCGTGTTTAAAGAAAAAGGAAGTGTCAAGGTGTCACAAGTATGACATCTATAATTGGAGTCGTATGTTACAAAAAAAGGAAATGATTCAGTCTTTGAAAATCGAAAAGTGAATTTCGTGAAATGTCGAAGAGAAACCGTATAGAGTTAACGGTCGTAGTACTGAGAACGTGAAACCACCAACAAGTCAACGAATCAACATAGACTGAGAACCACTGGGGTACCTAACGTACGGTCCGAAGGGACAGGAAGTAGTAAAGAGTGTTCGAGAAGTTTGAGTACACGTAACTCAGTTACTACGGTACGTCGGTAACGGGAAACCCCCGTCAATTATTTATTCTCAGGGAACTTGAGGTCGCGACAGTGTGACACTATCAACTAGACTACTGGTCGACCGTCGTCTCACTGATTGTCCGCCCCATGCGACGTGTATCCATACTCAGTGCAGGCCCGCCCAGTCACATCCTAGTCCATGGTACGTTCTAATCCAGCACGAGACGTCTGCACGTGGTAACTTTTGAATACGTAACAAAAGGACCCTAAAAGGTAAACTACAAAGACCTGGTGTCAACTGGGACCCATTGGTTTTCGCACCTTGCGTTTGACACCTAACCCTCTCTGAGGACTCGATCGATCGGTCAAATGTCAAACCCCACCTCACACCAATCCGAATAACTATTGACCATTTCTTATTCATAACGATAAGTCAGCGATACAGCACAGACCGAGAAACACTGGGGTGCCTGACGTCGTGCGGTCCGAAGGGACAGGAGGCGACGGGGGGTCTCAAACAAGTTCAAGTACAGGTAACTCAGTCACTACGCAGAACAGGAGACGGTGGGGGGAAAAGAACGGAAGTCAGAGAGGGTCGTAGTCCTAAAAAACGTCACTCAACCGAGAAGTTTAGTCCACCAGTGTCATAACCTCGAAGTCGTAGTCAGGAAGGTTACGTATAAGTCCCAACTAAAGGAAATCCTAACAAACCAAACTAAAGGAACGTCAGGGTCCCTGGGAATTCTCAGAAAGCAGAAGTCGTGTTGTTAAACTTTTGTAGTCAAGAAGCCGCGAGTCGGAAGAATTACCAGATTAAGAGTATAGACATGTACTGATGACCTTTTTGGTATAGAAACTGAGACACTTGGAAACACCCGTTTCACTACAGAGACCAAAAATTATACGACAGATCCAAACAGTATCGAAAGGAAGGTTCCTCGTTCACAGACATCGTTTACAAATTATTAATGGTTATGCGTATTTCGTCGGAATTAAGTCAATGTACCTCATCAAACAAAAAATAATTACGGTAACAATGGACGGACATTAATGTTCTGGCTCCCCCTCGAAATTAGGAAAAATTGATAAGTACATTACAAACCACACCTACTTTATTGTGAAACTTCATTCAGTAAAAGACTCTAACACGTAAAGCCAGATGTAATAAAATAATTGACTCTAAAACTTTTGTTGAAGGTTTTCTTTTTTTCACATCATAACACCAATAAAAGAATCCTACAATCGCGAGATTTCTAAGTCTCTGTCTTCGGGTGTCTTCATTTTAATTAACCTTCATGTCTACTAACCAATCACCGTCTCACTCCCGACACTGAGACCAGAGAGATTCGATACAAGAGGAACCGTGATCATATCTTGAGTTACCCTATGAAAAGTCAAATATGAGCTTGTCTCCTTAAAATTTTCTTTTTAACTTAACCATTTTCACAATTAAAATGCATGGGATATCTTAAAAATCAATTGTAATTTTTTTTTTCGTAAACAAACCGACACGGTTCACAATTAACACCGTGCACCCTAGAAAGTCAACATCGTACACTCGAGAATCAACACCCTAGATCAAGAGACTGGTCCCCAACTTGGACCTGAGGGACGTAACCCTCACGTCTCAGAATCGTGACCTGGTGGTTCCTTCGGGGTCAGTTATAAAATAACAAAACAAAAATTTCGTATAAACATTTCGTCGGTAACTTGACACAAAAAATTTTGTAACTTAATTACATATATAAGGTCCTTTTATTTCCCAAAAGAAACAGTAAAATCTATCAAATTGGATAATCGAAATTAGGTAAATTTTAGGAAGGACAATCGTTACGCGATTGTTCAGAAGATCAAACATAACATATAAGTCTGAGTAGAAACTCTTGATCGGATTCACTTTAAGTAAATTTAAGGCACCAGAGGAAGGACTTCGCAAGTCTGGAATTGTAGGTACGGACCACGTCCGGAACCGGAAGTCCGAAACCTTGGCCACAGGTAGACAAATGTGGGTGACGGACAGACAAAGACACGTTTGTCCATAGACGGGACTCGAGACTCGTGATGAGTCCGGAAGTCAGATCGAGGAGGCGTCGGTAGAAACGATTTTATACACGGAAACGTCGGACGTCACAAGACCTGACCTCCGGACTCACGTCGGTCGACCCGGGAGAAGGTGTCTCCTGGTCCGACACTGAACCTGGGTCTCGGGACCGAGAAGGGGGGTAAACAAGAAACCTCGTGGACGGAACGGCGAACCCTTTGACTCCGGACCTCTGTCCACGGAATATGGTGTGTTACCTTCTTCTCGTCTTTTACCCCAAACGGACTGAAGAAGGTTTAGGTGACGTTTATCACGAGTTTCGTACCCACAGAACGTATTTCCACAGAATCCAGATCATTGGACCATCTAAACTCTCGACATTTGTGTCGTATCGATTCGTAGTCTTTACGACCGAAATTGATCTTTCAAAATTACCATCAAAATATCACTACTAACAACTCTAGCACCCTCGGGTGTTCTGTTTTGACTCTCTTCCAATAAATGGAACGACTCGTCATTAAGTCTTAATAACCTCGACTAAGACCAAGAGGATCAACGAACCTTGAAAATAACACTACAATGAATAAAACAGCAGACAATCTCATAATAGGATTCACCCGATCCTGAACACTAGGACAACCTTATAGTCTAACTTTCTAATAGGTTTCATGATATAAAAAATTTTAAGTATCGACCCCTTACATTTAAAAAAAAAAGTTTGTACCATAGTGAAAAAGTTCCTCTCGACGGACAATCCCCCATAAACTACATAAAATTATAATTGGCTAAACAACAGGAAAACTGATTGTACTCTCACACAAGTCAACATTGTGGAGTAGAGACTCCGACCACCAATCTCACACGAACCGGAGACACTGACAATGAAAGACTCATCACAACGTGTCCAAGAGGGCGACAGGACAGACCTTCACTTTGGAAGGTATTCGGTTTTATTTCTTCGTTAATAGAATCCTACGTAGAACAAGTCTCTTCGTGTCTTATCCACCTCTGTGACGAGTGTCGGTCAACAACCGGCCTACGACTCAGAGTACAGGACTCCTTCCTCGAACCTCCCCAACGAGTGACGAGTTCACTCGCGACGAAGATATCGAAACGACATTTTGTCTGAGTCTTTCGACCAAAACTAAAAGTGTTTCCGTCTTTAACAGAAGTCTAGAGAACAAATCGTTTTTGTCCTGGTTATATCCGGGAAACATGTTCACTTGAAACCGTTTTCACCCTCTGAAGACACAAAGTATCGAGGGACCCCGGTCACGGACTGAGTGACGGTGAACAAACTCGTGCACGGGACACGACTACACAGGATTTCTGTGAGTCCTCCATTTTAGTCGGGACGCCTCGCCTCAGGGACGACGAGGTAGGAGGAGGGTACGGGACGACCCGCCGCGTCCACCTGAACGTACCCCTCGTAGGCGTCCGAGGACCCAACCACCAATTACAAAGGCCAGAGGTAAGTGAAGAAGGTCACGTTCCTGAGTACTGAAAGTCGCATAAAAGTTTTCCTAGAAAACGAAGATGAAAATTATGATTATCATCTAGAACACACAAATGGTGGATCCTTGAAGAAGACACTCAACAATAAAACTCTTAATTTACCTGAAAAAATGATAGTGATAGTAAAACGTAAATTGAGAAGGACACAAGTCTGGGGTTCACGTATGAATGTACATACGTATGTGTTTGTGTGTTTATATGTGTGTCTTTACATTGTTGTCTTACTCTTTCTGCTCTTTAAACAAGTTCTTTTACCCTCTATGGTTAAAGTACGTTCCTACCCGTGTCATTTGCTGTCTTTGACATTCCTGGATTCTCTTCCTCTCCTCCAATTCTTCTCCACCGTTCTTATGTCCCTTTTTGATATGTTTCTTTCCACAGTTACTGGACCTATTGGTGTGACCACACCAGTGAGTGGATCTTGGTCTGTAGGATCTCGCACTTCAGTTCACCCGGAATTCTTCATAATGATACTTGTTTCGATCACCTCCACTACCTTAAGGTCGACTCGATAAATTTTAAGACTTTCTATTACGACAATTTCACAACGTGAGTTATACAGTCGTTTAACCCCTTTGAGTCGGTACCGGTGTCCTGATCTTTTCCAGTCAAAAGTAAGGTCAGGGTTTCCTCCTGTTGCGGTTTCTTATAAGTCTGATGGTATGTCAACATGAGTAAAGTGTACGATCATGCCAATACGAGTTTTAGGAAGTTCGATCCGAAATCTCTTGAAGGTCTACATGTTTGCCCAAATCTTTTCCGTCTCCTTGGTCTCTAGTTCAACGGATGTAGACAACCTAGTATCTATTTCGTTCCCTTAAGGTCTTTTTTTAGAGGAAAACGAAGTAACTGATGTCATTCCGGAAACTGACACATCTAGTGTTGTTTGAGACCTTTTAAGAATTTTTCTACCCTTATGGTCTGGTGGAATGGACAGAGTACTCTTCGGATATACGCCCAGTTCTTCGTTGTTCATTTTGACCTGTACCCTGTTGATCAAGTTTTAAACCTTTCCTCATACTGTTCCGACTTATAACAGTGGGACAAGTAAATTGAATTTACGTCTCTTGTAGTACACTTTACGGTCCGACCTACCAGTGTTCCATCTACTATGGTGAGATTACCGTCTTTCACGTCTCCTTGATTTCTCGGATAACTACTTCTACTCTCATCATTTTTTCGACCGAATTTTAAGTTGTATGTTTTTTGATCCCACTACTGAAATAAAAAACCCCGAGGTTTTAGTGACGACTACCACTGATGTCGGTACTTTAATTTTCTGCGAATGAGGAACCTTCCTTTCAATACTGGTTGGATCTGTCGTATAATTTTTCGTCTCTGTAATAAAACGGTTGTTTCCAGGTAGATCAGTTTCGATACCAAAAGGGTCATCAGTACATACCTACACTCTCAACCTGATATTTCTTTCGACTCACGACTTATTAACTACGAAAACTTGACACCACAACCTCTTCTGAGAACTCTCAGGGAACCTGACGTTCCTCTAAGTTGGTCAGGTGGGATTTCCTCTAATCAGGACTCACAAGTAACCTTCCTGACTACAACTTCGACTTTGAGGTCATGAAACCGGTAGACTACGCAACTCGAATGACTAAACTTTTTTGAGACTACGACCCTTTCTAACTCCCGTCCTCCTCTTCCCCTGCTGTCTCCTACTCTACCAACCTACCGTAGTGGCTGAGTTACCTGTACTCAAACTTATTTGAGACCCTCAACCACTACCTGTCCCTCCGGACCACACGACACCAAGTACCCGAGTGTTTCTCAACCTGAGTTGACTCGTTGACTTGACTTGACTTCCACTACCGTAGGTAAGAACAGTGAAGTAGTGTCGTTTTTTTACCCCTTTCTCACCTTCGTCACTGTCTAAAAGAAAAGAACCCGAGGTCTTAGTGGTGTCACTGACGCCGGTATTTTAATTTTCTGCGAACGAAGAACCTTCTTTTTGATACTTTTGGATCTGTCCTTTAATTTTTCGTTTCTGTATTGAAAACGGGTGTTTCCAGACATATCAGTTTCGATATCAAAAAGATCATCAGAACATACCTACACTCTCAACCTGGTATTTCTTCCCACTCACGAAAACTTAATACCACGACCTCTTACGAGAACTTTCAGGGAACCTGACGTTCCTCTACTTTGGTCAGTTAGAATTTCCTTTAGTCAGGACTTATAAGTGACCTTCCTGACTTCGACTTCCAGGTCATGAAACCGGTGGACTACGTCTCTCGACTGAGTAACCTTTTCTGGGACTTCGAACCTTTCTAACTCCCGTCCTCCTCTTCCGCCACTGTCTCTTACTGTACTAACCTACCGTAGTGACTGAGTCACCTGTACTTAGACTCGTTTGACACCCTCTACCACTTCCTGTTCCTTCGGACGGGACGACGTCAGGTACCCCAACGTCCCTCAATCTGTGCTGAATCACTGACTTGTTGTTGTGTGTGTGGGTAAGTGTTTCGGATCTCTCATATATTTTTAATTTCACTTGAGTGTTATCAAAATGGTAACAGATTCTTCCAACACAAAAGGGTGTAATTGTGTAGTAGACCTTATACGTCGTTGTCTTCGAAAGTGAACCTTAGTAGAATCAAAAACGTGAAATACAAAATTGATGTTCCTCAAAGGAGGGTGTACAAATCACCCACTTTTACTTTTACTAATTCGTATAAAAGGACCTAAGATGAGACGACCCATAACATAGTCCTCTCGTCCTCAGTTCTTCCCTCTGTGAACGGGCGGGAGGACATTACCTCTCCGCCGACGGAACGACACAACATCTCCCAAACGTTGAGTCCGAAACACGTCTCCTACCCCCATTGTCAGGTCGACCGGATGGACCAACCAAGGTCCATAGTGTCACGTACCGCACCGTCCACGTGCGACTCCCACTCTCTAGTTGAGGAAACCCTCGTAGTAAGACGTGTTCCTAACCACCCTGACCCCCTTTGGATCCTCCAATCTCAACACCAAGGTAAGTCTCCACTATCAATAACTTTGTCAAATCACTGTCACCTCCACTCCTTCCTATTCGAATATACTCTCTTTCTAATTTTTAAATGAACGTCCAAAGACCAATCTCGTCACCCCATCTACTCCATCACATAAAGGAACTCTGACCCCCTCACAGTCAAAAATAAACAAAATATACTCCTAACTAAAAAATTTGTCAACTAAATTTTTTACTCCTTAGGTATTCAGTTTTTTACAAGGGGTCTATAAACGAATCTACGTGACTTTAAATTGCACACCACAATTGACTTTACACCTCTTCGACTCCCGTCTTACGGGTTGCTCCACTTCCGAGGTCCACTGCGAGAGGACACTTTCGTCGACGGACACCCATCGTCTCACACCCCGACCACGCGACGAGGGATGGCATCGAGACAGGAGCAGGAGGAGGTCCGACCCAACAAACGAATGTCTTCGGTCAAGTCAAACAGGGTGTCAAACACGTTTCGTCAACACGAGTAATCACGTTCCCATACTAAATTGACATCTTTGACGTCTCTTTTTGAGTAAAAATAATTCAGAGAATTTCAACTGAATCTACGTCCAATATACAAAAACCCAAGAAACGGAACTGAAAACTCTAGATCAAAAACTCTTTATCAATCAACACATTCTAATATCAACACCTTATAAAGGGAAAGTGACTTCACATGTCAGAAAATAAAAAAATTAATGATTTAAATATATACTAAGGTCTTGAACCTTATCAGCACGGCGGAGATCAAGACCAAGAAGCCACGGGAGGCCCTAACAGTCGCGCAGGGTCAAACTCGTCGTGTCCCAACCTCCTCGAGGCTTCATGTACGTCGAGAAATCTCACGACTCAAGACTCGACGAATGGGATGGAGTTAGAAGGAGAACATAACTTTCTCATAATACAAAAAAGTTGACTTTTTGACGTCAATACGCTAATATTTAATCTTTCGTGTTATCTTACACTATCTGTCAGGAACCTCTTTTCGTTCTAAGTAATCTTCCTACTCTACTTAGCTCCGAAAAAGGGAATCTTTTTCTCAATTCTTTACGTGTCAGACCTCAAATAAAAATTTCTCCTGAAGACCCAGAGAACTTTCTAAACACCATAATTAAGACTGAAAACCATGTTCACATATGATCATGGTTTACGACATAAACCGGTAGTCGTAAAAAAACAAAAGGTTACATTTACTCTCTTTCACTTCTAAAAACACCTCTCAAAGTTATTAGAGTACAAGTTACTAGTGTATAAGTCTAACTTTCATGAATTTCGAAACATCAATTTTTTGGTTTTGATGTATATGTGTCAGGGGATTCCATTTGTATTGAATATCTTCCACCAAGATGTGTACCTTCCAGTCGTCATCACCAAAAAAGGACGAGACACATCTGTGTAACTCGAAAGGTAGTCGTGTCACTCACACACCGAACTCTGTCTCCACACCTACGAGTGGACGTTCCCCGAAACGTCGTCGACTCGTCTGACTACACTCTTCCTGAACCCCACCTTCACTCCCGGGACTCCGTCCTTTCCTAATCCTCTAGAGAGGTGGACCGTCTGATGACCGGTCTGGGATGTGTAGACCGGGGACCACCCACCCCCCCCCGAAGTGAAAGTTGGACCTTCCATCAAGAACCACTTTTGTTCAACTCGTCGTCTGTTTACCACCAGTCTCAAGTAGGAGTTCTCCGACTTACGTCCTGGCAATTGGAAAGTCGACACTTTGACTTGTAGTAAGACCCACAAACGGGGAGGCACAATCCGACTACCACGACGGAACACAGGACGCGTCCCACAACCGAACCGGAGTCGTGAAGGACCAGTACAGGTCTTTCTACAGTCAATTGTTTCGAACGTGAAGGGTAAAAGAAGAGGGAGACCACTTTTTCACACACTGACAAAATTCTCTATGAGAAGAGAACCCTTTCTTCGTTGAGTACTATTTTCGTTCTTCAATGTAACCCCCTGTCTTCCGACATTGAGATTCCTACACAAGGGGAAGCGCGAGTGCAAATGGTCTTAAAATGTCTTGTTGGTAATGTTGGTGTACGTCTTATTCTCTTCTTAAGAATAAAAATTTTTATAAATAAATAAATAAACCGACACGGACCAGAGAATCAACATCGCACACCCTAGATCACGGGACTGGTTCCTAACTTGGGTCCTGGGGACGTAACCCTCGTACCTCAGAATCGGTGACCTGGTGGTCCCCTCAGGGTTCTTCTTAAAAATTCAGATGAGGTATAACAAAACCAACAAAGTTTATCAAATAAATCTTAAGGAATATTGGATCATTTTATTAGAAAAGTTCATTAACTGATGAGACCCCATTCTAAAGTATTTGGTTGAAATTAGGAATTTCGAACTTCCCTGGAAAATTTTAAAAAAACACATCATAATAGATCCATTCAAGAGTTAACTTTCGTGAAACATATTTTTCAAAATTTACATTAAAAATCCCATATATAGAGTACATCTACGAAAGGGTGAGAATGAACCGACTCTTGAAAAACGTACAACACAAACTAAAATACGGAAGGGATCCTCGTTTTGGTCCAGTTTGATACTTATTCAATGGAAAAGGAGGACGAAAGAAAAAACTGTCTTCGTGTCCATCCATACATATCTTCCTTTAAATTTTTTTTAGTATGAAATAACCGTCGCAGACAAATCTGTATATATAAAGGTATGACTGACGCTTAAATTTTCACATTAATTTGTCAATGATGCCACTCTAACCCAACGAGAGAAAGTAAATAGTAATTCTGTTGAAGCACCTGTTTTACCTGGTAGTATCTCTGTCACTCAGAATTTTTTGTTCTTCAATCTCATTGTCGGGAGGACCTTCGGAGTAGGCAACGAGACATCTGTAGGGGTGGTAAGTCCAGACGTCTAAGTCAATTCATATATTAGACCATTACACGACACCTTCCATGTATCGACTAGACGGGGTTCTATGATTGTTCAATAAGACCTCACTCTGTCCTTACACGTAAAATCCAGGATATACACTACGTCTCATGAGAACGGACCTTTTAGGGTACCTGTCTCCTCGGACCATCCGACGTCAAGTACCCCACCGCTTCTCAACCTGTGCTGACTCGTTGAAGTGAAAGTGAAAAGTGAAAGTACGTAACCTCTTCCTTTACCGTTGGGTGAGGTCACAAGAACGGACCTCTTAGAGTCCCTGCCGTCTCGGACCACCCGACGACAGATACCCCAACGTGTCTCAGTCTATCTAACTTCACTGAATCGTCTTCGTTGTCGTCGTCCCACTACGTCTGTCGACACTCCATTTGTCTTATCGGGTCGGTCGTTGTGTTTCGTTTACACACTCATTGATTAACGGTAACACCACAAAATAAAAGAACAAAAACAAATTAATTCAGAATAGACTGAGAAACACTGGGGTATCTGACATCGGGTGGTCCGAGGAGGCAGGTACCCTAAAGGGTCCGTTCTTATGACCTCACCCAACGGTCCGGGAGGACGGTCCCCTAGAAGGGCTTGGTCCCTAGTTTGGTCCCAGAGGACGTTGAGGACCGAACCGTCCGCCTAAGAAAGTAGTGACTCGGTGGACTCTTCGGACTTGTGTACAAGAAGGTCAGGGTTTTAATATCCCAACACGAAATTAATAAATTAAATCGAAAAAAACTGGTAAAAGTAAAAAAAATTACTCAAAATAATCAAAGTTTCCAGACGTATCATCTGTACCTTTCATTGTCTAAAACTGAAATGCTAAGAGTTTCCCCTAGTGTGTGATAAATTACTTCTGTTAGAGACATCAATAATTGTTAGGTAAAAGGTACAAATCCATTTTAACAAGTGAATGGATCAACTTATGAATGAAAAAAAAAATTATCTTACCAGGGACAGTAGTACGACCTCGGGAGTCTTGTGTGCAGATACACTATGGCAGAACAGAGTCGGCAGAAGAGACGAGTACGAGACAAGGAACTGAACAAGGAGAATTAGTGTGTGTCAAGTCCGTAGTCTTCTCTCAAATCGTATGAATCGACGTTTATGTCTTTTTCATAAATCTGTTGTCCTATCATTTTGTTCATAATCTCACAATCACTGTCTCGTTTACAGAAACCCCATTTAACATCGTATAACAACCACCCTAAATAACAGGACAATGCAGAACAAGTACTCTTCTTCTTTGTGTACCTATGGAAACTCTTCGAGTCTCACTAGCAACGACATTTCTCGTCTCTTCGACACCCATTACTCCTTCCCAACTCTTCCCCTGAGTCCGACAGAGGTCCTTCCTCCTTCGGTCAAGGGAACCCATACATGAATCTCCACGTCAACGACTCAGTATTACCTAATTTGTAAAACTTCGACAAGTGAGTTCACGGACACACGATAATTTAAGGGTGGTCGTTACATACTTCTTGAGTAAAGACGTGTGCGAACAGCTGTGAATGACAAACAGCAAAACTAATATCGGTACGGTCCCTCACCATAGAATACAAAACTAAAAGTAAAGGGATCACTGAATTGCTACAATTCGTAGAAGAGTGGACGAATAACCGGTAAAAATATAGAAGAAACCTCTTTACAGTTAAGTCTAAGAACCGGGTAAAAATTGAACAGAGAATAAATCAAAATCCTTAATAAATAAGATATATCAAAACACAGGGAATAGTCTACATATTAAACGTGTATAAAAGAGGATGAGACCTACCATACGAAACTTCGTGTCTTCAAAACTACTTCTGGTCAAATAAAAGAAGAAAACAACAAACACGAAAACCACAGGTTAGATTCTTCGGTAACTGTGTTCATGTAAAAGAACTTCGGAAAGAGATAATAGAAGACTCGAAATGTCAAAATCGAGAATATACACCCACAAACGAAGTAAAACTCAATTAGAAACGTATCTCTCATTCAATCCCCAGGTCGAGGTAAGAGGACGTATACCTATAAGTCAACAGGTTCGTAGTAAACAACTTTTCTCATAAAAAGACGTAACTCACCAGAACGATGGGAAAACTTTTATTAACTGGGACTCGTATTCCCAAATATACACCTAAAAGTCAAGACAAGGTAACTAGACAGTAAACCGGTCGTGGAGTGAAAACTAAGGAGATTGAAACCTCACTCAAGACTTTAGTCCTTCCCAGACAGAAGGTCGAAACAAGAAAAGTGCTAACAAAACACCCAGAGAACGTAAAGGTATCCTTAAAATCCTAGTCAAGTAGTCGAAGACGTTTTTTCCGACCACCTTAAAAATACCTAACATAACTGAGACACCTAGCTACCTAACACCCAACTAGACAACCGGTAGCACTCTCACCGTACAGAAGGGTCGGTACTTGTGGTCCGTGAACAGTCAGTCTTGATCAACACACAAAACAGTCACCAAGAGTTTGGAACACCCGAGTCCTGGAGTAATGTGAAAATTTGTAACTTCCAGGAACTCTCGAAAAAAATGTACTGAACCAAGAAAGATACGATTTTTAATTCTGAATCTTTAAAATTTATACATAAAAAAAACTTATTATTGTTTGAGCAATGTACATTATATTTATTGCAACGGACACTTTTTTATCGTGAGAAAAGGTTTTGTTTTTCGGTAAATTACTACTCTCACCGTAACAATGCATAAAAACACTTAGAGAAATTACACACTAAATTAACTTAGGGCCGACCTTAGAACAGACGAAGACACAACCGAGACAATCACTGTACGACGAAACCACCTGTACATTCTCCCTATAGACCGAAATGTGTATTATACACGACCCTTTCCCTCATACAATTATCAGAAGAGTACATAGGAACTTGAAACAAGGATATGGTCTTTAGGTGACACGAAGACACTCTTCTCTTATTCCCGTAAGTCGTAACTAGGAAAGTTGGAGAACCGGGGTCTTTCCCGAAGACCCTGGAGACTACCCCAGACCTGATGTGAAACTCTGGGGAACAAAGTCTCTTGTTCTGACTACTATATAACGTACTCTTTTACAACGTTATTGACTTACTGTCAAAATAATGGACATAACTGTCCGTTGACCCAGTCTTGGACGAGAAAGACATCTGAGAGGAGCTGGGATTTCCTAATCCATCAACAAACTATTTGTACTTTAGTTGGTCGGTTACTCAAAATAATCCATACACACTAATATATTTATCATTCAATAAAAATTTTTCAACTTGGATGTCTTTACTTCGTTTCACCTTGTACTAGGAACTCAAAATTAGAATTGATGTGTAACAATCAGTAGACCCCAGGAAGGAAGATCAAAGCAAAGTAAAAATTTATAAGTGTTAATATACTTAAAATTTTTATATCAACGTTAATATGACAGATGTCAAAAAATTATAGGACGAAAAAAATGAAATATATTAGAACCACTTATAAAAATTATGAACATTATATAACGAAATAAAAAAACGAAAAGATATCAAGTCACAAATAAAGGGGAAAAAACTGATTTCGACGGTACTCATAATAATATTTTACCAAATGTATAACAATTTAACAAAGCGATCATGTATAAAATTTATCTACTTTCATACCCTCAAAACCCACACACAACTATGACATAGGATCAATCTACTTAGAACAATCGAAAATAATACCTTAAATTGGAATCTTCCTCCTCCTATAACGTCGTCAGGAGTTACATACCATGAGTAATGGAGTCAAATCGAAGGTAGTCGAACGACGTAAGAACATAAAAACAAAGAAGAGAAAGGAATGTGAGTGTTTTTTCAATAATTGTATAAGGTTTCGTTTAAGGTTTACACATTAAAGTAGACATCAGAAAATCAAATATAGAAAATTTCTACTTTGTAAATTTTTATTTTCGGTGTCGTGGAAGTAACGTGAGTTGTTTTAATAATTAGTAAGACATTATGGAAACTAGTGGGTGCGTTGTAAGTTAAAAAGGACAGTTTTTATAGTAAAATTAAATTAAATAAACGTAGACCCAGGTCCATGTAAAGAGTATGCATTCCAATAAAACCAATTTCGAAAAGGTAAAACATCGTTATTTTTAGAGGGGAAAAAAAGGTACAGAGTCCAAACGACATCTTTACTCCGTAGACAGACATCATACGGGGTGTAAAAACCAAATCGAACACTGTAAGCAACCACAACAAATTGTGTATGACAAGGATCCCAAAGGAAATTTAACCCTCACCCCAAACCTTCAAACTAATTTGTATCCAAGACAAAACCGTTCTTATAAAGTAACTGGAATACGAGAAGTAGGACAATTCTCACATTATGGGTGAACAACGTACAATCAGTAGTCTAACTTTTCACCGAAGTCAGGGAGACTCGAGGGGCAGTCGAGAAAGGGAGGAAAGATCGTCTGTAGTCGCTAGTAAAGTAATCGATATCGTTACACTAAAGGTCTAAGACAGTAGGTGGGACAAAAAGCAACACTGGGGATATATCACTTGTCGTACGGGACCAGAAATCAACACAATTTATGAGTAAGTCGTTCTCGTCCGACTACCGAACAAAGGGACCTCGTTAGAAGTCTTTTTCCTCAACCACAGAACTGTCGGAAGTGACCAGTGAGGACATCACCACCGGACATTGGTGACCTAAAAACATGCAAACAAAGACAAGTAAGAAACACGGAGGGCGTAAGAGACAGAAACCGGTAGTCCTCGGGGAGAGAAGGAAAGGACAACGAAGACACTGCCCTGGTGTCCTCAGAATCTCTCGAAGGAACGACAGCGCTATGCTACAGGGTCCAAGTAGAGTTTAACTCGTTACAAGGCGTGTTTACACCGACCGACTCCGCGACGGTGTCCGGCCTCCTCTGACCTCTCTTCACTGTCGAGTCACGTCACACCCCTAGGGTCTCGTCCTGGACCGTATCCTCCCCCTACAATCATCTTGTTTATCACTTTCGGCTTCTTTTAGATATGTCGACTCGAACTTGGGGTGCCCCCGATCTCCACGACTGGGGGTCGTCAACTTCTCGGGGAACACTGAACTGTGCGTCGGGAGGGACGGGTCCCAAGACATGGACCCATAGGGACCAAGACGTAAAACATAAGTCGGTTGGTGTCCAGTACAGGTAAAATAACTTTTCTTTTTTAGACGTATATTCACCTGGGTGTACACGGAGTTTTTGGGGGAACAAGTTCCCGGTTGACATTAAAATTTCAATGCAAATGTCATTTATATTTTACTAAGACACCTAAAATGGGTCGAACAAACTAAAATACAAACACAAAGGAAAATACAACTTTCAGAATCATGAATTATATTACGAAAAGAGAATAATATAATGTCAAACACATACACACACATATTATGTATTTTATCGAAGTTTTATTATGGTTGTAAACGGGGTTTCTTGTTGAGTGGACTCACGTAAAATTCTAAAAGAACACTCAAAAGTCCTAAAACACACACTTATGAGAGAAAATTACAGTGAATCTTATTGAGAAGAAACATATAAATACGGTGGTTGAACTATATCAGTCAAAACTCTAACTAAATATAAAAAAATTCCTAACAGAACTCACAGGTTCTTCTGGATTTATTCAAAAATGCATATTTTGTTTGTAAAGCCCATACACACTTTTCTTAACAAATCTTTGTCTTGATTCTCTTGATATGCGAGGGTTCATCAACTATTCCAATTATTTTGAAAGACTCCACCTCGAAACTGTCTGCCTTAATTGTTTCAGACGATCGGACCTCTGGAGAACCAACCCCCCCTCCCGGGAGACTAAAGTACAGAGAAACAAAAAAGTACATTTATCTTTTACTTTAGTTTAGTCCTCCTACTGGGGAAAACAAACCGAGTAATTCAAAAACACTTTCAACGGAGACTTGTGGTAATCCAACAGGACAATGGTCCAGAATACGGTTCTTTGCCAAACGAAACTGTTATCTAGAGAAGGGGGAAACGGGGGAAAAGAGAAGTGTTGGAACTCTGGACTAAATACGGTTCTCCGTTATCCAATATATCGACATTCAGAATTTTATCAAAACCAAAGAATTTGTTCATTACTTTTTCAATAAAACACAAAATAACCTTAACAGTCATAAGAAATTCATAATAAAACCAAACTCTATAAACTATTATTTCAGAATTAAAGTCACGAAACATAGACACGTCAAATGAACCCAAAAAAAAAAAAAAATTTACGCACACAGTACAACCATTAAATTCTCTATCCCACATACTAACGAACAAGTACACCCAACGGGTCCGTCTTGGTGACAACATGATTCGACGACGGTACCGACGGAAAAGTTGGAACCGAATATGTGACAACGTCTTTATGTCTTCATCTGTCCTAGTATAGTACTGGGGAAGAAGAGGAGAGGGCCCTTCTCGTGGACACTCGGGGGTACAGAGACGGGGTGTAGTGCAATAGAGGGGACCTTCACAAAGTCATACGTAGGGATCTTCGATCCCAGAGTAAAATAAATAATAGTAATGATTCATATTGTCTACTTCGGTATTTTTGTTTCGGTGTCAACCCTGTCATACACATAGAACAGGGGCAAACATAACTTCTTCGGTCCGAGGACCAGGTCGAAGCGTCTTGGGGATCCGGAAGGACACACGAACACAAACGACGTTCCAATGTCATTCTAGTGTAGGACCCAAACAACAAGTCCTGATGAAGGATAGACACCACACGACAAAGTTAGTGTTCCCCGTATTAAACACTGGCTGACTTTTTTATATCCATCATATATATTATTTCCTGAAAATAACTAAAAAAAAGAGAAACATAGAACAAAAGTCGGTCTGTAAAAAGGGGGGAAACTCTTAGAATTATGAGTTCAATTATCACATTTTTTCGTAGACGTGGAGGGACGACACTGACAGTCACATCCATGGTGGTATAAAAGACCTAAAATGTTAAATTGTGTAACGTCCACTAATGTCAAATTGTATAAACAGTAAATAAGACGTAACACCTTTTGTACCTAGAGACTTTGACTAAACAAAGTCCGGGAAGAGGAGACAATCATCAAAGGTAAAGGTTCAGACAACATGCCGCAAAGTCACTAAGACACGAAGACACCAACTACTATGTAAACTGTCATCCTGATCAAATGGAAACTAGTAGTCTAATAAAGTAATATTTCCCAAAATTCTTAAATAGTATTCGTCCAATAACTCTTATCTTTCACGGTAGTATCTTTGAATTTTTGGATGTACCAAATGGATCACTGTTTTTTGTCGAAAATTTAAATAGACGGTGAACCTACGACACACAAAAATCTTTTCGTACTTTTTAGACCCAATTTATTGAAGAAATTGAAAACTCCTCAGTATCGAATGTATCTCTCCCTTGCGAATTCAGTGTGGACCTACAGACTCTTGGCACCAAGACTGTGAGCATTATATTTTAGTACTATTGACCATAGGGAAGATTTGGTCACAATGAAGTACTAGGCAAACCCTTTTAATGTACTTCAAGTCACAGGTCGACAACTCGGTCCGTTTTCGAAATGCGTCCGACGAACCGTACGAAAACGGGACACAAGGATAACGAAAACCAAAGAAAGAAGTTCTGACACTTCCCTAAGGAAATTTTGTTTGAACAAATAAAGAGGTCCGATGACGAAAGGACCTTCTTTTACTTTACCCGACCAGTTTTTGATATATACGTATTTAAACCCTAAGTAGTCAGAGTTTGACCTCAAGACAATTAAACCATTAAAAGACAAGAATTTTTTACTTAAAGAAAATAAAAAAGGTTTTGAAATTCTAAAATAAAACATAACCCCAAATCGACTAATTGTTACAACACATCAACGTCGACTTGTCGTTTCCCTGAGTCGGTATGCATATGTACATAGGTAAAGGGGGTTTGCAAGGAAGGTAGGGTCAACCGTGTATTGTAACTCGTCTCAAGGTGTACAATGTGTCATCCACGAACAACCAATAGGTAAAATTTACTTCGTCACGTATGTACAGGTAGGGTTTCAGGGATTCATCGGTAAGGTGCGGATCATCGGTAAGGTGCGGATCGTTGGTATTTAATCAAAAGACACTCAGAGAAACACAAAACTTCGTTCAAGAAAACATAGTAAAGAAAAATCTAAGGTGTATGTCCCCTATATATATTAAAGAGGAAGAGAGAGACAGACAGACAGAAGTGAGACACTAGGAGAAAGTCAGGGACGTACAACGACGTATATCGTAATAAAGTAAGAAATATTAACAACAAGTCGGAGAGTCAGTACAGGTCGAGAAACGCTGGGATACCTGACGTCGTACGGACAGAAAGGGACAGAAAGTGGTAGAGGATCTCAAACGAGTTTGAGTACAGACAACTCAACCACTACGGAACGTTGGAGAGTAGAAGACAACAGGGGAAGAGGAGAACGGAAGTCAGAAAGGGTCGTAGTCCCATAAAAGGTCATTCAATCGAGAAACGTAATCCTCCGGTTTCATAACCTCAAAGTCGAAGTAGTAGTCAGGAAAGTTATTTATAAGTCCCAACTAAAGGAAGTCCTAACTGACCAAACTAGAGGAACGACAGGTCCCCTAAGAGTTTTCAGAAGAGGTCAGGGTACCAAACTTTTGTAGTCAAGAAACTACGGGTTGGAAAAAATAACAGGTAGAGAGAGTAGGCACCTACTGATGATCTTTTTAGTATCGAAACTGAGATGCCTGAAAACGTCCGTTTCATTACAGAGACGAAAAATTATACGACAGATCTAAACAGTGACGAAAAAAGGTTCCTCGTTCGCAGAAAATTAAAGTACCGACGTCAGTGGTAGGCGTCACTAAAACCTCGGATTCTTTTATTTCAGACAGTGACAAAGGTAACAATTAACGACTCATTATACGGTAGTATATAATGAGTCAGTAATTTTCTTACTTTATTACGGTAAACGTCGTTGCACTTCCCTGGATCTCTCACAGTGTGCCTCACTTAATCCGCGATCACCAATTCTTGGGTGGACGGTTACGTCCTCTACCTTCTAGGGACCAAGTTGGGGACCCAACCCTTCTAGGGGACTTCGTCCCGGACCGTTGCGTGAGGTCATATGAACGGACCTCTTAGGGTATTTATCTCCTCGGACCGCCCGATGTTAGGTATCCCAGTGTTTCTCAGGTAGAATTGACTTCGATGAATCGTACTTGTGTGTGCGTAAGGTAACACATATACATGGTGTAGAAATAGGTAAGGGAACAACTACCTGTAACTCCAACAAAGGCACAGAACCGGTGACATTTGTCCCGATATTTCTTGTAACCCCACGTATATTAGAAAGTTTAATACAAAAGAGGTCTATGTACGGGTTCTCACCCTAACGTCCAAGTATACCATCGAGATAAGAATCAAAAAAATTCCTTGAAGGTATGACAAGAGATATCACCGACATGGTCAATCGTAAGGGTGGTCGTCACATCCTTCTTAGGCGAGTGATGTGGGAGACGTCGTAAACAACAAACACCCAAAAAACATAAATTGGTAAGACTGAGAACACCCCACTAGAGAGTAACATCAAAAATAAACGTAAATAGATTATTGATCGGTACAACCGTAGAAAAGAACACGGACAACGAATAGACAAATAGAAACCTCTTTACAGAAAAGTCTAGAAAATGGGTAAAAAACTCACCTAACAAATAAAACTACGACAATCCACAGAATTCGACAAACATTTAAAACCTCTGATTAGGGAATAACCAACGTAACAAACGTTTATAAAAGAGTTAGACACCCAACAGAAAAGGAAAATAACAAAGGAAACGACTCGTTTTCGAAAATTCAGCTGGGATAAACAAAGAAAAACAAAAATAAATGTAATAACACCCTCTACCTAGTTCTTTCTACAACGACACTAAATATAGTCTCACAAGACGGATACAAAAGGAGATCCTCACAATGTCTTAAGATATATATGTATTTAAACCCTAAGTAGTCAGGGTTTGACCTCAAGATCATGAAACTATTAAAAGACAAAAATTTTTTACTTAAAGACCTGTACTCACCCAAACATATACAATCGTAAACCAAAGATTTAGAATGTCATAATATCAATCGTTTAATTATACTTCTTTTTTTAAAAAAAAATTACATTAAAGAACCCACACTTTCCACCTGTATTACCCGTTTAAAGAAATTTGATGAATCTGACGTCTCCCTATTTGTATACTGGATCTTTTGAACTCCTAAAATTTTGACGAATTATCAAAGTAAAATATTAATTTATGGGAGACGTGAAGTTCAATGGTTAAATGACAGACAGCAAAATGTCCTAAGAGACCGATTGTAACTTGAAGAGGGTCACCTCGGTGTTTCATTTGTCGAGTACTGAAGACTAGTCCTGCGATTCCAGCACCGACTTGGCGTCCCGGTTGCTCAGGTTCTTCCCTTTCTGTCGCGCGTAGACCACTCACCCGCAGGTCCGGTCGCGACCGGGCACGTGGGAGAAGACAACACTATTATCCGAGACGTGAGATGAGTCTTGTGAATACGAATTTATATCCCCATTTAAGACTCATATGAATCCCGAACGAATCATCTCCTTTAAGGTCTAAAGATTCATTATCTCTTTTGTGCCCGTAATATCAAGAATTCTGAATTTCGAAACCTGAATTTTAGTGATTCTATTTCCGTCACTAAATATTTATAAAATTATTGTACTATCGGTACCATCACCATAAATAAATTTCTCAATTAATCTTTAATATTATGTCTAAATTTTAAAACTCACGTAAACAAATAACATTCGATAATAGTACAGTTCGTTACTCTAAATTTCAAAGATTTACTATAACCCTTTTCAAAAAGGTCAACTTTACTGTTCCTTATTGTGGTCAGTCTTAAATTTTCATAAAATGTAAAGTTCCGAGGATGTAGTAAAACTGATAGAGTAATTTAAAGAAACAGTATATTCACACGAAAAGAGTCACCCAAAACAAAACGAGTTAATGGTACCAAACTTTTACACAAAGAAACGTAACATCACTACCACACAGACCACAAAAGTTAAAATGTCTACTTACCAGGGTATAGAGTCTGTTGAAGAGTCTGTTCAAGGTAAGGTCGAAACTCAGTCCATTAAGTCAAGTCTTTAATTAGTATCGACTTCGAGTGTCTGTTACGTAATATCATTTATAATTAACATTTCTTTAATCTTTTACACTTACAAGGGGTTTCTCTCTCACCCCCTCCTGGGTGAACCCTTGTCATATACAGTCATGACACATAAGAGAAGACCATACACGCACATCGAGATGTCTGTCGACTCACGGTACACATAATTAAAGTAGAGAAGTAGTGTCACAACAATTACCAAGTGACTAGTAGATCACACACACACTAATTGAAATGTAAAGTTGTCGGACATAAGGAATTTCGTGTCTTCAGTATAATTCAAAAATGACTCTTGTAACCAAAGTGACAAACGCAAAAGTATACAGTCTACGTAAACCTCAGTCCGTGCAAATCCAACCGTCAGAAGATTCACTAGAATACACTAGAAGATTCACTAGAATACTAGAATGCTAAATACAGGATGCCTTAAAAATTTAATTCAGAAAAAATTTCATTTACATTTAAAAATTTTCATTATAATGTTTCAAATATCGTCGGAGGAGATGTGGGGTTGAATATTCGTCGAGTACATCTTCAATTTTTTCCGCCCCTTAACCTAACAGCTATATAAAAATTATTCCGTCTTAAAATTTTTTACTTCCCACAGGAGGTTTGATGACATAAAAGAGTAATAATACATATATCCCAAAAACGTATAACATAAAATGTGACTAAAATTCACTTAAGACATTATAAAATTCAGTAAACTTTCAGTTTATATTCTCAATTGTGATATGTCTTTAGTGACTGTCTAAATTTTTTGACAAAATCTAGTTTAGAGGGTGAAGGAGAACCAACTAAGTACTAGACTATATTATAAGTGTACAGAAATTTTGGGTACAATCCCGTATTTTGATCTATAAACCTAAGACACCCACCCAAAACCATACCCCAAGTGAAAGAAAATTTGATACAACACCCTTTGTTAATTCTATTCTGGACGGATCTTTTCTTCATATTGTGAACTCGGTCGTAAGTCATAAGTAAAGACACCTCTTTACTAAACGTTGATCACGACGGACGTGTACTAAAGAAACAGTAATACTTCTCAAGTACAGAATATTAGCTCATAATGTACTGACCAAGAACTAGGTCGAAACGATGAGTCATGGGGACCACAGTGTCTTGTGTAGAGACTGTAGACCATAACATTTCATACACATAAGATGAGTGGTCAAAAAGTCTCATAAACGTGTGAAATCTAAAAATATCCTAGTGATTTATGATCTTGATCTTCCCTAGTAGTAATTCTCTGGTAGACCCGAGTGTTGTACACACAAGAAATTTTGAACTATTGTCTAAACGTAAGAAATCTTTCATCCTCAGAACAATTTCTCTTGTATGTAAAAATACATCAAAATTTGTCATACGACTATGTATAAAATGGAGTACGAAAGAGGGGTATCGTCTGAAGTAGACATATATGGGAACACGGGACACCACAAAATACAACTAAATGGTAGTAAAGAAATCGACAAGTCAAAAACCAATGTAACTTGTACAAAGAAAAAAAGGAGGATAGTATTTACTGTAACGAAACTTGTAAAAAGATTGACCGTAATATTACCGCGTGGACACACCTGTCGACTCAACCACACCACCGAGACTCATGACTGGGAAGTATCAGACGTCGACACGTTGACGTTTCACAGACACGAATCGACAGACTAAACCCTTGGTCAGAAAAAGTTCCAAATCAGAAAGGGGATCTCAACCTACGTCACATTCATCCTCCTGTTACAGGAATCCTTGTCGGTTTATTTACAGACTTATTAAGTGTTCATCCAAACGTAAAACTGGTACCACGACGGTTAACAATATGTCGAGGGACGATTAGAGGAAGGGGTTTATTATGGGAATAACTCAACATTGACAAACGTTCAGATCGGTTAGTCACTCATATTTTTCACTAGAATTGACCTCCTTTGACTCTCGTCTCTCCGAAATCGTCAAAGGGATTCTAACGAGTAGACAGGTCCTAAACTTGGACCCGTCGAAGTCTCGGCTGAGTTCTTCTCTATGTAGGAGAAACCGTACACAATAAAGGAAATCTTTCTCTTTGTTCATCTTTCATTATGGTCTTCGTTTTGGATCGAGAACAGTCGTGAACCCTTGTCAAAACGTAATAGAGACTCACCAACTTTAATTAAACCCTATCTCTATCTCCTAAAATCCACCCCTTATTGTACTGAATATTTTTCTAATGAAACTGAAGTAACATAATTATCTTATATAACATCACTCGGTTCTTAGCCAAGTCAAGTCAGTGAGTCAACACAGGGTGAGAAACACTAGAGCACCTGACGTCGTGTGGTCCGAAGGGACAGACAGTGGTTGAGGGCCTCGAACGAGTTTGAGAACAGGTAGCTCAGTCACTACGGTAGGTTGGTAGAGCAGGAGACAGCAGGAGAAGAGGACGGAAGTCAGAAAGGGTCGTAGTCCCAGAAAAAGTCACTCAGTCAAAAAGTGTAGTCCACCGGTTTCATAACCTCAAAGTCGAAGTCGTAGTCAGGAAGGTTACTTATGAGTCCTGACTAGAGAAAATCTTACCTGACCAACCTAGAGGAACGTCAGGTTCCCTGAGAATTCTCAGAAGAGGTTGTGGTGTCAAGTTTTCGTAGTCAAGAAGACGTGAGTCGAAAGAAATATAAGGGTGAGAGAGTGTAGGTACGTACTGATGACCTTTTTGGTATCGAAACTGATCTACCTAGAAACAACCGTCTCATTGTAGAGACGAAAAATTATACGACAGATCCAACCAGTATCGAAAAGAAGGTCCCTCGTTCACAGACAATTAAACTACCGACGTCAGTGGCAACGTCACTAAAACCTCGGGTTCTTTTATTTCGCAGAGTGACAAAAGTAATAAAGGGGTAGATAAACGGAACTTCACTACCCTGGTCTACGGTACTACAATCAAAAGACTTGCAACTCGAAATTCGATCGAAAAAGTGAGAGGAGAAAGTGAAAGTAGTTCTCGGAAAAATTAAGAAGTGAAAGACGGTATTCCCACCAAAGTAGACGTATAGACTCCACTAACTATAAAGAGGGCCGTTAGTACTAAAGTCGAACACGTAGTAGGTCGGGTCACAAAGAGTGCTACATGAGACGTATCTTCAATTTATTCGTCCCACTGTTATATGTCGAAACCGCATGAGGAAAGGGATAAACCTTGGTCGGACAACGAGGTACAGGTCAAGATTGAACGAAGAACTAGACGTATGTCTGAAGAGTCCTCCGTCCAGTCCACCAGACCATAAGGGTAGAGAAAGTCTTAAAAGGTGTCAAACAACACTAGATGTGTCAGTTTCCGAAACGGTATCAGTTATTACGTCTCAGTCTACAAAAAGACCTTGAGAGAACGAAAAAACTACTAGGTCGCCTACAACCGTTAAACTAGAGACCAAGGAGACGGAAAAGGTTTTGGTCGAACTTGTACACCTTCAAGTGTCAAGTACATGACAACTTCGGACCGAACCTCTTAAAATTGTAATGAAACGATCGTACACTCTACTCATGTTAACACGTCAACAAACTTGTAAGAAACCGTAACGGAAAAAGAAACCCCAACCTTACTTTTGACTGGAAAAGGTCAGGACACCGGTGACGACTCAAAAGGTTTAAACGACGGTATAACTCACGTCGTGTAATTGTCGTAGTAGAAAGTCCTAAACTTTATCGAGTTGATCTTAAGGTAGTGGAGGTAATCGAAACAAGTATCACTACGAAGATTCCGGGTGAACTGAGACGTAAGGTCCTACAGACCGAGATCCACCCACTAGTGTGGTGACACCAATAGACCCAGTACTTTCAGAAAACACATATCAAGAAGACACATAAGAACGGTGGTTCTTATCTTCGTTTCTTTGGTTCAATTTCTTGACCATTCATTCCACTTTTTACTACCACCGAATCTGAACTTTACTTACCTAAAACCTAAAAGACCTTTAGGTATTTACCGTGGTGAAATACCTAACCTACATCCCTAACGCCACTCCCTTTTTAGACAGTCCCTATCAACTCATTGAATCACCTACTACCAAAATAAACTCTATTTTTTTTGACCTTTCATATCGAAACACCTCCCTTTTAGGTGGACAATTTTTAAAATTCACTCGTCACTTCACCCAGTGATCACAGTCAACCAGGATTAATCTCTCTAATCCCGGACTCTACATTTAAACATTAGGTGTTTATCCAAAAAAACAACATAAGGGACACCGACTCGACCATTTCTTAGACGGACATTACGTCCTCTGGGGTCAAGTTAAGGACCCAACCCTTCTAGGGGACCTCTTCCCTTTCTGATGGATGAGGTCATAAGACCGGACCTCTTAAGGTACCTGACATAATATAATCAGGTACCCCAGTGTTTCTCAGTCTGTGCTGACTCGTTGAAAGTGAATTATTGAAGTGGAATACTATATCTTTTCTTAAAATTTCGATAACAACAAATACACCTAATCCATTGACTCAATGGTTTTTATTTTTTAGGTTAATTTTTCATTGGCTCAACGGGAAATCTTTTTTTAGTTGAGAGTATGAAAAAAAGGAAGACATTAAAAAACCGACAGAATTTTCAAAATACAGGAAGTCTCCACTACCACCGAAACATCCTACTGACTCTTACAGGAAAAGAAAAAGTCAACAAACCTTCTCAAACTCTTCGTATCCACAGTCGAGAAGGAACACACAATCCACCTCAAGGGGTCTCTTCAGTAGGTCCGGATCTGAGAACAAACGTACCTTAAATAACAACAAAAATTTAACGTCTAACATAAAGTGTAGTTCACTAGACAGACAAGTTTAATAGATTAAGAAGTGAATCAAAGTAACCCGATACATAAAGATCTTTAACAGGTAAAGAAAATTCAACAAACAAAACAACTGTATATTGATTGACAAGTATTATAAAAGAAATTGCCATAAAATATAAAGGTACCATAACCAACAATGAAGAGGAGAAAGTAAAGAATAAAACAAATCAACATAAAGAAAAAAGAAAACCAGTCGGACCAGTCTCCAAACAATGAAAACAAATAGGAAAGTTTTTTGATCAAGAACCAAAATACTAGAAAAAGAATTAAGAGACACAGGAGAGACTAGAAATAATAAAGATAGAAGGTCGAAAGCCAAGACAAATAACAAAGAAAAGATTAAGAAGTCCACTATCTAATCCAACAAATAAACTCTAAAAAAAGAAGAAAAAAACTCCTTCAGAACATAGTGATACTTGAAGGGAGAATCTTGACGAAAACGACGTAGAGTATCAAAAGCATACCAACGAAGTAACAGTAAACAAATCTTCATTAAGACTTAAAGGAGAAACTAAAGTAACAACTGGGTCACCAGAGGATCATCGTACAACAAATCAGAGATACGTCAACAAAAAAGGAGAAAAGAGAAAAGACACCAACTACAAGATGAAAATACGATAACACCAGTCCTTTCTACGAACTTTATTAAAGACAAGATAAGCCAAACAACTCCGAACAAAACACGGGATCTCTAACAAGATACATGAGAAAAAAAAAAAAAAGGACACATGAGAATTTTTCTTACACATAAGACGAAAAAAACCTACATTGTAGGACCTTTATAGTTAATTTATATTATCAAGACAAAACAGTAAGTTCTAGAAACAACGGGAGAATAAAAGACAGACTTTATAGATAGGTACATACAGTCACCTTCCAATCTTCAGACAATGATATAAGGGTAGGTAAAAAAGGTAAATACAGACATCACAAACAAAATACATAATTCACAAGGATATAACTCACGTATATACAATTGTTTATAATACAGACGGAGAACACAACTACGAAAATATACACAGGATGAAACAGTAAGAAACACCAAAAACAAAATTTCATACAAAACAGACTATACTGATAACGGTTGAGGTGAAAGAACAGTAAAGGTAGTCGTATTTTACAGAAAAAGACAGAGTAAAGGTCAAACATACACAGAAAACGGGACTTCATGAGAGGATATCCATCGTATGACATCCAAGAACATAATAGGTCAGACTGTGACAGAAAACTAACCTTGTAAATTAGGTAACTGTAAATTTCATTAATAACTAATCATACATAAATAACGGTAGAATTTGGAACAAAACGTCAATTAAAACATAAAAAAGAAACAAAGAAAAACAAAAAAGGAAAACACCAATCACCAAAAGAAAGTAATAATAAGAACTCAGGAAAAAAAAAAAAAAAAAAAACAAANAAAAAAAAAAAAAAAAAAAAACCAAAAACACGTAGGTAACATAAAAAAACTACACACCAATGGGACCAAAAGGTTATAAATTGGGTATTGACATAGATGAACGAAATATGACTAGCAGTACATTCGAGTTTGTGTAAGAATTTCTACATGTAAAAAAATAAGGGGAAGGGGTGTAAAAAGTATTGGAAAATTCACTCTTGAAAAAATTCTAACAGTCACTAAATTTTAACAGAAAAATTATTGTATCTTGATGACTTTTTAAGAATAACATATATTAAGAATATCTTTATTTTGAACTAACGAATTTGGATACATTACGTTTAACCACCGTGAGTAAAAATCAGACCGTCCACCATAAAGTGCTTTTACTTTCGAGGAAGTGGTTCACGAATACCATACAATGGTTCTTAAAGAAACTCAAAAAACGTTGGACTTGACGACTCACGGTTCACTTGTTGAAGGATGACGAAAATAGCTAAATGAAGACACATGTGGAACCACAGTGGATCGGAAGGGACCCATACTTACTTTACTACATAATCTAGGTCAATAAAAGAGTCATTCAATCCAGAAGGGACCATCGAGTCGACCATTTCTTAGGCGGACGTCACATCCTCTGGGACCAAACTAAGGACCTAACCCTTCTAGGGGACCTCTTCCCTTGTCGGTGACAAGAACGTACCTGTCTCCTCGGACCGTCCGATGCCAGGTACCTCAACGTCTCAGCCTGCGGTGACTCTCTGAAAGTGATCCAGTCAATTCACCACAACGGATCGTTGTCACGTGAGAATTTGGATACAAACGCAAACGTAGAAACTCTCTCGGACGTCCAGGGGGTTAAACTCTCTCAGTCACCACGTAAATGACGATCCTACCAAAGGGTCTGCGAACTTCTCACCCGTCGTACACCCGTATTCTCTCAACAAACCGTGTCAACTCTCCCCACCGGAATGTTTCGTACTACTCTAAACCTTTAACCCCCTCCTCTCACATCTTGTCAGTCTAACTTAACGATAGTAGTACACATTCATCTTAAGGATTTGAAAAAAAAATTAGTTTTTGATAGTCACAAAATATTTTACAATCTTCAGGTGGTCGGTATTGAACATCCAATTGCATCTTTTTAGAGAGAGTGTTTTCTTAATTGTCTTAATAAAACAAAAGTTTTACAGTACAAACTTAGTATCATTCGTTCTTACGTCTCAAGGTTTCTTATCGTTCCTCTCTATTCTTTCGGAAGGAGTCGCTAGTTACGTTTCTTTATCTCCTTTTGTTGTCTTACCCTTTCTGATCTCTAGAGAAGTTCTTTTAATCTCTATGATTCCCTTGTAAAGTACGTTTCTACCCGAGCTATTTCCCGAACTTTATCATACCTGGATTTTTTTCGTCTTCTATAACTCTTCTCCACCGTTCTTATGTGTCTTCTTGATATGTTTTTTCTAGAAGTGCTGGGTCTATTAGTACTACCACACTAGTGAGTGAATCTCGGTCTGTAGGACCTTACGTCTCAGTTCACCCGGAATTCTTCGTAGTGATATTTGTTTCGATCACCTCCACTACCTTAAGGTAAACTCGATAAAGTTTAGGACTTTCTACTACGACACTTTCACGACGTGAGTTATAGCGTCGTTTAAACCTTTTGAGTCGGCACCGGTGTCCTGACCTTTTCCAGTCAAAAGTAAGGTCACGGTTTCTCACAAGTTTGATGACGTGTTAACGTGAGTAGAGTGTACGATCATTTCATTACGAGTTTTAAGAGGTACGGTCCGAAGTTGTCATGTACTTGACACTTGAAGGTCTACAAGTTCGACCAAAACCTTTTCCGTCTCCTTGGTCTCTAGTTTAACGGTTGTAGGTGACCTAGCAACTTTTTCGTTCTCTCAAGGTCTTTTTGTAGACTAAGACGTAATAACTGTTACCGTTTCGGAAACTGACACATCTAGTGTTATTTGACACCTTTTAAGACTTTCTCTACCCTTATGGTCTGGTGGAATGGAGGGAGAACTCTTTGGATATACGTCCAGTCCTTCGTTGTCAATCTTGACCTGCACCTTGTTGTCTGACCAAGGTTTATCCTTTTCCTTATGCAGTTCCGACATATGACAGTGGGACGAATAAATTGAAGATACGTCTCATGTAGGACTCTTTGCGACCCGACCTTCTTCGTGTTCGACCTTAGTTCTAACGACCCTCTTTATAGTTAGTGGAGTCTATACGTCTACTGTGGTGGGAATACCGTCTTTCACTTCTCCTTGATTTTTCCGAGAACTACTTTCACTTTCTCCTCTCACTTTTTCAACCGAATTTCGAGTTGAAAGTCTTTTGATTCTAGTACGGGGAGACCAGGGTAGTGAAGTACCCTTTATCTACCCGTTTATCACAGTCTGAAATAAAAACCCCGGAGGTTTTAGTGACGTCTACCACTAACGTCGGTACTTTAATTTTTTCCGAATAAGGAACCTTCCTTTCAATACTGGTTGGATCTATCGTATAATTTTTCGTCTCTGTAATGAAACCCAGGCAGATTAGTTCCTACACCCAAAAGGTCACCAGCACATACACTCTACACTATCAACCTGACACTTCTTTCGACTCGCGGTTTCTTAACTACGAAAACTTGACACCACAACCTCCTCTGAGAACTCTCAGGGAACCTGACGTTCCTCTAGGTTGGTCAAGTAAGATTTTCTCTAGTCAGGGCCCACAAGTCACCTTCCTGACTACGACTTCGACTTTGAGGTCATGAAACCGGTGGAGTACACTTCTCAACTGAACAACCTTTTCTGGGACTACGACCCTCCATAACCTCCGTCCTTCCCTTACTGTCTCCTACTCTACCGACTTACCGTAGTGGTTGAGCTACCTGTCCTCAAACTCACTTAAGACCCTCAACCACTACCTGTCCCACCGGACCGCACGATACTAAGTACCCCAGCGTTTTGACTCGCTGACTTGACTTCTCTTTCTTAGAGAATAAGTCTCTTGTTTCGAATGTCCACAACTTCATTCAAGTCTGGGTAACACCACGACAACCGGGCCCCGGTACCCTACGTCCTATTGACGTAAGGAGTACAAGATTCTTCCCGAAGTAAACCCTTGAAAACCCCCAGGGACCTGACCCGACGTTCACAGCTAAAAGAAACAAAGAGAATGAGAAAAAAAAAAAAAAAAATTGGTTTTCAAAACTTGCAGACGTCTTTATGTCATTATTTTGTTTGGAGTCACACGGGTAAAACTGAACTTATCAAGGGTGGGAACATCAAACGAAGAAAAAGAAAAAAAAAAAAGAGGGGAGACGTGTGTACCAAAAACTTTCACAATACAGACATACATAAATGAAGAAATAAAAGTCCGGTCTACACAAAATTGTGTTTGGGGTCTGTCGTATACGACAAGTGGTCCTTGGGAAGTTATATGTAGAGAATTACCTGTGGTAAGGTCAAAACACGGATCGTACTAGTAATGACTTATGAGTGTTGATATTCTTGGATTCTTAAAATTTCTTGTGTAAAAATGACAATAAAAGGAAACCCCTCTTATATATACAATTGAGGAAACCAACGGTGGTAAGACACTTTACGTTAAGTCTCTGATGACTTTACCATATTTTTCGGTTTCAAACATCACTGAAGAAAACCGACCCTATTATTACAATCAATCAAAAGATAACCTAAATACTCTTATTCTTTTGATGGTCTTTCTAGAGGACACAATACACACACAAACCTGAGACTCACGGTAAACCTGACTCCTCTACCGTACTCCTCTACCGGTGACCCGTCCAGACGGCACTAAGCCTAAACCCTGAACTCACCGTCCCTGTACACTGACGACACGCTCCCAATAAAAACCCTAGACCCACAGCCGAAGAGCAGTCTTTGGTATCTTTCAATCACCCTCTACGTGAACACCTCCGAGTCTTTCGTTGTCCGTAACAATACACTCAAAAACTTGAAAACTTGTACCCAACAACGAAGGCGTTTCTTGATTCACCACTGTTACTGTCACTTTTTTGACCGGACAATGTTTTTAGTCACCTCCTCTTCCTTGGCCTCTCGTTCTATTCATGTTGAAATAGAAGTAATAAGTCACGGAAACCTCTACTCCTCGAAGGGCCACCACCTGCGTCCCGGTCGAACACCCGAACCCAAAACCGTTCCGACCGTGTGTCTGTCCCGGGTCACGGACCCGTCAACGACCTGAGGAGAGGGCACAGACCCGAGAAATGACCCAGACCTGTACATCCACTCCGACTGCCCTTGGGACTGCAGTGACGACACCCCGTACCACCACTTCCACGGGCCCCGGGAGGCACACCCCCGGAAGGACGACCACTCCCCGGGACGAGAGGTCGGGACCGCGGGAGACTGGTCCCGGAACCGGTAGTGGGAGGGACGGAGACGGGTCGGTGGACCCTTTCGAGGCTCCACCCCTTGTTTCACGACCAGTGACAAGTATAACCATCACGACGACTGAGGAGTCTAGACTCACCACTCCTCTCCCGTCCACCTCCAGAACAAACACCACTGACGTTTGCCATATCCTTAAGGGCTCTCTCGTCCAAAATGTCATAAACACGACAACTAGGACTGCCGGGTCTTCCACCTCTATTCGACACACCAGTACGCACACTTTGTCGATGTCGAGGGGTCTCGACAGGTCGACAGTGGAGGCTCGCCCGGGTGTCTCCCCGGGTCGACGGTCTGTCACGACCAGTACCCGGACCCCCCAGCCTCCGGGGACCCCGTTTCAACGGGGACGTCCCGTCCGGTGAGGGTTCCCTCTCTCTCACCCGAGAGCCACTCTTTCGAGTTGGATGGAGACGGGACCACTAACTGTCACTGGGTGGGACACGGTGTCTGCAACCACGGAACGACCGTGTCTGGAAGCGGTCGAAGGGACTTCGACTGTGTCTTTCCTCGTGTAAGGCATTACACCCGTGTGAGGGGTGGAATTTGTAGGTGTGTCTGCGACTGATGGATCACTCACGTACATGGTAGGGACTTCCCTCTAACGCACCGTCAAGTGTCGGACCCCCAGACCACTGACTAAGTGTCTCATGACATTAGTCACCGCAAAGTGTACAACTCTCTCTACCACTAACACCCTGACATTGTCGAGTACGTCTAGTCTCAAATTTGAAACCTTCCCTTCCTCGTTCATTGAGACGTTTTCGTGACTTTCCGTCGCTAACAAGGTCAAATCTACAATCATCTAGTTTGACGTCTTAGGAAAGGCATTCAGCTCTATCTTAGTCAAATTCAAGTCCTTCTACATAGTGAAGTCCCTGGAAATCTAAAGAAGGGTGAGTACGCTTAAAGGTTCTCGGTCGGGGAGTGTCTCCACTGCCGGGTCCCGGGAACCACGAACTCCTCGTCACGGGACCTCTGACGTGATACCTTTGACCTGCGCCGGGCCTACGTCTGCCCCGGCCGAACAGAAACGGCAGAGCCTTGGTAGGTAGAATAGTCCTACTCCCACTGTGATCGCAAAACTTTCTACTGCGAACACCCTTCTCCCGAAGACTCACCTCTCGACGACGGCTCCACCTGGACTCACACTTGTGGTCCCGGTCGTTCCGGACCCGGGTCCCGGCGTTGCACCACACACGTCATGCCCGTCGTCGGCCCGGTCCCTACAGGGCTCTGAGCGTCCCTCGTGGAGGTGCGTCGTTCAGGGAGGAGCCGAGGTCCACCGGACGTTCACTGGAGTAAAGGAGACGTCTACAAAAGTGGACGCGGCTTCTCCTCTCACTTTGTCTCCCACTCTACACACACTTCTCGAGTCCCTTCCTGGGAGTGTCTGGTCTCTCACGACTCGCCCTTGGGGACTCTCGGTCAGTGTCCCTGTGGCCCTGTCGATGGTGTCTCTCCCAGGTCCCTCTGGGGGCTTGTCGGAAACTGACCCTTCGTTTACGTGTCTTTACGTGCCGTCACGGGTCAGTCCCACACGAACGAACACAGTCAAGAACACTTCGTTTCTTAAGACTGAAACTCTGTCGAGTGTGTCCTTCCTTACTATTGATGGCTCACTTACTGCCGTCGGTACTCCTAGAGTCGGAACGTGGTGGACATTCGGTCTCAAGCCGGGGTCCGCGAGTCCTGAGCCTTCCGGACGCCCACTCGGGACACGTGTCACCACCGTCGGAAGACGACTTCGTCCAAGAGAGGGTCAGTCGGCCTCTGCGAGGACTCCGGAGACCACCCGCGCGTAGTCCCGACTCTCTTGGTCTCGACTGCCCACCTCTCCTCCTCCTCCGCGAGGCAGACGTCCTTGCGCCACCGCCGGGGCCGTGACGGTCGGTGCGTCCGGACACACCCTGTTCACGTGTGCGTACGGGAAAGTCGGTCTCCTCGCGGTCCGGGTGCCGTGTCCCTGGACGGAATGTTCCCCTGTTCCCGAACCACCAGAGACTTTCTCACCTCAATCCCCCAAAAGCACGTCCCACGAGGACGTACTGACCACAAATGGGACGGGTTCACCTGCCCGGAGTCCACTAAGGACAGCAGGGTATACTGTCGTCCCTCCACCGACAGGGTCTAACACTCATGGGACGGGACAGCGAACACAGACTTCTCGACAGACTCCCCCTAAACGCCTCCGGGGGTCCCGTAGTCGTGGAGGTCAAAGACTCACGTGAAAGAACGATGGGCTACCGCCTCGACCGTTCAGTCCACAAAAGACTCTCAGGTCGTCTACCAACGTCTATAGTTCACCCGACAGGTACCTGACTATGTCAGTACTTTCTATGGAATCTTCTACTCGTCTAGAAATCACTCCTGGACGTGACATTCGGGGTCCTGGACCTCTACAGAAACAAAACCTACCTTTTCGGAGGAAAAGTCGATGGTCACCGTCTTCTATGACAGTAAACCCCTACCGCTCTCTGTCCACGTGTGAATCATTCATACGACATAGTCAAAAATAACAACACTACACGATTACAAATTAAAACGAAAAATTGAACCTTAATTGTTTCTAAATAAGATTTTTTAACAATCAACAAAGTCACAACAATATTTTGTCAATCATATCATAGTCAAATTAGTAAAGGTTTGACGTCTCATACCTAAGCCAAGGGAGAATCACATAACTTCGATCCTAGATGTACACCTGAACCTCGTGATCACGGACACCATGTCCAGTAGTCCGCACTGACAGACACCTCGGATGGGACGGAACAGAAGTAGGTAGGACAGGAGCGGTGACCGAGGAACACCTCACCTTGTTTGTAAACCGGGTAACCTACAAATTTTAGTGACGTCTACATCCTATGTCGTACGAACCCCGACCACGTGCCCCTACTGGGTCTCCCTACAACACCCCTCCCTCCACCCTCCCCCCAAGTACAAACCCTAGCGTACATGTGGGCACCACCTAAGTACAGTTACATACCGTTTTGGTTATGTCATAACATTTCATTTTATTTCATTTTTAATTTTCAAATTTTTTTTTTCAATTTATTCGTCCCACTGTTATTTTTTTTTATTTTATTTTTATTTTAGTGACGTCTCCCAATGTGAACCTCTTGTGTCTCCTCAACTTTAGAGACGAAAGATGACGAAAACGTATCGTCGGCAGGTCCATCCATGAGAACCACGAAAATTGACCGAGGTCCTACAGCAGCCAAGGGAGAAGAGTAGTCTTCGTGGACGTCCCGAGACCCTTGGAGTGGTGAGTCCGGGGTGACCAAACCCTCTTGGTTTGGTCGTGCACTAGGACGTGGCTCGTCCAGCAAACTCGCAGAAGGATCTTAAAGACATTATTTACGTTTGAAAGTTCTTTGTCCTTTAATCAGAACAAGAACTACGTCGGGAAACCCGTACATACGAATATCATCGTTTTAACGTAAGTAAGTCAGACAAATAAAAATCACCAAAAACAACATAATCCGATCTCTTTATCATTATCACTTGTCTATCTACACCGGGTTTATAATACGGATAATATATCTTTGTTCGTTCATCTTTAAGTTAAGACATTAAATAGATGATCGGAGGAAAGAAAGGTAAGATACGAGTCTAAACCCTCAAAAAGGGTTTTGTCAATACAAGTCCAATTAGTCAAAATAAGGATATCATCAAGACCTCCGTTCGTGGTGAATTGGCGAAGGGAGTCACCTGTACCGGCTGTCGACCGGGGTCGACAGGTGTGGACAGGGAGTCTACCTCGTGTGTACCGAGGACGAGAACGTGCCCTCTCACTCCACGCACACGCGACGAGACTCAATCGACAGTCGACACGGTACACGGACCGTCACACGAGTGAACGGTGTGATGTGAATGACCATGACGAAAAACAAGTTTTGAGGTCAGGAGTTTCACGGACACGTCTGTAGAGTAATTCGATATTCATCGACAATAATGCAACAAAATGTCCATTGTTCGGTCTCAATATCTACAGTACTAACACTTCAGAAACTTAACGAGACTCAACGATTTGAATCACGGTTAGGTCCTGAGCAGGTCCGAGTGAATTTGAAATCTTTTACCCGTGAAGAAAGGGAAGGTATAGAGTGGACTGCATATAAGAGGTAGACGGAGGGGGAGGAAACTATAAACCACAAGACCAAGGATGAGTGATTGAACAGTCACCCTACTAAAATAAAGGACCGGTTTTCTACATTCAAACACTCAACCATCAATAAATAAAAACAATTACCTCGTATCGTGACTCCCCATCACAAAGAAACTCACAGTTTTAAACCCCTATGACGTGAGAACTTTCTCATTGTGCCCAGTAAACACATCTTACCGAAATCTTACACCGGTAATTCCAGTCGAGTGACGATCAAGACGGTTGATAACGAACCGGTACTGAAAAGTCCCTTTTTTATTCTGAATCCTTCGGTGTGTCTACTTTGACCTCAACAACTATTAGTCAACCTCCAGGGACACTGACGTCTTTTTATCGACGTAAAACTTCTTTACACAAATCATGTTCAACAAAGAGTACACTCAATGTTCTTCGATTACTCGAGAACTATTTACAAAACAAAAGAACTATAATCTTGTCTCAAAAGATTAATCCTAGTAAAAACACCCGCTCAATGAATTGGAAGGAGACGGAACCAAAGGAATGAACACAGTACTCCGACAGTACTGAGTTGAGTCCACGCCCGCACCCCACACGGACCGTGGGTCGACCGACAGTGTAGAGGCAAGAACGTAGGGGTAGTATGGAGTCTTATAGGGAGTTTAGGACTGAGTGACGACCTCTAACACACTTCGGGGACTACCGACTAAACCTAAACTCACAAAGGATGACATCTTCATCAGTCAACACGTGTCCATCACAAGGTCAGTCGACACCGTATTTTGGAACGTGTTCAACAGTTTATCATCTTTCATCTTAAAATACAATAATGTAGTACTTTGTAACCAAGGAGGGTGTACAAAGAGTCCGTCGAGGGACGACCCGAGTCCTGAGGTCCACAGTCACACGGGTCTCACCTGCGGACCCTCGGACACCCCTCCTGTCCTGTACGGAACACCCACTTGTCTCCCCCTCCTCGGACTCCGGACGCACCGAGAGTCCTAGGACAAACACCCGTCACACGAAGGTCCTCTCTCTCTCTCTCTCTCTCTCTCTCTCTCTCTCTCTCTCTCTCTCTCTCTCTCTCACACACACACACACACACACACACACACACACACACACACACAATCACTCGACATTTTACACACAACCAGTACGTCACATCGGTTGACGTCCACCACGATTTTTGCTCCTTCTGGAGTACGTTTCATGTCCAACCTCAATCCTTAAATCTCTTACATATCACACAGGTACTCCAGGTCCCAGACAAGGCACTCACCTTTTGAACTGCGTTCAGTGCACCCTCTTGCTCTGACCCACATTGGTCTTCTCCACTCAATACTCTCATAATCATATCCTTTCTTATTTCCGTACTTAAACTTCTTTTTCTCTCGTCTCTCTTTTCCATATGGACGACTCCCGTCACCACGGGTACTCCACACCTCCAACAGACAATGACACGAACCACGTTAGGACAACCGGAACAAGGGCCTGGTGGAGCACGACACGGGCCGTGAGGGACTCCTACAGTCTTCACACACAACTTCTGTGTCCCTCTGCACGTCCTCGTCTCAGGTCGTTACTCGACCTTCAAGTCTACAGTGTATTCTTCCCTCGAACTTCTGAGTCACGAAGAACTCCCTTTGTAAGAACTTCCTCTTCCCCATGGGACAAGAAACGGGACAGACCATGAATTTTAAATCTTCCCGAGGTCTAGTCGAGAGTACATGCACGGACCAAGATCCGTACTACAAATAACAGGTACGGAACTCCATACCCGTCTCCTATGAGACATTGAAATAGGTGTAGTCGGAGATGGAGCCAAAGTGTCAGAAGAGGGACGTCCACAGCTAGTAGGTCGGTCTCACTTAAATAATACCACCAAAAATTCCAACAACTGGGTGTGCAACAAGGGATGAGCCGAATAGTGTCACGTGACCGGAATCTCTGCCGGAAAGACCCACCGCGGTCCTCCGACGAGGGTCACACCTCGACGACGGACCCAAGACCCTGGGCCGGACAGGGGGAAAACGTCGGGACCGGGACGAACCACCCTAGCACTGCACGTCACGGACCTCTTACGTCCAGCACCGGTCCGAACGAATCCTTAACCCCACCGACGGGGTCCTGTAGTCGAAGAAAATCTAAACGCCCTGAGAAGTCCTAAACATTCGTCTTCTCTCTTTTAAGTTCCCACCACCACCCAAATCACTCCACACGGTCCTTTATGGGGTCGTCAGGGGTTCCTTGAGTCTCCGCACTCGGTCGGTCAGTCTGTAGACCCTCACAAGACTGTCTGTTCGGGTCCCTCAGTTCCCGGTCACACAAACCTTGTCGGACCCCCGGTGCACTGACCTTTACCCGTGTCAGTGTCCCACAGGCGTAGACCGAGGAGAGGTGGTACTGAGAAAGTAAAAGATACCGGAAATTGGAAACCGTCACAAGTTCGAAATAAAATCTCAAAATAGGTAGCCAAGAGTCTAAACGTTTAGAAACTTAACACAACCCATCAGACCTGGTCTCTTTATTGACTCAGTGGTCAAATTTTTCAACTAATTCATGGGGTTCTTCCGTCTTGAAAGTAAGGGTAAAGAACTCTCGGAAAGTGAACCATTCTTTAAATTGTAGACGACCACTCACCTCAAGACTTACGTAGTTGAAGCTAGTGAAAACGTAGACAACGACGATTCAGCGAAATCAGTACAGGCTGACACACGCTGAGGTATCTGCCGTCGGATGGTCCGACGGGGCAGGGACCCTAAGAGGTCCGTTCTTGTGACCTCACCCAACGGTAAAGGAAGAGGTTACGTACTTTCACTTTTCACTTTCTCTTCAGCGAGTCAGTACAAACTGAGAATCGCTGGGGCACCTGACGTCGGGTGGTCCGAGGAGGTAGGTACCCTAAACGTAGACTAGAGAGGGATTTTCATACACATTTATCCAAGGCGGAAAAAGTGTATTTAAGAGATCGTACCTACACAAAATTGAGACTTAATCATTCATTTTAACATCACTAACCTTAAACCTACGTTTATTTGTGTAGCATAAAAAAGAATCCATGGTTGTCGGTTCCAAAGCCTCGATTTGGGATTACGTTTTCATACCCCGTGAGGTGACAATGTCGACCTTCGCGCACCTCGACGTCTACCGCCACACTCGTGTCAGACCCTCCGCAGGGGACCGGCTCCGGTGGAGCCATTCACCCGCTCCGACCCGGAGACGAGACTCGACATCGGAACAAAGGAAACTCAAGTGGAAACCCTTTCACAAATTCTAGACACAGTACCAACCACTGTCATAAATGCTTGGGACTCCAGAGAGTGTCAGTTCAACTTTTCCAGGCATTGACGTCTACATTCAGAAAGAAAATTCTTTTTCGACAAGAGGATTGGGAAGGAGAACCCAACTTTAAGAATTAATGTCCTAACCTGTGGTTGCCACTGCCACTGTTTTCAGTACTGTCACAACCCGACAGTCTAGGCGTCCTCAGTCTGGTCTGTCGGTACTCGTGCGACCCAGGCCTGGTGAGTCTCATACTCAGTGGCGGACTTTCGTCACTCTGTCCATTTCGACAAAATGCTAAAGTAAAAGTACATCTCATACCCGACGAAATACAACACGAAAATCAAGAAACAAGTAAAGAAGGAGAAAAAACACAGAAGGAAACACCAAATTACTAAAGAAACCACCGTACGAACACAAGAAAAGAGAGATCGAAGACACATCGATAACATCCAAAAATCTAAACACCAATGTCACAAGGAGTATATACAACTGGACATTGAAATAGATGAACAATTATCTTTACTGACTATCAGTAAATTCAAGTCTGTGTAAGATTTTCTAGACGTAAAAATGAGGGAAGGGGGTGTAAAACAAAAAAATACAGTAAAGCGTATAAGAATAGAGAGGGAATTAACATATATTAACATCAACGAACATGTCAAACATAAAATTAGACATAAGCTGAACATCAATATCAACGAAGATGTCAAACATAAAATTAGACATATGACTGAATGTATTTATTAGAAATCAGGAACAATACACAGACGGAAAGGATCACCCCAAAGGGAAAGGATATCCAAGAAGAAAAGGTGAAGCTCTTCTGGAAGTTGTAAATAAGTCACGTCCAAATCATGACTACTTAAGAAAGTCAAAGAAGTACAGACTCTTCGAGAAATTAGAAAAGAAGTTAAGGTTTACTAATAGAACGACCCAGCTCATTACCTCCAATGTCCAGAATGGAAAGTCGGTAACTATACATAGGACGGTGAGGGAAGACCGGACGTCTCGAAGACGATTTTTCAGTCAACTATCGGAATGCCCCCAAGGGAACTAACATTGAGGAGAAAAGAGAACAAAGGAAATCTTAGGAGAAATCGACATTGAAACGGCAAAATTAATACTGTACAGAACCACACCCAGAGACTCAAGGTAGAGTAAACCTTATCCTGGGAGGTACGAAGGACAAGGACCTATAGACAAAGGAAGAAGTCGAAACCCTTCAAAGGTCGGTATTAAAGTAGTCTACGTATAAAATGGAAGAGACAGAGAGGAAAAAGACCCTGGAGACATTACACTAAAATCATATGAACTACAACAGGGTCTCCGGGGAATTTAATAGGAATAAAAATTTTCATCGACTTCACCAGGAAACGATAAGAATAACTCACCAAAGGCAATAAGACAGAAGGGCTAGTGAACACTCAAGAAAACACGATGAACTAGACGAAAGTCAGGAATGTGACAAAAAGTAAAGGCAATAACATAAGAAGTCGAGACTGACGACGAAAAAATTTTTTAATAAAGGATCAAAGAACAATTTTAAGAGTGACACAAGTACATAAGGAAAGGGTCGAAGTCAATCGTAAGAATAATGATCATGAAGCTAAAAAAATAGACGATAAATAGAGATAAGTAATCAAAAAAAGGGGAAAGTAAACTTTGTATGAGGGGACAGTAACCACGACTTCGTCTTCGGAACTCCCACCCCAATCTCGACCAAGGTAAGGGAGATTTACACACGTGGGGTGGGGGAAGGACGTCACCGAAGAGGTGTGATCACCGCTCATCCGGTCTCGTGCTTCCCGATCTCACTCGACCCCACGTACGAACCACCGGGGTCGAGTGGTAGTCTCGGGGTCTGTTATAGGACAGGTGAGGAGACACACGTTTCCATGATAGTCACCGATGGCAGTGGGACAAGTCTGTAACTACACGAAATTTTCAAGACGGACAATTTGGACAGAGATTTGTTACATGGAAAGTGACCAAGGAAACTAAGAAGACATTTGACTGAGAGGACGACTACGACTCTACTCCCCACGGCCAGGTCTAGGGAGTCCCCTTACATTCTGGGTTTGTCAAGGGCTTTCCGTCCAGTCTAAACTCATCCTCTTCTGCTCTGACTGCTCTTCCGGTTCGCGGTCCTCTTCATGTCTGTCCTTTGCAAGTACAACTTTAACTCAGTTTGGGTCCTCCTCCACCAAGAAACACTTTCCTCATAAATTTCGCAAAGTCTTCTTTTTCTTCCCTCAAGAGAAAACCCCACGTCCCACACCTGGTCGTATCTTTAGGGGCACCCATTACCTTGTCGTCAACAAGTGGAGGCTAAAACAAAGACGGAATTAGATTTTCTGGTCAAAATTCTGGGGTCGTCTGGACTCCTTATCCGACGTGCGAACAATAACTACCAGTCTACCCGTTCCCACTCACGTTTCTTAGTCGAGGGGGTCTAACCGACGGTTGTGAATCGTCTCGCCGACGTGTTCCTGACACAAGTCCGGGGGTACAGTGACAGATCTCTTCCAACGTACTGACTCTTTCGGACGGAAGGGAAAGAATGGTGGTCGACATCCCAATACATGCTTTCTAAGAATTAATTCATGACACATTCGCAAACTACAATTTATAAAACGGGATCTTCTCCTGGGTCTTTCTGGACCAGACGTGTCAACGACGACTGGAAACACTGGTACACGGGTAGAGGGGGACGGGGGAGTGAAGGGAGGAGTGAGACGGACCTAATGTATCTGGTAGTAAAGTCGATGAAGGAACGTAGATTGAAGGAAGTATCAACGAATCGTCTACGGAGACTGAACAAATTTGCATTAATAGATGGATGAGACAGACAAGGACTCGTCTATCCGTCTACACCGACTTCTTCTGTTCACAACGTCACATCTCCCCAGAGTAAAAGGTAAGTGCCAAAGTCTGAACGTCCCCGGAGACCGGGGTGTCGCGTCGTTAGCTCGAGGACGTACCGGTAAAGTGTGGACGGTTGGAACCCCCACATCTCGTGATTACTCCGTGGTGATCACATGGCATTTGTAGTCTAAACCTTATCGGAACGAAAGAGACATTCGAAATAAAAGGAATCGAACTTCGTCATAAGTCTAGTAAGATCTTGACTGAGCGACTAAGAAGGTCAACCTGAACGACCCATCTTTGGTAGAGGTCAGTACCGTCTCAGCACGGCCGACGGTGCCTCTGACGGACACGGGAAGGAGGACGGACATGGGACGGAGTCGGTCGGTGAGTAGACGAAAGACAGTGACGAGAAATCAGACCTTAACATACATTTCTCTCAAAATGTCATACACGAGAAAAACACTCCGAAAAAATGAATGAGCAAAACTCTAAGTAAGTTCACCATTGTAAAACCCCGGAAATGAAAACCTGGATCATCACAAGGTAAGGTAATGGATAGTATCAAACAAAAAAATAAGTGGACAACTACTTATAAACCTAACAAAAGTCAACCCCGAGAATGTTTATTCCGATGTTACATGTAAATATTTGTTCCGAAACACACATGTAGACAAAAGTAAGGAAAACCCATTTACGGGTCCTTACCTCATCTACCCAGTAGACGATCCGTAACCGAATAGAAAAATTCTTTACCATCTCGACACAAGGTATCGACAGGGGAACGTGGGGGTGAACGTCACCAGTGTCGAAGACGACGAGGTGTGTAACGACCGTGAACTATGGTAGTCACAAAAATTACAATTGGTAAGGTCTTCAAACCATCATCTTAGAAGGACACCTAAATGAAGTGAAAAGGGATCACTGATTACCACAGTTTGTAGAAAAGTTCACACATACAAAGAAGTCACTTCCCAGACAAGTTCAGAAAACGGATAAAAGAATTAACCTAACTAAATAATAACTCAACTCTCAAGGAACCTGTCTTCAGAAATAGTTATACATTGAACTTTATGTAGAGAAAAACAAGAGGATTATCATAGAAAACTTTTCATTTTCAAATTTTGGAAAATATAACAGCTCAATACCTGGAACGAAAAGTACAATAAAGATGTTTTAAAATTAGGTCCTAGTGTTTACAAAAGACAACAAATTCAACATAAAAAAAAAAAATTAAATTTTAAATAAAAACCGACGTGGTCGACAAGTAGCGACACGTGTCCGAAAGAGATCAACCCCGCTCACCCTCGACACGAACCAACACCGTACCTGAAAGGGGACCACCCCACCTGGAGTCATCAACGTCGTGAGTCCGAGTCAGTCTCGACGAGAACCAACGACATGCACCTGAAAAGAGATCCCCGCACCTGAAGTCATCGACGTCGTGAAGTCCGAGTCATCAATGGCGGACTCCCGAATCAACGAGACGTCGCACACCCTAGAACGGTCTGGATCTAGTTTGGGTACAGGGGACGTAACCGTCCGTCTAAGAATTGGTGACATGGTGGCCCTTTCATTGTCAATACACCAAAATGTAAAAAATCCAGACACCAGGTAAAAATTAATTAAAAACATACACCACACTCCACACTTCGTCTCAAGAAGGGGAGGGGGGTCGTGTACATAATTATCTATGTGTCAACAAGGTCATTGTAAACAGTCTGAGAGGACGGGAAGGGGTGACGTGACGGAAACAGTCTTAGTAAACAGGGACTCATACACCCAAACAGGGACCTGACAGAGAAGAAGTAGTCAGACAAACCTGTTGTTTTGGTGTGACAAAATTAGTGACATTTATTAAGAAAATTTTCGTCCATCATAATAAATCGGAAGGTTAAAACAAGAAAAAGTCTGAATAAAACCAACTAGATCCAGGAAAGGTAAAGGTACGTGTAAGTCGATTGGACTAGTTAAAGGCATCACACGACTCTAAAAATAACCTTAAAGTAACTGAGACATCTACTCAACCTCTTCTAACTGTAGAACCGAACGACAGGTACAACACCATATACAGACGAACAAGTCTAGAAATCAGAGAGAACTGACATAAAAAGAGAACTGACCGAAAAGCGTAGAAGGCAAGTCAAATAGTAATTCATAAAAAACCACGATAACATTTTCACACAATCAGTGAATCAACACAGACTAAGAAACACTGGGGTACCTGATATTGGATGGTCCGAGGAACCAGGTACCCTCAGAGGTCCGTACTTATGATAATATTCACCAAGAATTTTTAAGTTAGACGTTGATAAACAATGATTATCTATCTTTATATAATTGAAAATATTTAACTATAGTATGGGACTTGTGAATAATTCGAGTGTATAATCAAAATCTTTGAATAAAACATCTTAAGTAACCTACAAGACGTACCTGACCACAATAGACACTTATTTAGGTCAAAATAAAGGATAGGTCAGATCAAGGAAAATAAGGAAATAGAACGGAGTAACGTGACTTTCTTAAAAGTAATGTCTCCACTTGTCTACACCATTCTCGTTTACAGACTGACTACCCCCCGCCCCTACCCGTAACAGAAAACGGTAATTCATGTCACCACGAGAACCAAAACACAAACACCGGAAACGACCCGCCTGGTCTAGGGGAAGACAATATGCCAGACGACTCTCAAAATTCCTCCTTGTCAATTTCTCCTTAAACAGTACGAAAAAGAAGTAGACACCGTTACTAACATAATAAAAAAAAACATAACTAAGATAAAACACACACACACAATTCTAATTAATGTAACTAAAAATTTTTTACAAATTGGTTGGAATTTAAGGACCCCATACGGAATGACGCAGTCCTACATTATGTAAAGAGTATATAATAACCTAACCTAACCGGATTAAGACGAATCTTAAACATGCGGACGCAAGTACTCCCTACAACCAGACATCAAAATAAAACTACAAAAGGGAGGATGACTTAAAAACCCTTCGCAAATAAAGAAGGAATTCACTTTTTACTTCGGTAGGCTTACATCTTATAACTAACACCCTTTTAACAGTCGATGTCAAACAAACAAAAAAATATATCCCGATGGGTCCAAATAAAGAAGAACTCTCTCGAAACCAAAGAAGACAGAAATGAATGTATAAAACAGGTAAAGTAGATTTAACAGGTTCAATGACGTATCTTAGCGAGTGTCATGAGAATAAATAGGAAAATTATAGGTATTTTGAACAACAGTACAGTATCGTGAGTAAGGACAACAACCATTAAGGACAGAAGAGAGGGGGAGAGGGGTATCAGTCAGACCCATCTGCAAACAGTTAAAATAAGTAGAATTTCTTGGTCATAAACCTATTATTCAGTCTAGGACATCAGAGACGGAAATTAGATCCGTAAATCTTACAATTGGAAATGATACTATTAATTATACCAATCCAAACTCAGAGAGTGGAACGATAAACAAACTCTTATCGAAAGCTGAATGTCCTTTTATCTCGTCTATCTCATGTCTCTCAAGGGTATCTGGGTCGTAAGCAAAAGAGGACAATTGTGGAATATAAGTATACTACGTAAACGGCGTCAAGGACTTGGTCCTAACCATGCAAAGTGGATAACTGTAAAAAGACAGGGTCCTGTAGTACAATGTACATCACTCACTGAACACAAGAATCCGAGAGAACGGACATTGTCGAAGAGTCTGTAATGAACATAAACTACTGGAACTATTAAAACTCCTCATGACGAGTCAATAAAACGTACTATGACCTTTTATACACACTACAAAAAGAGTAGTACCACCCAAACTCCCTTGCTTATGGTGTCTTCAGTTCTCGGCAAAAGTAGGGTAGTGTAATTCTCATGTATGTCGGTCGTACTAAATAACGACGACAACAACTGGCACTGGTCGACCGACTTCATCCAAATAATAATCGAAAGAGTTGATACTTCAATGAGAAAAAAAAGGGAAATGTACACCAGGACAGTGACACGGTCGGATGTGAAGTCCTCACAGGTACTCCACAAGTACTCCCGTCTCGTCCTCCGTACTCGAGGAAGGAAGGAAACTGCACTAGGAAGGGGCCGGAGTCCCTCAGGAACACGGACACGATACGTCCCTTGTACGCGGACGGAGGTCCCCAGGGAACGTGGAGACCCACGGGAGGACCACACGAGAAAGGGACGTAACAGGGTGTGGGACCTGAGTCCCTGGGAGCCCGAAGACAGACGAGGGACTCGGGTCCGGTAAGAACACAGAGAAAGTCCTCAATTACGAGATGTAGATCTTTTGACCAAGCAAACAAAAAAATTATTTTTTCTATAAATTTTGGGTGGTGCACGGTCTACATGAACCCTGAGTATGCTAACCACTTTCGAGGACGAGAGACCCACGAATGTAGGTAAGTCCGTCTCTGTCTGACAGCAGTATGTGTCTTATATGAATACAAGTGTAATATATTTCACTCTCCCACTACGTGTGGTATCTCTTCTGTCCAGTACTATTCATCTCACCACCCTCCAATGTCAAAAAAAAGAGAAAAATAAATCCACATTAACTGTTCATTTACAATTAATATGAATGCCACATCTCGTTGTACTACCAAATTATCGATAGTGGAGCGTATGAAAAAAAAGGGTAACCTTACGACTCTTGTGAATTCTAGATGACAGAATCGTTTCAAGTTCATCTCTCATGTCGTAATAATTGACATCAGTGGTACGACATGTCATCTAGGGTCTCGACTATGGAATCTTGACTTGCAAACATAAGAATTTGGTCGTAGAAAGGCAAAGGACGGAGGTTGGGGACCGTCGGCACCGAGATGCGAGACCATGAGACACAAGTGTCGAAAAAATCTAAGGAGTACATTCACCGTAGCACATCAAAACCCCCCAAGAAAGACTGAATGAAATGAATCGTGTCATCAGAGATCTAAGTAGGTACAACAACATATACCGTCCCAAAGAACACCTTAGTATAAGGTGACACATATATAACACACACATATGAACAAGTCAGTGATTTATCACAGACTGAGAAAACACTAGGGTATCCACGGACGGAGATCCCCAAAGGGTGCGGAGACCCGTGGGAGGACCATACGAGACAGGGACGTAACAAGGTGTGGGACCCGATATATATCTATGTGTGTGTCTCTCTGTGTAAAAATTAGGTAAGTAGGTAACTATCTGTACACCCTCCAAAGGTACAGAACCCACAATATTTATTAGGAACACTTGTACCTCCACGTCCGTCTGGAAACTCTGAAACTCAAGGAAAGAAAATACACATACGGGTCATTATCTAGTACGCCAACACGATAAAATTAAAATACTTCTTGGAGGTGTGAAAAGGTACCACCGACACGGTCAAATGCAGGGGTGGTCATTATGTGCCCGGCCCCCCACCCCACCACGAGGGAAAAGAACTGTAGGAAGGGTGTGGACAATAAACAATGGAAAAAAAACCTATTGCTGTCAATGCTGTCCACTCGTCACTAGGAGTAAAACCAAAAACTGAACACCAGGGGATTACTACTCTATACAACTTGTAGAAAAGTACACGACGAACCGAGAGACATACAGAAGAAACTTTTTGAGACAAATTCAGGAAATGGGTAAAAAAGAAAATTAGTATCCACCAAAAAACACCAAAAAAACGATGACTCAATATACTCAAGGAATACATAAAACTTATAATCGGGGAGTAGTCCATGTACTAAACAGTTATAAAAGAGGACAAGTCATCCAACAAAAAAAGTAAAACAACTAACATAGGAAATGACATGTTTTTGAAAAAAAAAATTAAATTTTTTTAAAAAAATAACTTCCTATTAACGAAATGTCTTAAAACAACAAAAGACAGTTTCGAGTTGTACGTAGTCGGTAGTCAGTCAAGTCAAGTCAGTGAATCAGTGCAGACTGAGAAACGCTGGGGTACTTAACATCGTGTGGTCCGGAGGGACAGGTAGTGGTTGAGGGCCTCAAATGGGTTTGAGTACAAGTAGCTCAACCAATACGGTAGGTCGGTAGAGTAGGAGACAGCAGGGGAAGAGGAGGACGGGGGTTAGGGAGGGTCGAGTCCCAGAAAAGGTTACTCAGTTGAGAAGCGTAGTCCACCGGTTTCATAACCTCAAAGTCGAAGTCACAGTCAGGAAGGTTACTTGTGGGTCCTGACTAGAGGAAGTCTTACCTGACCAACCTAGAGGAACGTCAGGTTCCCTGAGAGTTCTCAGAAGAGGTTGTGGTGTCAAGTCTTCGTATCCATATGTATATATAGAGGAGGAAAAACTTGGAGGGAGGGTAGATGGGTAGGATGGGGAGATCTAACTATGTCCTGGGGACAAACTCAAAGGACTCGGTATGTCGTTTAAGGGTTAACCGATAGACAAAATGTATACCATTACATTCAAAGGTACAATGAGTAAGGTAGGTAGAGTGGGAGAGGAGGGGAGAGGGGTACAGGTATTCAGATAAGAGATACAGACAAAGAGGTAACGACGGGTTATTTATTTAAGAAGTCATGGTAAAAAGATCTAAGGCACATATACGTAATCTTATGTTATAAGAGAAAGACTGAGTGAAGTGAGAGATATTATCCAAGATCCAAGTAGGTGGAGTAGTCTTGACTGAGTTTACGTTAGGAAAAATACCGACTCATTATAAGGTAACACATATACATGGGGTTGAAGAAATAGGTAAGTAGACAGCTACCTGTAGATCCAACGAAGGTACAAGATCGATAACATTTATCACAACGTCACTTGTTACCATACGTACACAGAAAAAGTTAAAACCAAAGGAGTCCATATACGGATCCTCACCCTAACGACCTAGTATGCGACCAAAATAAGGATCAAAAAAGTCCTTAGAGGTATGGCAGAAGGTATCACCCACATAGTCAAATGTAAGGGTGTTTGTCACGTTGTCGCAAGGGAAAAGAGGTATGGGAAAGGTCATAAATAACAAACATCTGAAAAACTACTACCGGTAAGACTGGCCACACTCGACTATAGAGTAACACCAAAACAAAACGTCAAGAGGTCATCACTCACTACAACTCGTAGAAAAGTACACAAACAATCGGTAGACAAACAGAAGAAACCTCTTTACGGACAAATTCAGAAAAGGGTGATATACTAACTCAACAAACAAAAAAACCGTAACTCAACAAACACGACGAAAATATAAAACCCTTAATTAGAAAACAGTCAACAAAGTAAACAATAATAAAAGAGGGTAAGAGTCCCAACAGAAAAACGGAACGAATATCAAAGGAAACGGCACGTTTTCGATAATTAAAATTAGTCCAGGGTGAACAAATGAACAAAAAAAAAAAAAAGTACAATGAGATCCTGTATCCAATATCTCCTAGAACGAAACTAAATACAGTAGCTCACAAGACGGACACAAAAGGAGACTCAAAATATAAAGACCAGAATGTAAATCCAGAAATTAGGTAAAACTCAAATAGAAACATACCACAATCCTTCACAACATTAAAGTAAGAAAATGTACATCGACAGGTCAAAAGGGTCGTGGTAAATAGCTTCTCCGACAGAAACGGGGTAACATATAAGAACGGAGGAAACAGTTTTTATTCCATGGGTCTTCATGTACTCAAACAAAGACCCAAAAGATGGAACAAGGTAACCAGAAATAAAGACAAAAACACGGTCATGGTATGATAGAATTACAGACATCGAAACACCCTATTAGATTTCAGTCCTTCCAACTAAGGAGGTCGAGGTAAGAAGAAAAAGTTCTGACGAAAACGATAAACCCCAGAAAACACAAAGGTATACTTAAAACTTTAAAATACAAGATCAAGACACTTTTTACGGTAACGATTAAACTATCCGTAACGTAACTTAGACATCTAACGTAAACTATCATACCAGTAAAAGTGTTATAACTAAGAAGGATGGGTTCTTGTACCTTTTTAGAGAGGTAGACACATACAACAGAAACTAAATAAAGTAATCACAGAATATTAAAAGACACATGTCAAGAAAACAAAGCCCATTCAAATAAGGATCTATAAATTAAGAAAAACAACGCTACCACTTACCCTAATTAAGGAATCAAAGAGAAAGACTAAAAAGTACAACATATATCTTTACGTTTACTAAAGACACATAATTAAAACATAGAACATTGAAGCGATTTAAGTGATTATTAATCGAGATCATTAAGAGACTATCACAGAAATCCCAAAGTATCCATGTCATAGTGCAGTAGACGTTTATCTTGAAATGAAGAAGTAAAGATCATTAAAAGACTATCATAGAAATCCCAAAGGATCCATGTCATAGACCTCTTCCGTTACCGTGGGGTGAGGTCATGAGAACGGACCTTTTAGGGTACCTACCTCCTCGGACCATCCGACGTCAGGTACCCCACCGATCCTCAGCCTGTACTGACTCGCTGAAGTGAAAGTGAAAAGTGAAAGTACGTAACCTCTTCCTTTACCGTTGGGTGAGTTCATAAGAACGGACCTCTTAGGGTCCCTGCCACCTCGGACCACTCGACGACAGACACCCCAGCGTGTCTCAGCCTGTGCTGACTTCGCTGAATCGTCGTCGTCGTCCATGTCATAGCACAGTAGACGTTTGTCACGCTCGAAATGAAGAAAAGGCTAGACCTAAAGTAAAGAAAAAGAAGAAACTAACGTCATCGATCCTAAAGTTCTTGACACAACTTATTATCACCACTTTCACCTGTGGGAACAGAATAAGGACTAGAACTCCCTTAGGAAAGCCAAAAAGTGATAACTTTTATTACAAACGACATCCGAATAGTCTCGAAGGACCACCGAGTCTGCCATTTCGCAGACGAACGTTACGTCCTCTGGGTCCAAGTTAGGGACCCAACCCTTCTAGAGGACCTCTTCCTTTACCGTTGGGTGAGGTCATGAGAACGGCCCTCTTAGGGTGTCTGCCTCCTTGGACCATCCGATGTCAGGTGCCCCAGCGTTTCTCAGCCTGTACTGACTCGCTCACGAAACGGAAAAAACGGAAAACATCCGAATAGTATATACCGAAAACAATACAACTCCACCCAAGGAGGATACGGGTAAAAAACTTCTCAAAATTAGTAGTCACTCACGACTTAAAACAGTTTCCGAAAAAGACGTAGATAACTCTAATAGTATACTAAAAATAGAAAGTCAAAAAATTGTACCACATAGTGTAACTAACTAAACGCACATGATTTCTTAGGAACGTAAGGACCTTATTTGGTTTGAACTAGTACCACATACTCGAAAAAAAAAAAAAAGGGGGGTTCTTGAGTCACAAAATAAAGTGGTAAAGAACGTAAACTTCATGAGGAACTACTGTAGGAACCGGACCCTGAGAAACGGTATCAGGAATTGGTGGTGTGTTGAAGTTGGTTGATGAAGTACCCCAAAAGGGAGAGACAGTCAAAATGTCTCCGGATGGGTAAGGGGATCAAAGAACAACAGTAGTTGTAATTAGTCCAACTAAACTACGAATTGTGTTTCCTGGAGGTGGTCGAACTTTATGTATCCGAGTAGTGTCAACCTACATTCGTGTGCATCTACCCGAACTGCGAACAAATTCCGAAACCGTTGAAACAATTAAGGTGTACGATTCGGTATCACCTACTCCCGCCACAAGTCGTGGAGAACGTCTCGTCATAATTACAGGTAATGTGGAGGTCGTCGTCACGGAAGGAGCCGGTACCGCCACCCAATATCCACCTCGGCTTAGAAATTACGTGGGTTTGGAGGGGGAGACGCACCGAGGTACCGTCGTCCCTTTCTCGCTCGAAAAACTACACAATGACTTAAGACAAACGATTTTCAAACAACTCCTAAAAACGTAGGTACAAGTAGTCACTATGACCAGACATCAAAATAAAAAAACACGACACAAACAGACCAAAACCATAGTCCCACTACCACCGGAACATCTTACTCTAACTTTCACAAGGAAGGAGACGTTAAAAAACTTTCTCAAAATCTTCCTATCCGTAATCTAGAGATTTACAAACTATCTTATGAGGACACTTCGGTAGACCAGGACCCGAAAACAAAAAACCCTATAAAAAAATAGTGTCGAAGTTAAAGTCACGAACATTAACCCAACAAAAAAGATAAAGAAGGACCAAATCAGAACCCTCTAACTTGAAAGGATTCTTAGACAGACAAAGAAGGTCCAATAGGTAAAATAACGGTATACCAACAAGTATTATCAGAGAATGTCAGGAAACATAAAGACGTAACAGACAACACTGAAGAAAAGGTAAAGATTAAAACAACTAAACTAGGAAGAGAGAAAAGAAGAACTACTCAGACCGATTTCCGAACAGTCAAAACAAATACAAGAGTTTCTTGGTCGAAAATCAAAATAATTGGAAATGACAACAAAGAAAGTAAAGAAAAAGTAAGTAAAGACAAACTTAGAAAACTAAAGAAAGGAAGATGATTGAAACCAACGAAAAAACAAAAAGAAAAAGATCAACAAAATCCACATTTCAATCCAACAGTAAACTACAAAAAGAACAAAGAACTCCACCCTAACATAACGATATTTGAAGGAAGAATCTCGACGAAAGTGACATAGGGTATCCAAAACTCCATAGTTCAAAAGTAACAGTAAACGAAGATCTTTAAAAAAATAAAGGGAAAACTAAAGAAGTCATTGGACAACCAATAAATCTTTGCAAAACAAATTAGAGGCACACAAACACATAGAATGTCAAAAAAGAACATTAACTATAGATCAGAGAATCGTAACACTAGTCTCTTCTACAAACTATGTTAAAGTCAAAAGAATTTAAATGACTCCAAACTAAACACTGGGTTATACACTAGACAGGACCTTATACAAGGTACACGTCAACTCTTCTACTACATAAGAAAACGTAAACCTACCTTACAGGACTTCTATAGTTATTTTAGGTAGAGTAGATTACATAGTAAATTCTGAACACAAAGCAAGAATTATAAGAGAAAACTGATAGACAGGTAATCACACTCACCCCACAATTTCAGAGGATGAGAATAACACAATGACAGTTAAAGAGGAAAGTACAGACAATCACAAACAGAATACACAACTCCACGAGGACACAACCCACGTATCTATAACGTGGGTTCTCCCATAGAAGGAGAACCTAACTACGGAACTAGTAATACACCACAGGAAGGAATAGAGAACATTAGAAGAAATAAAATTCCAGATAAAACAGACTATACTCCTAATGATGAGGTCGAAAGAAAACGAAGGGTAAACGTACCTTATATAAAAAGGTAGGAGAGTGAAAGTCAGACATACACAGAAATCCAGACTTCACCCAAATAACATCTGTCGTATATATACCCAAAACAAAACCATAGGTAAGTCGGTTAGACACAGAAAACCAACCTCGTAAATTAGGTGAATGTAAATTTCATTAATAACTATCTATTAAAGGATAACGGTAAAAGAGTCAACAAACCCCAACTAAAACATCTAGTAAAAAGAAGAGAACACAAAAAACAGATATCTTCAGGGAAATTGTAAACAACATTTCCACCAAACCACCATGACTTAATAAAAAATTGAAAGCGAACAGACTTTTTGAAAAGTAAAGAATTAGTTAAAACTTACTCTAGGAACGGACCCATGACATTAGAACCAACATCTAAAAAGGAAAGTCAGGAAATTTATATAGGACGGTAAGAAAAGACCGGACGTCTCTAAGACGACTTTCTAGTCGACGATTCACATGTCCCAAAGGGAACATACAACGAACAACGAAGAGGGAACGACGAAAATTATAAGAAAGAAACACAAATCAGAAACAATCAAACTAATCATACACAGAACCGTACAAAGAGGAACCTAAATAGGACATACCCTGAGAAACACGGAGAACCTGAACTAACTGATAAAGGAAAAGGTACAACCCCTTTAAAAGTTGATATTAGAGAAGTTTTTAAAAGAGTATGAGAAAGAAAAAGAGAAGAAGAAGACCCAGGGGATATTAAGTTTACAACCACACAAACTATAACGGACTCTCCAGAGACTCTGACAGGAATTAAGAAAAGTAAGAAAAATGAAATAAGACGAGAAGTCTTCAATAAAGGTGGTAAAATAGAAGGTCGAGTGACTAAGCAAGAAGACAAAGTCTATAAGACGACAACTAAGGAAGATTTTATAAAAATTAAAGTCATTAACATAACAAACATACAAATAAGAAATTAAGAAGACCCAGAAACAATTAACTAAGAACGTAAAGGAGGCAAGCCAAAAGTTCCAAAAACTAGTAGAAATGATAGTAATAAGACTTAAGAAAAAGTCCATCAAACGGATAAAGAAGAAGTAAATAAACCCGAAGACACGAAGATCAAACAAGGAAGTAAACACACCATAAAGAGACGGAAAAGTAATAATAATAATAAAAAATTGAATGACACAAACTCCAGAGGAAAAGGGTCCGAACTTCAAACTTAAAAAAGAAGGAAAACCAAAGACGGGAACATTCCAACCAGGTCACCAAACACAGTCGAAGTATATCCCACTCTGAACACGACTCACAAACAAACAAAGAGGAGACTACTCGTTACGACTCACTCCACCATTAGGACAGACGACTACTAACTCTAACATGAAAACAAAACAAACAACCAATCTACTCCTCAGGACGTGTCCCAAGATGACCACCAACCCACTACGGTCCAGAACATAAGTTCACCAAAAGAAACACACTCAAGAGAGATAAACTATGAGAGACCCCAATCAAGAGACTATCAGATCTCGGAACCTCAGTCACGAGCGTGAGGTTTCCGAGTCCCGAACTATCACTCAAAACGCACCAAGACAAATAAGAAAAGGAGACCAGTCCAGAAGGATAGGTGAGAGTCGGACACAAGACGTACGTGAAGACACAGACTTCCACGTAAGGACTACATAGGCACCTCTCTCTACATGAGGTGCAGGTGGATGAGCAGACGGTAGAACAAGAGGACATGTTTTGGGAAAATTACCTTACATCAGGGGTACAAATAAAAACGAAAACAACGGACACGAAAACCACAATATAGGTTTTTCTAACAACGGTTCAGACTACCGATCCTGTAAAAAAAATGTAACCCACAAAGAAAAAAAAAATCAATATGTCAAAGTCGAGAATGTACATTCAGATTAAGTAAAACTCAACCAAAAACATATACTCCATTCTATTCCCAAAGTAATTAAGAGAACGTACACCGACAGTCAAAAGGGTTGTAATAAATAACTTCTTTAACAGGAAAGGGGAATTCATAAGAACCGTCGCAACAACTTCTAGTCGACCAGTGTATGTACACCCAAATAGAGACCCAATAGTCAAGATAAGGTAACCAGACATACAGACAAAATACGGTCATCGTATGAAAAAACTATTAATATCGAAAAGTTTCATGAAACCTCAGTCCTTCACACTACGAAGGTCGAAACACGAAGAATGAGTTCTAAATAAAACGATCAGTCTCAGAAAACCAAGGTACGTTTATGATCCCAACAAACTACATGAATACGTTTTTTACGGTAACCTTAAAACTATTCCTAACTAACGTGACTTAGACATCTAACGAACCTTATAAAAATGTACCTCTAAAAGTGTCATAAGAAGATTGGGTTCTTGTACCCCTATACAAAAGTAAATAAACAGAAATTAAAGAAAGTAGTCATCGAAGTCCAAAGGTCGAATGTCTAGAAAGAGGAAAACCAATCTAAATAAGGACCCAAAAATTAAGAAAGTGAACGTCAACACTCACCCTAACAAAAGAATCAAAGAAGAAACCTATCAAACAACAATCACATATCTTTATGACGACCAACACATAGTGTTCAGTCCATCCGAAAGAAGGAACAAGAAGTAAGAAAAAAGAAACATAAGGAGATCGACTAATTAAAGTGTACTGGACAAAAGCTCGAACAACTAATAAGGAAGACGGAACTCAGACGAACACGGGACACGAAAAGAGGAAACACAGGCTAAGACAAATGACAAATGAACAAACCGATAACTAACGGAGGAAGATTCTCGTATATGACGGAGAGACTCCGCCTCATTCGTCGAGATGACCCCGAAGGGTCCACCGAGTCACTATTTCTTGGGTGGACGGTCACGTCCTCTATGTCCTCTGTACCCAAACTAGGGACCCAATCTTTCTAGGGGACCTCTTTTCGTACTGTTGGGTGAGGTCATAAGAACAGACCTCTTAGGTTACCTGTCTCCTCGGACCGCCCGATGTCAAGTGTCTCAGTGTTTCTAGTCTGTACTCACTCGTGTGTCGTGTGTGTGTCCGTCGAGACGTCGTCACGGGCCGTACGTCCTCCATAGAGTCCTCCGTCACGACAGGCAAGTCACACCTGAACTTGTACACACGTACTCTCGGGACAGACCTACTTCCCTACCTTACACTGACGCCGAAGTTCCGGATAAAGATTAAAAGTCAGAGTAATCCAGGTAATCAAAACAAACAAAACCAAACCAAAAAAGGACCACCCTCTATCTAAAATAACTTCGAGAAATATATTTTGTGAATGACAGAGAAACAGTAGTCACAAAGGTGAAACAGAAACTAAAACTACCAGAATTTAAACTGAAAATTTTACGTTCACAGAGAACAATCTTTTAGGACGTACATAACAATAATACGGTACGTTTATATATATCAACACAGATTTTTGAGAAATCAATAAAATAAAGGAAATAACATAAAAATCGTAGAACAGACGAACATCCAGTGGACTTTTAGGAAAAACTTAACTCTGTTTTCGAGGACGATTTGAAACGATTATTTAGAATGAGGAGTCCAATAAAAAACTTTGACAAAAACAAATCCCCCATTCCCTAAAAAACAAAGGAAGACAAACGGATATACTAAAGGAACATTTTATTAAAAAAATATAAACGACAATACATCCATTTAATGATACATATAACTTTGGTAATTTTAACGATATGACTTAGTTCACGAACCACTTGAATTCGGTCAAAAGGAAACGGAAATACATCCTCCCTTACTTAGAGTTGGTCTTTCGGTCCTTCTGGGGGCCCTTCATGAATTTTTCTGTAACCTTAAGACGAACAGATCCATTCCTACCATCACAAAAAGATCGTCGACCATGGATTCCACAAAGTACAACAATGAGACATATCTACATCATGAAATGTACAATTGTACAATTGTACACAGACATGTAGGTAGACATCCTTCAGTTCCAGAGGATAGAGGTAGGGTACGGGGACCTTAGTCCGAAGCCCCCGCCCCGACATCCATCGGTCAGAGTGTCCACCATCACTCCAACCAATGAAGGGACGAAAAGGGTCGGAGACGACGTCTTCGACCCTCCGGTCCCCACCTCGGTATCAGAGAGACTACCGACAAGGTGGGCTTGGTGTTCGTGAGACCCGTGGTCGAAAAGAACCGGAAAAGTGTAAAAAGAATGAAAGAGTAAGAGAGCCGACCCCAAGGAATCAAATTCTTCACACAAAGATAAAAATTATTCGAAGAGTTTGTGTAAAAATCTTGTCTCTATTCGATCTTTATTAAAAATTTCTAACTGAATTGCATGACTAAAACTAACATATTTCACGTCATGTGAACGAGAGAGACGAAGGGGTCTACAGAAACTGTTTCAACTGGGTTCCAGTCTCTCTACCGTTTATGTCATGTAGCATGTGTGACTAAGGAGAGTACTTCGAAGGAAAATTATTTCTACACTTTTTAAAATTTTTTCGACACTTGATTCTTTCTAACAGAAGAAAGACGTCCCTCTTGGAACGATCACTGTACATGGAATATAGTGTCTACCTGTCACTGGTCATGCACGGTTAGTGGTGTCATCGATTGGACCTGGTGTAGTTCTTCGAGTCGTGGCTGTACCTGGACTAACAACTCCACGACTCTACATTCACCTGACGTCAGGTCCGACACAGCAGGTACCAGGTCTGCCGTAAAAAGACCGGTCGCACTGTGAATCTCCGTGTCGATAAGCGCGATTCCTGAGCTGCCGTTCACCACGGAAACAGTGGGAGGTCTGAAACACTGTCAGACCACCCCACGTGCAGTGTGACCCGCAGTCACACGACACCTTGGTGTCGGAGTCCGCGTAGGGTCCAATACCCACGACTCTCAGCTTGCTCGATCGCCCTTCTCACACTTACTCTCCACGTCAGTTCTCGAGAAGTCCCACTTCCTCACACGTACACTTAGTCGTGCGGGACAGTGTCCTCAAGAAAGGTTTAAGGACGAAGGACGACTTCATGACCACTATATAATAACACAACAAGGAATTGTCGTTTAACACTTACAGCAATAAAGAACCTGTAAACCACCACAGTTTCCCTTCAAAGTGCCAATGAAGTCTCTGGGTACCCTTAAGTCCTTCCCATCTATAAAATCCACACTTGAAGGACCAAGTGAAACGTCTACCTCCAAGGTGTTGAAATGGTAAAATAAACAAAAATTTTCGGTGACACGACGACGACGACGACAACGATTCAGCGAAGTCAGTGTAGGCTGAGACACGCTGGGGTGTCTGCCGTCGGGTAGTCCGAGGGGGTAGGGACCCTAAGAGGTCCGTTCTTGTGACCTCACCCAACGGTAAAGGAAGAGGTTACGTACTTTCCTTTTCCCTTTCACTTAAACGAGTCAGCACAGGCTGAGGATCGCTGGGGTACCTGGCGTCGGGTGGTCCGAGAAACCGGGTACCCCAAAAGGTCCGCTCTCATGACCTCACCCAACGGTAACGGAAGAGGACATGACTCCATATCAACTGTGTAACACTTGATACATAAATTTCTCATGCCAACTCAGCTAGTAGGGCACACGTAACCGTTTTCGAAATGGTGTCAGTCCTAATGTCTGTGACGACGGATCCCAGAGGACCACGGGGACGTTCCGGAGGAAGTGTCTCCAAAAGATCGTCCACACACTACCACAGAGTAACACCAAAATTAAAGACAAAGAAATCGTGGACCACTGTAGCTCGGTAGAAAGTCCACGAAGTAACGACTCCACAGACAAGTCTACGGAGTGAAGACAAAAGAAAAATAAAAAAATCAAAAGAATGTCGACTCTAAACTCCCCGTACATATACATACGTTAAACTCTATACACTAGATATAAATTCAGGAATAATCTTTATACCAAACGTTTATATAAGAGGGTCAGACACCGAAGAGGAACAAGAGGATTATCACAGAAAACTTTTCGTCTCAAAACTTAAAAAATATATCGGGTCAAATAATTAAAAGAAGAAAATACCTAGAACGAAAACCACAACACGGATTCTTTAGAAACGAATTAGGTTCCGGCGTAAAGACCCCAAAAGAGGGTCTTCAAGTATCAAAATCCCGAATGTTACAATCGAGACACCAGGTAACAGTCGACTAAAAATACACCACACCCGAGAGATACGGGAGTGTACACGTACACGACGGCAAGGTCAGGTAAATAATTCTTCCGAGACGAAAGGTGTCCCATGACGGAAACCCGGTCAACGGTCCCATTTGAGGGACCACCAAAGAGAGACCCGGCACACAGACAGGAGGTAGACAAACAGAACTACGGTAACGACATCGAACACCTACCATGACCGAAGTGACACAGCAGTAAGAAGTTCATCAACACTTAGAGGTCGAACCAGAACCGAGAAGATTCACGAACCGTAAAGGTACACTAAAAGTCTTTAGCTGTAAAACTAAAAAGTTTTCCAAGATAACCATAAAAAATAAACCCGAAGTATCCGACCTAACCTTTCATAACAGACTCACAAAGTCTTCTCAAACATGACATCTTATCCACAAGAAAGAAAGAATTACAAACTATCCTAAAAGGTCTTTGGAACACTCGGAACTCGCAAAAAGAGAGTATCTGGGATGAAGGGTCTGCACTTGAAACCACGATTCCTTACAAAGCTAAAGTACATCGAACAGATTAAATAATCGGACTTGAAAAAGTATCATACGGGAATAGTAGGAGAGTTTAATCACTTGGGTAGTACTTTACTACTAAGGTGAGGACTCCCATCATTACGCACAGACGTGTCCCCACGTGTCGAGACCCGGGACCAACACTACAACGCCACACCACTGGGCTCAGACGGACACTATCTGAGAGTTGTCTCACTGAGGTCTTTTATTTTGGATTGTTTTTCCTCTATTCCATTTTCGATCACTTTGGACTCAACCCGGACAGGGGCACGACCGACCGTCACAACTGGGAACAAAACTGCCACCTGAGACCAGCTCCTTATAGGTAGTGATCCCCTCCGATTCCCTTCTCACAAACCATCGAAGAGACTCAAGTCTTAGTTCGACATTCCTCTGTCCCCTGAATATCTTTCCTCTTTCCGAAACAAAACGTAACATTACCCGAACCCTACCAAATTCGACACCTCCCGCATACAGTGTCTCAACGGAGTTAACGTCGAGGACGTTCTGAGGGGTCTTGGGGATTTACACTGTGTACTCTAACCAGACTTGGAAAGGTATCAAATACAAAATTAACAGTGTCTAAACTACCAAAGGGGTAACACATGTCGAAAGAAATTACACGGACCCTTATACCAGACTATACAGGACCACCTCTAGAGGTAGTCTAGCGTTACCTCACGTCTACCACCTAAATAAAATTATAGACACATGGTAGGCAAAGAGAAGAGAAATGTCGAAATGGAAATCAGGTTCACCTACTCTTTCCTCTCTTTCATTCCGGTTTAGTCTTGGCAACGTATCACTATGATGCGCTCTATGGACTCAGGTGGGGACATCTTCATTCAGGAAAGAGGAGTCTTTCTGTGAACCTAAAAACCTCCGTACAAAAAAGGAAACAAGACGCCAAAAATCCCTCTACATAGGCTTTGGTTTTTAGGTATGATATTGCGAAAAAGTAGAGTTCTGAAGTGACATGTAAAATGTAATTTTTTTTTATCTCAAATACCATTGAAATCATAAATCTTCAATCTTTTTTCCAAAGTTATCAATGAGTAAAACTTCATTCTTATCATTTGGTGGTTCAACTCTGTCTCTTGTACAAGTACAACTTATTGAGAGTCTCGTTCACAAAAGTGTCACTCCCCACGACACGTGTGGGTACACCGAACATGAGTTGAACTCGGTTGTATGGTCATAGGCACACAAAGAGTCAGATTAAACCACCAACTAAAAAAAGTGACATTCAGTATAAAAAGATAAAGAAACACGCGGACCGTGTAAACCCTACCTACGGTCCACAAACCCCAAAATGAAAGAACCCATGTCTCATAAAACATAAGGAAGGACACGTACAAGGACTCGACAAACACTGAGTGAAGTCACTGAACCTGGGCACCTTCGTCTAACCGGAGTGGGACCCGGTCACAAAGGACTCCCGAGGTGGACACCAGGGCACACTCGAGGCAAAAGGTGAGACCGACGATCTCTGAGAGAGACTAGGACCTCTTGAGACCTCCCTCGCGTCCAAGAGAGGTAAGGTCCAATAACACAGGATTCATGTCTCGAGACCCCCTTGGGGGACTCGAGATCGAAACATGATCCGGAAACGGGTGGGAGGACTGTGGTGTAGGACCTTCGGGGTGGGTACTCAGTCCGTGAGAATCTGGTAGACATGGACAAGAAGATGCCTTACGATAGGGCGTGTCGGGTCCCATGTGACAGACTTTCGGTAATAAAGTATATAAAATAGAAAACAAACATTAATAGAATACACCCTCCCATTTAGACCAATCACAGTTTTCAGGTCGAGTAAGAAACTAAAGAATTTAATAGAAAGAGGGTGAGATTTAACACAGTAGCAATCGGATGACCATAAAAGGGCAATTAAATTAATGACCAGGGAACCCCAAACCCTCTCGACAGTCAACCAACACTCGAATAAAGGACAGTGTTACCCTAGCATTAAGACCTTCGATGAAGTTTACGGAGTCGGTGGACCTCTCTCTCGGGACCTGAAGCTACTGGACCTCAACAGAAAAGTCGCAGACAGGAATTCTTGTCCGGAGTACAAAGAAATCACTTCTGGTTGCCACGTGTCAACTCTTAATTAAAGATTGAAGAGACAAAGGACATCCTTCATCTTCGTGATAAATTTCCTCTATTGAATGGCTCTAAATATTTGACACTTAAACGGATATTACTATTAACCAAATAATGTAAACTTTGTCTTCGACTACGTGTTGTCCATTCAAGAAGGAACACGTGGGGGACGGGGTATGGGGGACACTTCACGTCAAATGGTCGTGAAACGTCAGTCATGTACCATCCCGAGTCACACCCGTGTCCCCACTGCTAACCGATACTCAAGTCAAGTCAGCGAGACAGTACAGGCTGAGAAACGTTGGGACACCTGATGTCGTACGGTCCGGAGGGACGGTCCGGTAGTGGTCGAGGACCTCAAAAGAGTCTGAGTACAGGTAACTCAGCCACTACGGTAGGTCGGTAGAGCAGGAGACAGCAGGGGAAGAGAAGGGCGGAAACTAGAAAGGGTCGTAGTCCTAGAAAAGGTCACTCAGTCAAGAAGTGTAGTCCACCGGTTTCATAACCTCAAAGTCGAAGTTGTAGTCAGGAAGGTCACTTGTGGCTCCTGACTAGAGGAAATCCTACCTAACCAACCTAGAGGAACGTCAAGTTCCCTGAGAGTTCTCAGAAGAGGTTGTGGTGTCAAGGTTTTCGTATTTAAGAAATTACGAGTCGAAAGAAATATCAGGTTGAGAGTGTAGGTATGTACTCATGACCTTTTTGATATCGAACTGATCTACCTGAAGACAACCGTTTCATTACAGAGACGAAAAATTATACGACAGATCCAACCAGTATCGAAAAGAAGGTTCCTCGTTCGTAGAAAATTAAAGTGTCGAGGTCAGTGGTAGATGTCACTTGGATTTCATGTCCCTTTAGGATTTATCCACATCCCCACACACACACACACACACACACACACACACACACACACATATCTGTCAAGACGTCGTCACACGTCTCGTATCCGCAATAAAAGATTCCTGTACATTGTACCCGTCGGGTCCTTTTGACCAAGACAAGAATAGAGACACGTCTCTTACTAAAGTTATAAACCTTTTCGCAAACCCTTTAAACACGGACTGAGATTGCAACGGACCCGTCGGAACACAATACTCCACGTACTCTTCCGTGACTCCTCGGCACCCCCTCCGCCCCGTAAGTCTACCGAGGGACGGCACCTTCCTTCGTAGCACAAGTCTCCTTCGTGAGCGGACACATCTCCTTGTCGGCACCTTACACTCCACACGTACCGCTCTGGCGTCCCCGAAGTCCTCTCTCTCTCTCCTCGGACTTTCTGTTCAAAATGGACTTACTTCCCTTTCTCTCCCTGGTCCTCTTCGTCCCACTACCCTCCACTCTCTTCCGTCCACACACCCAGTCCACGGTCGGTGGAGAGGTCGAGGGGTGGTCATGCCTCTTGTGCCGGTCGAACCCCCTACGTCTCGGGAGTCTCGATACATCCTCTTGAACCTCTACTCGTTCCTCGACAGAATTCGTCACTGAAGACTTGTAGCGTTGGGGTTCGGTACACTAAGACTCACGGGTACCGCAATAATGATCCTCGAACCACAAGAGGGTCCACTCCTGAGAACCGCATCCCAGACACTTTACGACACACGAAAGACAATTACGAATTTAATATATGTCTATGACGAACACTCTTAAAAAAAGGAAAAAAGAGAAATTACTGCCCATTAGTTAAATATTGTAGTATGATTAAACTCTTAAACCCGATCCCCGAGGTATCGAGAATGGTCTAGAAAATTCCTTAGGTACTGGGTTTTTTCCACTTCTTAGGAACAAGATCCAGAGTAGGTGGTATAAGATGATGTATTAACGAATGAACTCCATGACTTAATTAACATCCAAGTAGAATATTCTAATTGTGTTACCATAATACCTACTAAAACAGGAGTCCGAATGTTCATAGACTCTCTTCTTCAGTTTTGGAAAGTTCCTTTTGGTTAATTCCATTCGTTCTGGTAACCAATACGAAATGGACGTCTAGTCACAGGAACTCATAAGACAATTATTGTTTTTGAAGACACAAAAGTGTATCCGTGCCTATTTCCGCTTCCGTTATCGATATTTGTGCAAAAACGGTTTCTTACCGAAATCCGGAGACCTGTACTCGGAGATGTGGGTCGTCGCGATGTGCCGCAGCAAAATGAATGGAGGTCAGATATCAGGGGTCGTCGTCAAGGGAGACATGTCGGACTATCGGGGGGTCTGCACCAGTCGCTGTGTGTCGATAGAACTGGGTGGGAACCACTCAACCGAAATGACCTCGAGGACAGTGTCTGGGAACCGTGCGACCCGTCATCTACGGGAGGAGATTTCCCTACGGTCAAGTCTACCACCCACTATCTCTGAAGGGACATTCCCCTTGCGGTCAAGTCTACCGACCGCTATCTCTGGAGAAGATCCCCCTACGGTCAAGTCCACCACACCAGTCTACCCGGAAGTGCGAGACCCCCACCAAAAGTCAGTGACCCTCTATTTATCGACGTTTTTGAACTTCTTTAGAGACTACTGCGTTAGGGATAGGAAACGGGCAAACGGAGGGAGGACAGCACACACAGGAAAGGATCGACACATCGGGACTCTTGTCGTGCTGTACACCAGTACTCGACACCCTATCGACCCGGGAAGACTCGTGTCTTCCCCACGTCACCCTACACCAGACTTCCCCTCTTACCCCAAAGGATTCGAACACTGTCAGGGCCTGTTACCTCCTGCCTACCGTCCGAAGTGACGTGTAACGACTACGAGACAAAAAACGTTTGATCCTGACACCGTCACAGGTAGTGAGAGTCCACTTACCAACGAGGTCTCCTCCGGATGACCCACGAAAACAGAGACCCGAGACCAACACAAACAGGAAGTGGAGGCGTAGTCAGCAGACCTACTCACCGACCAGGGAAACCAGACCGACCCGGTACACTCCGGGTCGTTGACGAGATTTTGTCCAACACAGTAACACTCGTCCTCACCGCTCTACCCCGGTCAATCAAGAGTTGTTCAACACAATGGTTGACGGAATCGTTGGTCAAATAAAAATGAAATTGAGAATTCGTGTCAATGAATTTAAGGCATCAAAATGCACATTTTAACGTGTATGCTTCACTGACTAGAGTTCACAAGAGGGTACTAAGTCAGAAATCCTGGATCAAGACGACACCACCCATACAAAGATTCATGTGTTACCAAGGTGTCTTATTGAAGTCTCTACGAGGGTGTCCAGAGTGACGTAGAAAGAAGGAGTCTTAAAGGGAAAACAACCAAAGTAAAAGAAAATGTTAAAACTTACTAAAATCAAACCAGAACTTGACAAAGATCAGTAGGATAATAATATCGAAAGCCAATCGAGATCAATTCTCCTTAGCGGTCGAAAAACTGAGAAGGAAAGTAAAATTACATCCGCCCTTGACCCACCGTGAACCCCCAATTTACGGAACCTAGTTAGTTCCTTACAACAAATATGTCTTTCACAAACTTTGGTGTCAAGTCTTAGGTCTTTTGACCTCACTAGGGAGAAGTAGAAAAAAATTTTTCTTGGTAAAGTTACGATTCAAAATAGAATAAAAATACTGATCTAAAAATTTTTTATTAACCGACTATAAATTTTAAGAAGTGAATTCGATAAAATGTAAAATTCTAATATAAATCATAACACAGAAAATTCCCGTGACACTGGGACAAATTAAAAAAAGACTGTATTATACTATCATATAAACATACATCATATAATGGTACTTAACACTCAACCCTGTATTAATACTTACTAGACTTTTATGGTACTATGAGTCTCGTTCTGAATGTACGTCCACTCCAATTTTCTCGGAGAGTCTCCAGTACTAATACTGTGTCTAGGGACTGACAGGGATCCCAACTCCTGAGACTACCTAAAATAACTTCAGTGGTCCTTGTTTCTCAACGACCGAACCATAACCGCGTCACCCCCACAACCGGACCCGTGACCCTGAGACCTTTGCTCGTTCACCCAGGGCACGAGACGGACACGAGTCGCTCCCTCCACCCCCAGTCCCCCACCCGAAGACCCGTCTACGAGGGAAGGTACACACACTCCGTCTAAGGACCCCCAACGACACCCGAGAGTCCTGTGGAACCGGTAACCGTCAGTAGGACGGGTCGCGAGAAGGTGCACCGCTTACGAGGTTCACACTACACTTGTAGGCCATGGTCTGACTTGGTTGGACTTCAGACAAAAGATCCATTGCGGTAAAGGTTTATGACCTAAATATTTACCCAAGTGCAGAGGTTGGAAGTTTGGACGGCGTAGAGGAGACCGAAGTGAGTCTGTCATGGGAGGCTCCTCGTCCGTTCAGACACTCCCCCTTCCGACGTCAGAAACGTCCCAACATTGTCCTCCAGCGGTGGTGTGACACGTGACGGTTTCCGATCGTCCACGCACACTAGTGTGAGTCACCAGTGTGAGTCACCTCTCCGACACAGGACGAGTGACGGTCACCCACACTGGTCGTCAGGCCGGGTGACCCCACTTTCTGAGTTCGTACCTCGAGGGACGGCACACACGGGGTCGTGGGATAACCCTGCCCATGTGACGGAGACACGCACAGATGAAAGGTAAGCCTACATCGACGTCGGTGCGCCTTGTAACTACGACACAAATCCAAACGAAATGGTCTGCACAGTCCTCGACTGACGAATTTCATAGTAACGATTATAAAAGGGATTCATCTCTCGTCTGAAAACGAGTCGGTAAAGACATAACCGTGTGGACAAAGGATTGTGGCAATAGTAAACCCCTGACTCACACGTGTTTGCAAAGTAGACGTCCTTAGGATCATTCAGAGTGAACGCGGTACGGTAGGGGTCACGTCTCTCCCCAGGGCCCGACGACCTTTCAGGAAGGTATAAATTGAAGTGACGACTAGCGAACTACTTGCCACACGCGTCGGGTGTTCACTCCGTCTGCCGTGTCGGCGCTCGAGCCGAGGTCTTGGGAGGCCGGAAACGGTTCTCTCTGCACCCCGGGCCCGCGCACCTCGTCTCGTCGAAGCTCAGGAGGGGCCCGAATCCGTCTCCCTCCACTCACGAGTACTAAAGACAACCTGCCCATGACACCCGTGATGAATTTTGATAATCATCACAGTTTGAGGTACTTAAATTTACAGGGAGTGTCTTTTAGTTTCCCTTCCGATATTGATAGGTTCCAGAACATATCAGTGAGTGTCCCAACCAATGAAAATCTCGTCTCTGAACTGACCAGGGTAGAAACACCACTGTCCTGTGACAAGGCACCTTGGCTCCCACCCGGTCTGGGAACCAGGACCAGTAATTGCACGGCCGGGACCGACCCGTCGACATACCTAATAGTCTCGTACCTTCGGTAGTCCCGTCACTTCACAGAACCACGAGAGTCCGGACGTACTGTAGGTAAGCCTTCCACCCCAACAACCACCCGAATTCGGCTTAAACCCCTTCCCGTGACTTCGGTCGTCAAATCTGGAACTTGGAACCTTTGTACGGAACCCTTGGTACCTCACTTTCCGACCGTCTACCCTCTCCTTCGGGGCACACCAAGTCACCTCACTCCCGACCCCCCAACCCTCACCTGGTCCGAGGGACCCACGACACGGGAACCTACTAGTTAGGTCACCTAGTAGCAACGACCAAACAAAAAAAAAAGAAAAGACGTTAAGTGGAAATATCGAGACGCAGTCTAAAATGTGTGGAACGGTGAGGTCGACTTACCTACAAGCTTATAAGTATAGTATTGTTTTTAATATTTACCCTTTTAATAAATTTAGTTACAAAAGAAAATATAGGGATAGATCTGGAGTCAAAATGAAGAAATAATATTTTAAACAAAAGGAATATTCTAACCCTAAAATCTGAGATTTCGGTAGATATCATCTAATGTTTCAACACTTCTGACTTGCACGTGTGCGACACGAGTCACTTTAGACAAAGCTCACCTTTTCCAGTGTCAGACGACGAAAGGAGAAGGGATCCTTCTCGAGGAAACCAATAGCCTTCTTCGCCCTCCTCTTCAAGTGTCACTCATGGAGTCTCGGGACGGCGAAAACGGACTGCAAAGTTGGGGTGAATGTGACTTGTTCGTACTCCAAACTACTTCCACACTATTCCTCGAAAATCTGTACCAGGACGCCAAAAGAGCGGTACGCCACAACCGACCCACTATTACCGGGGAAAGTTACGAGACTTCTCCTCCACTACCGACCAAAGGACTCTTTGGGGACTGAAGGGACACGTCGTGTGTCCACGTGGGTCCCCGCCGAACGTATACACACCAAATAGGTGTCCGTAGGTCTACCCACGAAAGACATACCCATTGGTCCATCACGACATGAAACTTTAATGACCCTGGCACTGAAACCTGTTCGTCTTACTTGAGGAGGGTGCATCCTTAACCGAGTAGTCACAAAAAGTAAGTTTTATAAATTGAGACATGGGTGACACACCTTTCATAAGATGTGTCACGGAAGACATCGAATGTCAGTCCTGTCTGGGTTTTAGTCAGTCACTACCCGTATGACCCCACTGACACAGTGAATCACTGACGTGTCGAGAGGGAGATCCACCGAGACGTCGCGAGGCTACCCCCGCTCGTGGACGGTGACACCCGCGACACGGACACCTGCACCCGAGAGATATGTCTCGAGGAGTGGACCTTCGACCTCTTCTGGGACTCCGTCAAGAGGTAGACGTGGGGTTCGGTAGCTCAATACGCGAGGGGGATGTCCTGCATCGAAAATAAACGGATCTCAAATCTTTCACGTACAACCATTATTCACTTGTAGGACTAAAATGGTATAAACAGTCAAGTCAGATCAAAAACCACTGAGGAAACCATTCCGTCAAACACAGCCAACCAAGGTCAACCTTACTTACTTAAAGACATGTAAATCTGGTTGTCTTGCCCGTAGACAGAGAACTCTAGGACCAGTAGGGTGTCCTCAGTAGGGGGACGAGTGACGTAGTAGAGGTCCCCCTTTACATAGGGTATCGGTACGGCCAGAGCAAGACACAGCACAAGGATTAGACACACAAACACGGACCTTGGTGAGTCTACGGGTGCGTGTACCACATCCACACACATAAACTGTTACTCGGACAGCGACGTCATCCACAAGACTCGTGGACTCTTCGAATCTCCGTCCACCGTCTGTACTTGACCTCCGGTCCGGTGTGAGGGACCCTGGTCCCTACCGTGAGTACGGAGTGGATTTCGGTAAGTCTGAGATTTTTACAAGTTTGCGACGGAGAAACCAGGATTTTCGGTCCAGAAGGAAGGATCTTTACGAGCAGAAGGCTTTTCGACCCAAGTGGAGTCTTTGCACGTCTCGAAATTTCACTTCGGAGACTTTTAACCAAACTCCACTCGTACTGGGTCGCACACGACCCGACGTCCCGTGTCACGTCGGACCAAGCCTCCTCCCGTGCGCGTATTCGTATCAACCGCCGGACATCCGTGGTCACGGCGTCTCCTCTTCCGGTCTCGAGGTCGCGCATGAGCCCGTCACCAGTCGAACTAAAGTAAGAACTGGACCCGAGGACTCGAGATGGTGTCAAAGAGATCTAAAATGAAGACATCTCTACGGACAACCATAATTCAAAGACCCTTTAACACCGGAAAGGACACTTCATTCGGGGTCCTCCCGTACTGAAAGGCAACTTCATCGGGTGGTAAGTCGATTTTTATGGACACAAGAGAGGGGTCACATTCGAGTGCAGGGGAAAGGCGGAGTAGAGAGAATCGAGTCCTCGACCCACGAGTCTTGCCGACGATCATCCGACTGATCCTCGCAAGGTGATTTTTTTGTAGTGACGGAAAGAGGACTCCAGAACCTGAATTTTCAAAATGAACTCATAGTACGACTCAAATGCAAAAACTTCAGTCCCTCACACTATCTTAGAGAACAATTTATGGTACGAAAATGTACGACTAATTTTTATAATCCTCAAAGTTATTCAATTAAAAGTCCATTGCTTTTGGGGGAAGGGAAAAGATAATTTGAAAACAAATTATCTTTAGGAACACATTAAAGATTGTATTCAACATGTCTCAATTCTCGTACTAAAAACAAAAGAAGATGAAAGAGAATATTAAAGAATCTATTGTGTCTTGAACACACCTCCACTTATTCCAATTACAGTTCTACGTCCAAGAGTCCTGAAACGACACAGGGTGACCAGACACAGTCGACGAACCTCTAGAGCCACAGTGTGTGTGGGTCGAGAATGGCGCACAAACTCGCACCGACCGTCTCGGGACGCCAAGGAAGACGGAAAAGTCGAGACGAAAGTACCCACTTCGACGGATTGGTCCACTGGAAACTATCCACTGGTGTAACCGTCCCAACTCCTGGAGTCTCTGATCCCTCCACAAAGACTCTGGGAGAACGGGTCGGTGGGGCCCGTTGACGTGGCACAAGAAGAGAAAGTCTCCTCAGTCTGAGTCAGAGGTTGCGGCGGGTCTGGTGGCAGGGGGTCGAAGCTTAATCCGGATAGGTCGAAGGGGGGTGACGGACCTCGTCGTCCCGTAAACTTCTGTCTCCTGAACAAACTCTTGTCCGACAGACCGAACGAGCGTCCTTGTAGGTTTCTTTCCCATTCTACAGGCTCGGACTACGAACGAGAACGAGAACGAGAAGTGTCCGTACGACAAAGGTGCACACCTTCTCCGAACACCTCCCGTTCACTGCGTCACTGGAGGGTCCAAAACTCGCCGTCCCAGTCTCTCCTCGGGACGTGACGACCCAATATCTTTACGTCCAACGCAGTAATAAGAACAAAAAATCCTGGACGAAAGTAAAAGGTCTAGTCGTCTCACTTTTTCTTTTTAGACCTAGTACGGTCTTTATTGTACGAAACTTATTAGGTGTACTTACTGATCTTCGGACTCGTTGAAATGACATTATGCCCCCCCCCCCCACCAACCACTGGAGACACCCGACGGTGCGAGGATCCCCAGTGAGGAATCGTCACTGAGGTAGGACCCCTACTGCTCGTGACACCCGCGGTCCGTGAGAGACACCGAGACGACGGCCGTTGTCGTCTCCTTGACTCGACGACGGTCCTGGTCCCACCCCCCGACCTTGCGGAGCGGGTCGTGGGACGACTCGAGAGCCGGACGGTGGTGGTAGTGGGGGTACGGGAAAGGGGGAGGGTGGTAGCGGGGTGGACGACGGGGGCCTAGATTCAGTCATAGGGGTTGAGACCCAACCCCTTCCGTAACGGACCGTCTGGGGTAGGTATCGTAGACCTGGACCCCTTTGGACGTCTCTAGTAATCACGGTCCGTCCCAGTACCATGGGAAATTCGGTCCAGAAATCAACAGAGTATGACCACACACTAATGACGAGGACAAAAATCGGAAACTCTAACTCTCCTAAGGCGTAAAATAAAATCTCTCTTCGTGAATCATTTGAACTATACGGGACACGCAGTGACATATGGAATTTGAGGTCTATCACTACAGACTCCACAGTCACGGGACACCTCACTACCGTCTCAACCACGCCGGTCAGGATCGAAGTACACCTGGGGTAAGGGGAGCTCCACCTGTCTCCTTGTCCTGTTCGTCCGAAGATGGAACAAAGTTTTTATCGAAATTTTTTTTAAGAAAAATGACGAAAAAAAAAAAAAAAAAAAATGTAAAGTTCAAACACACTTTAAATAGAACTCCTTTCTTTACGACGAAAATTCTTCAGACTCGGACTAAGATCCACCTTCCCGGGCACAGTGACGAAGAGTCGTCTTCTGGAACCACCGTATATCCCGGGACCCTCCGGGTCTGTCCTGTCCAAGACTGTCGTGTCGTCGTGGCGTGTACGGGACCCGTACTCCCTCGAAAATGTGTTTCCTCCGTAAAGGTACGGGTACAAAGGTAGTGGGAACTCATGTTTTAGCACTCTCTACTACCAAGAGTACCGGGGACCCAACGGTAATGGTGGAGGGAACACGGATCCATCGGTAAGGGAAGAGGTCCTCCTCCATAGATGGACTGGGTCCCTAACTTGGGACCAGAGGACCCACCCCTCCCGTCACGACAAAGGACGTCTCAAGAGGGAAGACTTGAAAGACAGACCAAACTTCTCGCTCTAAAACTCTTTTCCGGACAACCGTTAGTCCGAGGGAAGGTCGAGCAATAAACAAGACAGCGGAAAAAATTAATTCTTTTACCGACACACAAACTCACCAGTGACGGATAGCGGTCCACAGACGGAATTTGCCTGATTCAGAGAAACGAAGGACAACTCAGTCCTCTCAAGTGCAGTCGAAAGTCCCCGACGACCACTTAAGTCCACCCTTGACGGCGGGAGCGGGGAGCTCCGTGAGTTCAAGTCAGTCACACCTCGGTACGTGACTACAGGGACGTTACGACTCGGCACGACCTGAGACGACCCCTGAGACACGGCATCTACACTCTCAAGTCCACGGCCGTCGAGTCTACTCACGCCAGGCCAGGGAAACCCTGCCACCCACACGGTCGACGACACGAACGTGTGTCTCCTTCCGACCTCTGGCCACCCCAGACGGGTCTCTTCCCCGTCGACGTCACAGGGGAGACGGGTCCTAACCGGGTGCGGACGAGGGCTTCTACCGCCTGTGGTAGCGACACACAAATTCTAGTAACTGTCTCAGGACGACCGGCACGGAGACACGCTACTACTTGACAAGAAGCACCAAAGTCTCGGACTTGCGTCTACGGTCGTGCTTGTGAGAAGGACGGTACGTGGGCGCTCTCGGGAACCGCGGGACACGGTGCAGGCATCGGACGCTCGCGTGGGGGAGGGGACGGGCGGGCGGGCTCATTCAGGTCGGTACGGACCCCGGGGCGCGGGTCACGGGAGACGCCTCGACGGGTGAGTACAGGTGAGTACGTACACGGGCCACCGTAGAAAGGTCCCTGCGGTTCCACCACCTCTTCGTCTCCCTTTGGGGCTCACACCTGTCTGGCGGAGGACGGGACCGGGACTCGTGGTGACGTTCATTTAGCCACGTCCACTTGCCACGGCGGAGCCATGCACGGGCGTCCCCAACCCCCCACGGGTCCCCGAAGGTCTCCCCACCGGTACGTGCCCGTGTCGTCCGGGAGACGTGTCCCATGGTCCCGGAACCCACTATTAAGGTCGACTGGCGACACCGACAAGTAGTGGACTCCTCGATGTCGAAAATCGAGGACACGGAGCACCTAGTCGCCCGGGGGGCAGAGGGTGGGACGACGAGAAGGAAAGTAAAAATTCAATGTTTACCAACTACCTCTACTGTCTGAAATTTACAGGAGAAGACAGTAAATCGGAAGTACGAAGGTGAATGGACCTTTGGGGGAGAGGAAAAAATTCAACAATGGAGACTGAAAGGACATAGTGTGGAGGTCGGGGGGTGTGTCCGGCCGGCAGGAGAAGGAGTCAGGACCCCCGGCGCACCAGTCGTTTTCGTCGACGACGAGAGAAAGAACGTCGACGGACCACAGACGGCGGAGAAACCCGAACAGACACGGAGCCTTCACGGGTGTCCGGTCTCCGACCTTCCTCAAGTCAGACGTGAGAAGAAGAGGTACGGAAAATAGGAAAATAGGTAAAAATGTTTCATAAACATCTCACAGAACCTCCCTTTCAACACGAGGTCCCCTTTGAGTCAACAACTTTATGTCCTTGAGAAGTAAATTCTATGAAGACTTACACCAATGTCGACCTTTGAACATGGAGACGGAGACACTTGGACTAAGAGTCTACAGTAGTGTGATTAGGGTCTCAACAGGCAAAGGGTCCTTAACGCTTTTGGGTCGATGCGTCTCTAAACAGTCTCCTGTTCATCTCTCGGTGGCAGAAGGGGCAACGTTGGGGTCTTTCTTGTCTTCGGTTTGGGCCAGCCGACACCCTTCCTTCTCTCCTTCCAGTACCTCTCTCTGGGGGGGCGGGGGTTTAGGTCGGGTCCTGGTGGGTTTCTGGTCTCCTCCGGCGACCCGGCGGCCGGCAGTGGGGGCCCGAACCCCGCCGCAGGCGTGTCTCTTGTCTCGGGGGATGGGTCCGGGGGAGTCACTCGTGGCTCCAGACCCTCCCGATGCTCCTCGACTCCAGCGGTGTTGATCCGTGATAGGACGAGCCTGCACTCACTCGGCGACCGATCCTCGAACGTCACATCTACCCCGGGTGCTCCACGGACGTTCAATAAAAAGAAGATACTCAGCCTAAAGGGGGGAGAACTTTTTTTAGATAAAAAGTCCTAAATTAATTATATTTGGAATAAAATCCAACCACGAATTGACCTCCACTACGTATTCAGACTAAAAAAAGTCCTATCTTTTACGTAAATAGGATTGTTTAACTATAAAAAATAATTCGGAGGTACACCGATACTTACGTTCGATATATATATCACTCAAAAAGATTTAATTCGCCTTGATACGATGAAGTAAAAAATTTTATTGACCAATCGTTCACGCATAGAGATTCTACAGGTCCGGCGGCCCACTTCGACTCCTGGCTCCCTTCTCCTGACTCCACTACGACACTCGTGTCGAACCCTCTCGCCCGCCCCGAGCGGTCGGACCCTCGACGGGAAGCGAGTCTTTGGATTGTCCACCAAGATCGTAAAAGATTCGTCTCAGGCCAAAACCAGGTAACCCGTCTCATTCGGACGTGTCGGGGCTCTCGGGAGAACAGGACGGTCGTTCATTGGTCGAGGAGTGAGATCAGAGTTCACCAACAATACATTCTGTTTGAGTTTCGTGTAACACTTATCTTGAGTTTACTTTATATTTGAAACATTCGGGTGACTGTACAATTGCGTTTTAACATGGGACTGCAAAACGAGGGCGTTCACCCACCCCTCACCCACCCCTCCCGCACCTCGGGTGGAGTGTCAACCGGAAGGGCGGGGGGGGGNGCCCGGAGGGCCCAGGAGGGCCGGGGGGGGGGTCTAGGAGGGCCGGGGGCGAGCCTAGGACCCCCTCCGCCAACACCACGGGAGACCACCGCCTCCCAAGGTCGGGTGAGAGGAATGGAGGTTCTGTCCCAGTTACTAGGGAAGAGGTTCACGACGAGAGGTTCTTGTGCGTACGTGATCGATCGTCAACTATTATGTCAAATTGTATTTAATAAAACAAAATTTTACGGATTTAAAAAAGAAATGTATAAGATTCGTCGTCTGTAATTTTATTCTTATAAAGAACGATTTACATTGGTATGTCAAATAAGGTGTTTTACAATAAATTATTCTGACTCCCAAAAAAAAAAAATTCTCTAATAAAGGTAGGTTATAAATTTCTGAACTTAAAATAAATTTGAACTTTTACTGAAACGGAATTGAAAACATATCATGTCGAATTCTCAAGACTCTACCCGGACCCAACCGTACTCACCCCAGACGACAGTGCCACAGTGACCCACTCGTGACATCCCTCCTGATCGTCGGCACAAACATTAAATGGACCTTCTAGAATGTGTCAACTAGAAAAAAGTCTAACAACTTTTTAGGACATTTACGTTTATCAGCTATGACATAATTTATACACGTGAACCCTCACACACGAAACGAACATGTCAACATTTATTAGTCTTGTATAATTTTTCCATGGGATTTCTCTTTTTAGACTATTTTTAACTATATAATATTTACAATGATAACTGGACCTACATCTATTTGAGTTACAACACCAAACTTATAATAAAATTAAACAACTTCAAAAAAAAGAAAAAGAGAACATGACCACACAACTTGACTAAAGACGGAGAAACGACGACGCTTTCCCTCTACCTTCAGACTAATTTTGGAAGCTTACAAAAGGACGAGAAGAATTTTCATACAATTCATACATGATTAGTGTCGATTAACACTTTCCCAAAAGTTTTATATTAGACAGTTCACCTTTGACCGTCCTATACGTTCACTTTCACTTTTTATTAGAGAAATCTTAGTGTTTACCGATTATTCGTACTGTGCGGACTCCTCCTTTCGTCCGGGCAGAGGACCTCTCGTCGCAGAAACAAGTTTCCGGACCTGTGGGTGTGCCACGAGTACAAAGGCTCCGGGGACTTTCCTCGTCCCTTAAATGAAGTAATATCAACACTCTAACGACTGATTCTCAAACTTTACTAACTGGACAAGGTGGCTTTGGTCACGTATGATATCCTTCTCGACCTCTCCGGGTCCTGGGGCACTACACCGACGGCCTCCTCCCTTGCTACGTCGTACAACGGGACTTCAGGTTCGGGGCACCTCGGGTCTGTGACCAAAAGTCATCCGGGGAGGGACCTCCCGGTAGGCGCGACACACCGGGACACTGCCGTCGGCCCGGGGGTTCACCACACTGGGTAACCAGTGTACTCCGGAGGCGAGGGCGTCGGAGCTCAGATCTGAAGTGAACCTACAGTAAAAATAACGTAGGAAAAATTAATTCGTTCCCACTATACGGTTTATCGGTACATTACAGGGAGTTGGGGCGGAAAGACTCCAAGGACTCTAAAAAGTGAGTGTCTTTCGTACCCCCACAGACCGAAGGACGGTGTATCGTAGAGAGACGCCCGTCAGGGAGTCCATCTCAGTCTCTGCCGCCGTGTCTGCCGCAAGAGGAGCCTGTTAACACGTCACAGCAAACCTCTCAACCCCCCTCTCGGGGTGGGACAAAGTGTACTTAAAGCGTGTCAACAACGAGAGACTCTCAGGCACAGTACGACAAAGACTAGTCCGGGAGGACATTGGTGGTGACCGCCAGCGATCACACCGTTCTTTATACAGTGCAACGGTGTACCAGCCGGTGGTGCCGCGGTGCACCTCAGACGGGACCCCGGAACCGGAGTCCCGTCCGTACCGGTCTCAGACGTCGGTCCAGACTCCTCGTCGCCTGCTACCCGGACTTCCTCGTCGGCACCGCGGTCGAACGTCCTCCCGTCCCCGTGCCTGCGGAGCGGTCCCGAAGACAAAGACAAGATGAAAAAAAGTAATTCTGACCTTAGTTCGAATACACATTTGATAACCATTAAATTCAAAGGAAAACACAGTAAGTCACATTTTGACAGATTAAACTTTTTTACATCCAATACTTTTTATTTCTAAATCCGTGACAAACCCAAAAGAAAACTGAAAAAATTTTAATATTAAAAGTTCTTACGTTGAAATTTTTTTTATCGTAAAACAGACTAGGGTACATACAGTACTCTTACTTCATACCCAAGGTTGCAGAGAATTCAGGAACGTCACCCTCACGACACGGGGCACCGAGTCAACATTCGGACGTCCCACCCGCGAGGTCGTTCATAACCACTCCTATGTCTAGCAATTTAGGTTCCAAATGGTACTCTTATTCATAGGGACACAGTCCGAGAAGACAAAGAAGACAATTTACAAGAATTGAGTCCTTTACGGGTGTATTTTCAGTGGACCCCATCTCTACCCCGGTAGTACAAGTTTAGGATTCACTCGGAGTCTTTGACACTACCTGAACTGGGATTCAAGTCGTCATAGGGTATGGGTGCGACTGGGGAACCTCGGTAGGGTACGAACGTCACCGACTCCGAAGACCCGGAGGGTTCCAGACAAGCCTCTGGTCCAGAAAAAACCACGTTTTCCATAACAGGTGTCGTCCACACTGGACGACTTAATCGGATTCTGTCGGTACCTCGGACGTGTACGAGCACACACGTACCCTACTTGTGTGTGTGGACACCTGGGTCCTAAGGTCGTGGGACTCCTCGTAACTAAAGTTCGACGAGTTGCAACAGTCTTCGGGGACCCCGGTACGACTTCGAGACCGAGATGGGGTCGGACCCCTCGGACCAGACTACCCGAGGCACCCCGGTCCCTCACTCCGATGAAGGTCCGGGGAAACCAGACGTAGACAGACGGCTGGTCAACTGAAACCCCAGGACCAGGTCTGTCTGCTTGGGTGGGGATTGGAAATAGGAGAGGGATAGTACTTTACGAGTCAGGAGGAGTTTCACCCTAGGGGTCCGGTCCGGGGGGGCGGGGACGGGGCGGCGGGGGTCTTGAACTTCTTCACGTTCGAGGGACTGGACGACCCACCCTGGGCGTCGTCCAGTTGTTCTACATGTGTACGGGGAGAGAACCGGCTGGGTCCCGGTCACCCGGAGGTGCAACCCTTGTTGGGGACCCGGCTCCTTGCGCGCGTCGTGGGCCGTCCACCGCCACGACCGACCCTCCCCGAGAACACCCGTCTCCCTGGACCCTTAAGAGTCTACCGGGAGTCCCGTCGGTACGACGAGGGACGGTTGTACCCGTCCGGAACCCAGAACCCGTCGGCCTCTTCTGGGTCAAGTCTAAGGGCTTCAGTACGGAGGGGCTTTCACCCAGTCTTTTCTCGTCATTTCTGCCCCTCGCTTCCCACGGTCACCCGAGAACAGTGGCATTCGTCTCAGTCCGACACACGACGAGAGGCCGAGGCGGGGACACGACTGCCCTACGGTGTCGACTGTGGTCCACAAAGGAACCTCCAAATACAAAGGATTCTCCACCTTAAGTCGCTAAAAATTTGATGACTCAATATTAGTTGTCCATTGTCATCACAGTCCACATATCGCATTTCTAATCTTTGTGCACATAAGACTTTACCAGGGATTCTAAAAAACACTAATCTTGTAATTTGTAAATGAGAGTCATCGAAAGTTTATGTCGTACCAACCAATCAGTGGTATGGTATGTTATGTAGGGGTCCAGAATTAATGGAATTGGAGGTGGGTGGTGAGTGGGGACGGAGACTGCTGTGGTCAGACGAGCAACATAGACACTTGAACCAAACCAAACAAAAATCCAGGGTGTACATTCACTCTAGTGTTCTTTTTAATCGTGTCACGGGAGTTCCAGGTAGGGGATAGAGTTTACCATTCTAAAACAAGAAAGATACTGATTACAAAGTGTAATGGAACTAGGTCATTAGTCAAAGAAATAGGTAGTCACCTGTGAATCCAACGAAGGTATAGTCGATAACATTTACTACGACGTCACTTGTACTCTTACGTCTACAGAAAAACTCAATGACAAAAGGAAAAGAAGTCTATTTATGGGTCTTCACCCTAACGACCCAGTGTAGCTTCAAGACAAAATCGAAAGACAAACGGTATCACTAACGTGGTCAAACGTAAGGGTGGTCGTCACAGACTCCGAAGGGAAGAAAGGTATAGGAGTGAATGTGAACAAACAACAGAGACTCCCGGTAGGGCCGTCCGTACCCACTCTGGAACGACACCAAGCTAAGTGTGGACGGACCACTGATCACCGCACCTCGTAGAAAAGTATGTATGGGCAACCGGCAGACACACAGAGGAAACCTTTTTACAGATAAGTCTAGGAGACGAGTTAAAATTTAACCTAATAACCCCTAAAAAAAACGACACACCACTCAATAAATATGTAAAACCTGTAATTGAGGGATAACCTACATACTGAATGTCCATAAAGGGGATAAAGACATCCAACGGGAAAGTACAATGACTACCGAACGAAAAGACACGTCTTCAATAAGACAAACTAAATCAGGGTGAACGATCAAAAACGAAGACAACGGAAACGAAAACTACAGTGTAACGAAGACACGACGGGAGTCCTTGCTCAGTGGTGTGAAGCACTGTCTGCACCGGTTCCACGACTCGGACACGGGGTTTTCCCCCGTACAGACTGGGGTTCGGACGTGGGGTCAAGACAGTGGTCTTACCTGTTTCCTGTGGGTTCGGACGTCGGAGACAGGAGTCGAAACAGGGATACCTGTTCGGACGTGACACCTGACCCGACGTCACTAAACACGAGACCCACTTGTGTGTACACCCAAGATTGGACCTGACCCAGTCAGATGGGTCCAGGACTCCACCGGGGTCTCCTCCGTCGGTACCCGAATGACCCGGACCCCCGAAGGTCTCCCACGTCCCCCCAGTAAGAGTCCGTGAAGGACCGGGAAGGTAAACGGTTTGTTCTTCAACCGGAGTTTCACACCCGACGTGCAAAAACAGATTTGAACACGTAAAAAGAGAGGAGGTTACCTCCGGAGAAACGAACACTGGGGTCCTCTGAAGGTCTGGGGAGCTTCGCGTCAATCCCAGAGGGGGGCGGTTTGGGGCACCGACTCGGAGACCCAGGGGTCGTGGGTCCGTCTCCTCCTTGGCGACCCCGACCTAGGACCTTCACTTCTACCCCCTTCATCTCGGTGTGAACTCTTCTCGGTCCCACGGACTGCGATCCTCCGTCGGGCTCGACCTCCTGTGGGGTCGGGGGAACATCCCGGCGGTGGGACGGGTGGACGAGGTAGGGACCTCGGTGACGAGATTGTGGGTCCCACCGCGGGTGTGGGCACCAGGGCGGACCGGTCCGACTCAACCAATTCTAAAGTTTCTGGTAGGCATTTAAGTCTGAACCCAGCCCCCTCCGCCATTCCGGTGGCAATAGGTTGATCTAATCGGAGGTGTATCTGGTCTGTTCCCCTTTCGACCTACACACCGGTTTGGGTCCCCCGACAACACAGGTCACCAGGGAGACCGGTAGACCCGAGGACTCCACGAGGGACTCGGAAGTCGGGTGGGAGTGGAGTACACCTTCACAAACAATGAACCGTGGTTCGTAGTTTCATAACGACGACGTCGTTTGTGGTGTATGTTTCCGCACCTGTTGTGTGCAACTAAAGGTACGGCCGACCCGACGAAGGACCACCAAGGTGACAGAGGGGTCGGACTTTTGCCACGGTCAGGACCAGGTCAGTGGTCCCTCCTACCTTACACGACCACCTCCCACACCCGTCTACCCTTGGAACACGGGGACCGTTCCAGTGACGGAGGAAATCACTGGAACTCTCCAGACCTCTGTACACTACCGGAACCCCTCCCCAAACCTCCCGTCCCTCCTTTGTTGGGAAGGATCCAAGAACCGTGGGACGTACTAAGGGTAGACACTTTTCCTTAATACAAGATAGAGGGAAAAATTGCCCTTCTGGTACTCCTGACTCAAAAGTGTAACTTCGTAAAATTAGTCACGAAACTTAAGTTAGAGAATCCACGACGGGACACAAGGAGACCGGAGTGGGTGTGCTACTAAGGGGGTCCTCAAACAGGGAGGTAGTGACCGAGGTACCCCAGAGGAAGAACCTGTAATTGAGAGAAGGGTCCAGTCGTGGGTGACGGACGAACGACAGTTCCGGCAGGGGTCCCAGGTGACTGAGGACTTTCCCCTGTCATCGCAAGACGAGGATGAGACACCCCTTTTGGGACTGGAGAACAGAGAAGTAGGATGAAGGTGAGACAGGGCCCGCCGCCGCCCCCGCCCCCACGCCCTCGGAGGGACGAGGGCGGTGGAGGGGCCTCTGCGACGGTGCGAGGATAGGGGAACCTGGCCGTACTCCCCGGACCCACTGCACATGGGCTCCCTGACAGATTCGACCTAGGGCTAAGAGGGTCAGGAGGAACTGGGGACACACCTCGTCGGAGTATCTAGTCTCCAGTCTGTGCACTCGAGTCGACGAGAACTCCCGCTGGTCACACTTGCTCTCGAGCTCGCTGGCCCAGGCGCCCGACCATCGCCGCAGCAGTACCCTTGTGGCCGGCCGAAGGACGTCTCCGAGCCGGTGCCGCCCTGTGGGCGTGGGAGGCGGAGGCGGAGGGACTCCCTCGGGGGGCGGAGGGCTTCACTGCCTGAGTCTTCGCCACTCCCCCGTACGGGAGCGAGGGAGGGAGGGCCCCGGCTCACGACGCGCCGCCCGTGCCCACGAGCCGCCCGACCCTCTCGGGCCCTCCCTCGCCCCCCCGTCGCGCGCCGACAGCCTGTTCCTCGGACGCGGAAGGTAGGCCGGAGCGGGGCCGGTCCGCGGGCGCTGTCCGCGCGAAGGACCTGCGCGGGGCTTTCGTCGGCGCGGGCTCGGGCCCTCGCAGCGGGACAATTGCCCGCTACTTGGGAGGTCACAGACCAAGGTCCAAGGACCGGCCAAGGAGACCGCGAGTACTCTCGAGCAGTCGACTCGCGCCTCTCTAGGCGTCACTCTGATCCTGTGTCGGCGCCCGCGAAGGAGAGACGACGAGGCCGAGGCCCCTCTTGGGGCGGGCCAGGTGTTCGGTGTGCGCGGAGTCCGTGCCTAGGGCCTTCCGTCCCTCGGCGAGCCGGCCCGTGGGTCGCGCCGCTCCCCTCGCCCCGGCGCTCTCGCGCCGCCCCGCCTGTTTCGCCTCGCGGCGCCGGCGAGCCCCCTCTACCCCCAGTATCCAGTGCTCGCCGCCCGCCATCCCCGGCTGGGAGGAGCGACGCCCTTCAGCGAGGGCCGAGGGGGACCGTCTCGAGAAAAGAACCGTCGCGCCCCTAGGCCCCCTGAGCCTCCACCCTGGGCCCCACCCGCCCCTGAGTTCGGGAAGGGAAGGAAGACCGGCTCAAGGACGACCTCCGTGGACACGCGCCCCGAGACGACTGTTACGGCCTCCCGCACCTGACCGAAAGCCCGTGAAAGACGTGTTACTCGAACCCAGGTGGCAGGCCGTGGTCGAAGAACCGCGACCAATCCAAGGAAAGTCGGGGTTCGTAGTCGAGACTAAGAACAGACTCTTCGTCCCCATCCGACTGGTCCGCACTGACTGCGGGTGACACCTGGACCCATCCCCCGTCCCTCCCGCCTCCCGTACTCCGACGGGGTAGGGGCGCGGCCGAAGGACGTGTCTGGGTGGGTTTCACCAACTTCGTTCAGGACCCCGGTCTCGGTGTCTCCTCTTGGCAGAGACGACGTCTCTTCGTCTAGAAGGGGGGGTTTTGGACCCGGTGTGGTAGGTCGTCCTTATACTCCGCAACCACACTGAAATTTGACGGATCATCGGTCCGATACAACTAAACTTACTTAAAATAAATGAGTCAAGTCAAGTCAGCGAGTCAACACAGCCTGAGAAACGCTGGGGCACCTGACGTCGTGCGGTTCGAAGGGACAGGAAGTGGCTGAGGACCTCGAACGATTTTGAGTCCAGGTAGTTCAACCACTACGGTAGGTTGGTAGAGTAGGAGACAGCAGGGGAAGAGGAGGACGGAAGTTAGAAAGGGTCGTAGTCTCAGAAAAGGTAACTCAGTCAAGAAGTTTAGTCCACAGGTTTCATAACCTCGAAGTCGAAGTCGTAGTCAGCAAGGTTACTTATAAGTCCTGACTAAAGGAAATCCTACCTGACCAAACTAGAGGAGTCACAAATGACCCATACGGGGTTTGTGGTGGTCAAGTTGTCAATTACTCATAGTTTGTAATAGGTAAGTGTCAGTGTACATGGAACCACCCACTAACAAAGTCCTGACACGCCGAGTCCCGGTCACCGGTGGGGACCCCTCGTGACTAAAACGACTAGGACTCTGACATTTCGGTGTCCCGATCGTTGACTACCTCCACGGGTGGAGGGACTGTCGGTCTACACCGGGTGGGTCTCGTCCCAACACTACCCGTCACCGTCCCTCTCCGGGGTGGTCGGTTACATCGGTGGAACCGAAAGTTACCAGCTACCAACCTCTTCCCGGTCGAACGTTTCTTCATCGGCTCCTCCTTCATTTCTCGTTCACACACATCCACGACCCGTCCAATACCCGTCTCTACCAAAAGAAACATCGATGTCGACACACAGACGTGTTCACACGTGTCCACGTACTCTATCTTGTCCTCAACTTCGGACTCTTTGGGTACAGGTAACGTGTTAGATTGCTAAGGAGGTCACTCGACCAACCCCTCGAGGGGTGGACTGTCGGGTTCCGTGTCTCCCGAGTGTCGACGCCGACTCAGTAGGAATTCGGCGAAGAGAGTCGACTCCGTCCCCGTCGTGTCGAAGTGTGTATGGGAGGGTGGTAGTGGTGTCCACTCTTCGGGGCCTGTCACAACCGAGGACCCGTACCGCAGGACGGTCGTCAGGTCACTCCGACTCCCCTACACAACCCCCAGGTTCAAGAGGAGGTAGTGAATTATCGACCCACTGGAGCCCGTACAGTGGATTGGAGAGACTCGGGGTCGAATGAGTGGACTATTCACTTGACTGGACAGACAGGGGAGTATGGCGTGAGTGTGTTGAGTTTCTCTACGGCCTGACTCGTCCCAGAAACTTCTCCTAGTTTCCACTGACGTACTTTAACGACTCTGGTCCTGGTTCCTGAGGTCAAGTAGGAGCGGAACGAACCCCCTGTCGTTTCGGGGGAGAGAGTGGAGTCTTGTCCATCGACGTGGAGTGTTTCTGGTGGACAGGTAGGTCCTGGTGGGTCGGGGTCCGGACCGGTGGGAAGGACGGGTGCAGGGTAGTCGGAGTTAGGTGGAGGGTGTGTCTGGTCAATCAAGGGACCCCTCTACCACTGTCTCGGGAGCCGGACACAACCGGACCCCAGACTGGACCCAGGTCGGGTGCCCTCCGGACCGTCATGGGGGCTAGGAACACAGTGTTCTGCGGGGACGGACCTCCACGTCTCCGAGGACCAGGAGCCGCTCGGGACTCCGACGGGTCAGGTCTCTGGGTGTGGCAGGAGTGTCGGCCCCCTACCCCGAGGGAGGAGTCCGGACGTCAGGACGAGGACCACACCACCCCCGGGTGGAGGGCGGTCGTGGAGCCCGGAGGTAGACGGGGTGTCCCTAGGGTCAGCCATGGTGGGTGTACGGCACGGGACGGTCTGAGAGCAGCCGGAGTGTGACACCTCCCGTGGGACAAGTCAGGTCCGTCGAAAAACTAAACACGCTCACCCACACTCGACATCTGTCCGACACACGGGAGGTCGGTCGACTGGTCGCGTCGTCCCGGACCCAGGTCCAAGAGCAGGCCGGAATGGGTCTTCTGGAACCACGACCGCACTCATCGGTTGACGGGTGGACACACGTGTGTCTGTCCCGAGTGCGGTCCGAGACGTCAGGACAGTGGGCAGGGACACACTTGTGGAAAGTATACCAGATCGTCCCTGACTTGGGAGTCATCTCCGACCCAGGGTCCCGGACACACCCTCCGGAGTAAGTAGCACACCCGAAGAAGGGAAGGACGAGACGGACGGCCCTTTATTACGAAGACGTCGAAGATAAAGTTACCACCTTTAAGACTAAGTGACCGTGACTTCGGAGTCGCTCCGAGATTTTTGCCGTGAAGGCTCCGGACTGAGTCACCGATCCTCCGTAAACGGCTCCTCCTCCCTTACTGAGTGAGAGAGACGTGTTCCTAACCCTTCCAGGAAACTGGGTTGAGTCCTCAGGCTACGGTTCAAACCCGACCAGGGGTGGGTCCACTCCCGTCTCTCTGCAGTGGCGTCTGGGTTCACACCCTGGTCCACAGGGACTGGGCTCCCAACCCAAGGCAAGTGAAGAGGGTCCATCCACCCCTGGACGGGGGTCGTCCGTACTGTAACCCCACGCGAGACAGTCGCCTCGGTACCACACAGTCCCCTACCTATGTCTCCGTCCCACGGGGGGAGTTGGTTACCAGTCCCGTCTGGAACCCGGGTCTTGTCTTCCACGAGTCCAAGACCAAAGTCCGAGGTGAGAGTAAACGAGAGAAAAGAGGGGAACCGCAAGTCTGGTGTCTAAGTGTAGGACCCTTTCAGAGTAATTCCACTTCTGAGAAGTTGGGGTCCGGAGGCGGAGACACCTGACGGGGGGTGAAAGGGAGCGGAGACGACCGGGAGGGATGACGGGTCGGGACCCCTCGACCCTCGGACTCCCTGAACTTTATTGGACGAGAGTCCTCGGGTACACACGGACTGAGTCGGTCCCAAGGGGTCCCTTCTTGATTTCGGTCACAAAGCCCGTGTCTCCAATAGACCTTCCACCAGTGTCTTCTCGGTCAACCCCTCTGTCCCTCCCCGTCGTCTCGGGCCTCGGATCAGGTCGGCGGCCTGTCAACACCCGTGCGGACCCCGGGGACCTTCTTCTTTAGACCCTGGACGAGGGGTGGAGGTGTGTCTGTGAAGGTGACGGAACCTCTCACCCCGACCCAGAACCCACTAGTCGCCCCCACGGACTGTCGTCCGTCCTGGGTCCACCGGTATTCCACAGGTCCGACACGGCAAGTCGGTGGAAGAGGGTCTCTCCGGTCGTCTCCCGACCCGACTGTTCAGAAAGTTCTACGAACCGTTTACGGTTCCCGGGTAGTGATATCCTACTCTTCCTGTTTATTTATAGTCCATGGCACCCCCGGTGTCCAGACGGGTGGATACGTCCTACCCCCACCCCGCGCCGAGGCGCCCCGCGGTGGAAGGTGCTCTTTCACGAGGGCCGTAGGTCGGAAAACGCTTCGACGCCGAGAACGGACTCACGAAGGGACCGGCGGACGGTCCGGGACTTCTCGTTGACGACTACCGAACCGGCCCCCAGACGTGGACTAACTAGTTATTAGGTCCTCGCGCTCCGCAGAGGCGCCCTGACGCCAGTCGGGCCGGGACCCGTCCCGAGACGCCTGAGACGTGAAAAGGGAGCCACTCGGCCCGTCGAGAAAGGCCGAAGTCCGGTCCTCGGACGCCGCACCCAGTCCTGACCGTCGTCGCCCGACCCTCACTCCAACCCCCGCCTTGCGACTGACGTCCGGGCCCGCAGGGATTCGCTCCGGCCGTTCGGGTAGCCTCGGACCCGTGCACCGGACCCGGACTCTTCGCCGTCTCGCCGTTGTTCCGTCCCTTCGAGGACCCCACGGAGGGGCGAGGTGCGACCCCGAGACCCAAAGGGTGGCCCTGGGGCCAGTCCCAGTCGCATCACTCGTAGGACGTCACACCGGGGTGAGGACCCCGAGACTCGACAGGCGGAGGGAACGTCGAGGACCTGTGGGGGTAGGGGCTGGCGTGTCCCCGGAGGGACACCGGGCGGACTCCGGGCTCGGTGACCCCGGGTGTTTCGGGGTTCAGGTGGCGTCCGACGCCATGTCTACCCACGTCTGTGTGCGCCCTCCTCCAACTTCGGGGCGGGTGACTAGATTGAGCGCTCTCCACGGAGATCCGGCGCTCTCGAGGGTGCGTCCACACCGCACCGCAGAAAGTCTACGCGACGCACTCCAGTGGACTCCCCTGCCACCCCGGACGCCTTTGGTCTGCGCACCACTCCCGGGGCGCCGAGACCTCCGGGAGGGTGCTGGCGGACGATCATCCTCACTCCCGCATCGACTGTCCTGTCGGAGACCGCACCTGAAGGCCCCTCATCCCCGGCGGGGACATCTCCCCCGGCGGGAGTCCGGGGTCCCACCTCCGCTCCCGGTAAGCCACGTTCAGGTGACGGTGTCCGACTTAACCGAGACGCCTGACGGCGTGCACGCGTGACGCAAACAGAGGCACCTAAAAGGACCGTGACCGTAGGAAGAACGGACACGCAGTCCCAACCACCGGACCCGTCGGAGTGCTCTTCCACGGCAGCTCAGACCGGAGCTTCAGGAGCCGGCAGTGACCGGGTGAGGCCGGTAGGAGGGTACGTCGCCGCACCCAAGTATAAACTCGGGGTCCGTCTGTAGTCCTTTCTGGTGAAGTATGGACACTCTCGGCCTTGAGCTCCCCCATCTGTCTCGGAGGACTCCACCTTTTATGGGCTGAGACGTCACGCCCGTGACGGGACCCCCGTCCACGAGAGTCGCGGGGGTTAGGGGGCTGGGTCTTATTCTTAGACGTAAAACCGGGTCAGAGGGTCCCTCCCGGTCGTAACTTCGAACTGTGTCCGTCCGCCTCAACCCCGACCGAGGGGAAGACTGGGGGCTGAGGGGAGGGGCCCCTGTCCCTGGTCGCGGGACTTTACTGTCCCTGTACGTCCGGAGAGACACGACGGACCCCCTTGAACGAGAATCGGAGATAGCTGGAGGGAGAAGAGTCTTTGTGACTGAGCCCTAGTCCTTCCACCGAGACCCGGTGGGACTGTGGGTGGACGAGTCGGGTGGTGGGTCGTCAAGGAGTCTCGTTCCCGCAGGGGAGGGGTCCTCGAGGGAAGAGCAGACGGACGACGGGAATTTCTACCAAAGCACAGGGATCAAGACGTCTCTTCGGAACCCCACTACGAGATTGGTCACCGACCAGAGGACTCCGAAACGGGCTTCGGTCGGGGAGAGGTGTAGGGTGAAGTTTGGGGAACCGGGGACCTCTCACGATTAGGTGGTGGAGTGGACGGAGTGAGTCTGGTTTGGATTTCAAGGGTCGCAGAAAATCTTCCAAGGACTGTGGACCATGGGTCGTGTCGGGTCCGAGGTCCACCAACGTGAAGTCTGCGGTGGGGTCCAGGGGATACAGAGACACAGGGGAGGAACACCGGGGTCGAGGTAAGAGGACCGGGGAGGGTGTACGACTCAAGAAGGGTACACCGTCTGCCTCCACTTGTTTGTCGTTTATGAAAAGTCGATGACGATTCGACTGGTCTGAGACCAGGTTTGCCGGGGGTGGGGACGTGTTATTCTGGGGGTCCAAGAATGGCCAGTGGTCCTCGGTGCAGAGGTCGTGGGTATGGACACGACGGGCCCCGACCGAGACTCGGCTCTGAACGGACAGAGAACTTTGACTTAGAGAAGTCTAAGTCCTAGTAAAGTCTCTAACACAGTGAGCTCGTCCGACTGGGGCGGAGGTTAAGACGAGACTGTCCAGGGTCCCCCACAAGAACACAGTGAACCGAGACTGTGTCAGTGGACTCTCGGACCGTTCCCCGGGTCCCGGTGGCTCCGGTACCGTCGGAAATTAGTTGTCCGTCGACCGACTTGAAGGCGTAGGAAAGTGGATCGGACTGCACATATTGTCCCGTCCTGGGAACGGGAGTCCAGTAAATTTAAAGGGATTACCGGTGTGAATCATTTTTCTTGGTCTATTTTAATTGAAATTATCAAATTTGTAGTATAGGTAATATAACAAATTTGTACCTTAGAATATTTTTAATGACTCTGTCAAAGACAACAGACATAAAGTACAGACACACTCGGCAGAGTGAACAGAAAGGTAGGAGAGAAGTCTGGACGACAGGGGGTTCGTGTCCAGGGTCAGACAGTGGGGACGGGAGAGGAGAGGAGAGAGGGTGTCCCTCCCGGCTCAGGGACCCTGAGACAGAGACGGGGTGGGGTCGAACAGGGAGGGACGAGCAAGCACACGTACCCCTGTCCGTGGATCACCCTCGTGGTCTCGGGTCTCGACCACGGAGAGAGCCGAAGCGGACGGAACTCCTCACCCCAGACCCCCAGTACCGAGACATAGACCGCCCATTGACTCACCCGAAACACCTAGGAGGACAGATCCCCGATGACCAGGGACGTGGACCCGTCTCGTCCGGGCGTACCGACTCCCGGGTGTCTCGGTGGCCGTCTGATTACAGGGCACCCCTGTCCGTCGGGTCCAGGACCCCGTAGGGGAAAGAGGTGGAAAAGAGTACGACATGTCCCAACCGTGGATTTTAGAATTCTCATCTAGAGTACACTGCGTAAGAATGGTATCATTGTAATATAAAATTTTTTCTTTACGGGTACAATGTCCCTTTCCTCCCCTCCACGATGTCAGAATCTACTTCAAAGTCGAAAACTGAAAATCCACCAACGTTTTCACTGACATTTGAGAGGCACACAAAGAGTGACGTTCGTTCACAACGTTGAACCTTCTCATGTAAGAACCATTCTTTAATACACACTGACAAAACCCCCGATTTAGGACTACACGTCTCCAACAAAAGATTTCGTTCGAAATGTTCCTAAAGACGTTTCTAAGTAAACCTTCAAAATACGTTTCAGTTATAAAAAGAACAGTACTGATGTATTAATGTTTCTTTTACGTCACATAACAAAACGGTTAGAGGTATAGTGCGGTGGTTTCAAGGGTAAAGTGGGTTTAAAAGGGGGCAGTGGAGTCGTTCCTACGGTAACAGGTGTAGACTTCCAGGGACCCGGTCCATTACACCCGGGGTCCAGTCGTGGACGAGGAGTCCTGGACATTAGACGGAAAAGTAGGGAACAAGCACTTGTACGAAGACTCGTTCGTGTGAAAGGAGAGGTAGAGGGTGTGTCGGTACCCCGAAAAATCTGGTGGTTGGTTGTAAGGAGATGGGAGAGGAGAAATAAAGGGTTTCTCGGTCATAAGACCCCGGAGCCCTTCCGACCGTCCGACGCTAAACGAGACGGAGAGTGTCTCTCTACACTTTACCGGAACCGGCTCGACTGAGCCGATCCCGCTGTCGTTCCGTCCCTTCTTCTGAGAGACAAATAAACCACCAAGACACTCGAAACGCGGACTCACCAGGGACTCTCCTGAACCGGGAGTCTGAGGTCCTTCGTGACCCTCCCCGTCGGTACGATCCCAACGAGTCCAGTCAAAGTCTCAAACAGACAATGGAGTAACACGTATGTCTGTCTACGACCATGTTACACTTTATATTTTAGGTACTTCTACTTTTCCCTCCTTCGTTTCGGTTTTACTTAAAGACCCACATTTTTATCCTTTTCAAAATCTACACCCTACAGGAGAGACTCGGTGGTCCCACTAAAGTGGTCGTAGATGAGGTGACAATGAACACCAAACATTTCGATTGTTTAGTGTCTAAAATGGTCATAGATGTAACATGTCTTTCCTTAAAGGAAAAACGTTCTTTAATTCTCACTTATCGTCAATTTGAAGATCACTTTTCTCGAAGACCCCACCAAGGTCTTTGGGTCCCGTTCGTCGACGGAGTTTAGGAAAAATCCTTCCTCCGTCTCCTCTTTACGTACTTCGCGTCCTGTGTATACCCCGAGTGGTCCCTCCCCTCCCTTGAACCTGCCCTGAGCCCGGTCTCGACGTTCCTATCTTCGAGAGAGCGGTGGACGTAGAAGAGCATTTAGTACTACTTCCGAGGAAATCAGGTTGTGGTCCGTCTCCTCCCCGACCTGTCAGGTACAAGATCTCGAGACAAGAGGCCCCGACGAGGGACTCAAGAGTAGGTTCGGACACTCGGGGTGGACCGACTCGACTGGTCGGGGACCTCTAAGGTTTTCCCGAGACCCACTCCGGACCACAATCACCTTCCCAGTTCTCATGCTAGAAACGACGACCCGTCAACAGGGACAACTCGGCGAGTGGGGTCTACTCGGTGGTCCTCCTCGGCAGACACACTCCGGTCGACTACCTGTGACCGACGGGGTCCGACCCCCGACACAGAGGGGAAAGAGTTATTATCACAGAAGACTGGACAAACATACATACCGCGGACCTCGGTGGACGGGGAGACGGGAGAAGGACGTAGGAGGGGTCGGGTGGGACGTATACTGACCCGGACCGGTCTCGACACAGTACGACTGGGTACCCCAGTGACAGACGATACCCGTCGCCGGGAGAAGAGGAAGGTCGGGAGGGGACAGACGGGCAAAACAGAGACAACCACCTAACTCCGGTTGTCTGTCTCAACACAGGAAAGTCACTAAGACTTATGTCCAATTTGCGAGACTACAAACGTAAATTTTGGTGTAACGTACATATTTCTACTTATCATTTTAAGTACCATTATTAACTTAAGAATCTAAAAGAATCTTTATTACTTATCGTTCATTTTTTTATAGTATTTAACTGTCTTGTTTGAACCTTCTTTCCTTTCCGAAATTCACATCGAGAGTGTCGTGAAGGGGACCGGGAAACCTACTCTCCGGACGCAGGAGTGGGACCGACTCCTACAACATTCTCAGCACCGAACACACAGACTACCTCTACACGGGTTTCGTGTGTGTGTGCGTACGTACTCTCTTTCGGGCAAAAGTGTCGACGTACGGTCATTCACGTCTGTGTACCTCTTTTTCGAGAGGTCCATATCAGAGTTCGAGGAGTCGTGACTAGGTTCTTAGTCTTCGTAAAGTCTCGAGATGCGAACTACGGTAACCTCGATTTCCTCGAAGAAAATTTCTAAAACAAATCATAATGACCAAATTCACAAAAGTAACACTACACAGAGTACCAAAAGAAACACAAATAAGAGGAACCCTTAAGTGACTCAAAGAACTTAGACATCCAAATACATAAAATAGTTTAAACCTTTTAACGTAATAATTTATAAAAGACACTGGGGTGGAAAAGTACCCGAGGGTGGATGTGTGTAATCTGGGGACCTACAACGGGAACCACGTCTTCCGAAGACGAGTGACAAAAAGTCACAAAAAGAGCACGAAACAAAATCTATCAAAATAAAAGATGTAGAAGTTCGAGTTAACTGAAAAAAAGAAGACAAGATTAGTCCACAATTATGGTGAATTTTAAAAATAAAATCGACAACATAAAAACTAGAGATCTTAAAGGTATACCAAGAAAAATATAGAAAAGATAGAAGATAAAAGGAGAAGTAATCCAAGTACACAAAGTATGTAAGAACTCGTATGACTTGTATATATTATTGTACGAAGATACACTATTAAGGTAATAGAGACAGTAAAGATGCAGACAAAGATGACTGACTAAAAAGAAGACTAATATAAAGTGTAAAGAACGTAATCACGTGTAGATCATTAAAAATAACCTATAGTCATTAACACTTAAAATCTAACATTTTATCATGTAAAACAACATAAGAAAAATTTTTCATAACTTCGAGGAAAGTCAAGACGAAAAAACAAAATCCCGAACAAAACTTTGATCAAATTCTGTCCACATCCAATCAGAAAAAACTTCCAGATCCCGTTAGTGACTACCGGGTGTATGAGCTATCAGACCGACATCCCTTACACTTGTCAAGATCGGGACACTCTCGAGACCCTTCACGAGACGAACATCGAGGGTCGTGGAACAGAAAGGGACCCTAAACGAGAAACGTTTCGTTCCTTAAAATGGTACCAGTACTCGCTTACTGAACCTTAATTTCTAAGTCCTATTCGGGACACGTCTAAAGACTCGAGGAATGGACGTTCTAAAGGAGGAGAAGTCCTGAGACGGAGTCGAAGAGACCGAGGGTCGAGACAGAGGTGTTACGTCACTTTGGCGGACACGGTTCTGGGGACAACGGAAGACCGTCTTTAGAGTCGACGAATCCCGAGTAGGGGTGTCCAAAGGGAGAGGACCCCGAGAGTCAGGACGTGACCGGAAATTGTAGATTTTCGCCAAAATACACGGGACCGACAAAACGTCTACAAAACAAATTGTGTGACACAGATTATAAGATCGATAAAGTTGTCTTTATGTTCAGACCCGTAACAATGAGGGAATGTTGGTCTTCATCTTTTAAACCAAAATATGAAATTTTATAAAAAATAATTAATATTTTTATTGTGTACGAGTAAAATCTTTTAAACTTTAATATTTGTCTATGTTTTTACTTTTATATTCAGTGAGTGTACTGTTTTTTAGTGGTGGTGTAACACTGTATATATAAAGACTATCAGGGATACTCGTATACATATACACACTCACAAATATACATAATATACGAAAAATGTTTTTATCCCACGACAACGTTATGATTAAATATTAAACTAAAAAGGTAAATGATAAAGAGGTTAAATAATGTCAAAACTCTGGTAGACAGAGTAGGGAAAAGAACATAGGTGGGGAACAGTAGATGGAGGAAGGGATGGAGATAGTAAAGGAACTTGAAACTAAAAAGGAATTCTGAGATATATCAACTACGATAACACTCCTGGTAGGATCTGAAACGGCATATGTATGTCCTTTATCTTCAGTACCGGAGACACGAACTCCTTGAATTTAGTGTGACCCTTCTGTCTCTTTACGACGTGGAAAGACCTCTATTCACCGCTTCGTTACAGGTCTGTCCATAGAATATCTGACCCATAAACACATTTACGTCTCACTTGTCCTTACATGTTCTAACAAAACTTTTTACGTCTTAGTATCTGTTTTTTCTTTAATTCACCCTCGAAAGTGTCTCAAATGGAGATCTCTAAAATGTCATAACCTCACTATAGTACTCCTGACCAAACGACGTCAAAAGGAGAGGAACATCCTTTCTAATAAAAGGTTCGAACTCACAGTCTTAGACGGTACTAGGAGAACGACTTCGGTCGGGTTTGGTTGGGTATTGGGACGATTGTCGAGTCAATGTGTGTTCCGTCTTCCGTCGGAAGGGACGAAACACCATAAAACTAATGTGTGAATAATCCTGAGGATTCTCACACTTACACTCTCGAAATAAATACCCTACCATTAGTGTCTACCATTAATTAATACTTTTCGTCGAAAGGTTAATATACACTCCATTCTATTCCATTTCCCGATTGTAAATCTTCAGAATAAAGGAACCTCATATAAGAAATTACACGGTTAATTTAAAGACAAAAAATACTTAGTCTATTAAAGTACAAAATAGGAGAAGTCGTCATCCATAAATATTTAATATTTTTAAGTTTAAACATTTACGTGTGTACAGATAAAGACTCGGTGACCAGGTAGGTATTTGGTCAGAGTGATGTCACCCGTGACCCAACTAATGATTTTGAAGTGTTTAGAATCACAACCTGTTCAGGGGTGACACACGAGAAATCCTTTCAGAATCGATAAGAACCGAGAAACGGAGGTATCTTTAGAATATTAATTGAGCCCAAGGTGTTTTAGGGAGGTCCCGAAAGGTAATTTTAGTGTGACCTAGACATAAAGTAAAGCCGTCCGCACCCCACCCCCCCGCCTATTTTGGAAATACTAGAACCCGGAAAGATAAGTATTTATACTTATTTATGGAAATGAAATTCCACAAGAAATTACCAAAAGTCTATTTAAAGTTGCAAAAGAGGTATTGTCAGAACGTGTATTAAAAAATCTATACAAGTCTCAATGACCTCAGTGTAATTTATGTAAAAACGTTTATGGTTTACGGTTTTGTCCATAAACCGGTTTCAGTGCCGTTTTTGATTAAAGACTTTTGATTTATTTACAGACTTTGTGTAGGTATTATGTTTTAAAATAGTCCTTCAAATATAATACTTTTTATAAAGTTAAAAATTTATTTTAAAATCATACTTTCAAACTATAACACTACATCTTCGTCAGAGTTTCGACTGTCGTCAATCTAACGAGGGTGTCGATCCCTACCGTATAGTCGTCACAAGATTTCGAGTTTACAGTACTGTCCCTTCTCACAAAAACTCCTTATATTAAAAGGAGAGATTTTTAAAATAAAAACATAAAAAAAACCACAAAATAACTGCTCTAGAAAAGAAAGATCTCTTTTAAACTTCACCGTTTGTCGTTACATAACTATAAAAATTAAATAGAAACACTCTACACTCCCCAAGGATTTTTTATGAAAAAGAATTTCTAGATTACTAAATTTACTTTAATTCAATGACTTTTAATTTACGTCCAAAATTTCAATAAATTACATTACTCACGATCATACGGTTTATTCAGATACTACTGATCTTATTAATGTATTGGATTAAGAATCATGACACGAACATACTAATGTATTTCAAAATGCTCGTGAATAATCAAGTCTTTACTATATTACAAATACGATTTAAATAACTGATTACGTAAGTGAATTATAAGTATGATTGGACGTCAGAAAGGGGAACAAATAAATTGATAAACCTTTCAAGAACTAACAAAAAAGTGTATGTTAATCGTCGAAAGTGTTGACAGTAATTAATAATACCTTAAAATGAGGACGTGATTATTTATGTCTATTGTAAAGTTGTACTTTTCTTGGATTCATAATAGAGGTTCAATGTATCTCTTACAAATGGACATAAACATTTTTAAAACTATAATCGTTATTTTAGATTATTGCACGGAACAAATGATTAATGATTATGTGTCAGAATACCACAGTGTCCAAGTCCCTATGTTCTTTACTGTAATTTCATCTGTAAACTGGAAGACTGTAGGTTTTAATTGTCGTTTATCGTCTAAGCCCACTTTTTGTCCAACCTCTAGTTGAAGTCACTAGCATTATAATCTATTACAAAAGAATTAACGATAATATTTACCCTAAAATTTACAAAAGGTACATTATAATACATAACAATATATAATAACCTCTTCCTTTACCGTTGGGTGAGGTCACAAGAACGGAACTCTTAGGGTCCCTGCCCCCTCGGACCACCCGACGACAGATAACTCAACGTGTCTCAGTCTGTGCTGACTTCGCTGAATTGTCGTCGTCGTCGTGACAATATATAATATACATCGTATTGATATAGAATATATCTTTTATATTGTATATAATAATATAATATAGGATATATCTTGACGTCAACAAAACGTATAACTAAAATATAGATCGTTAATACGGTTTTAAAGAGGTATTAAAATTATGAAATACATAAAACCCCCAGTAAACTTTGTCAACACTTATGACTGTAAACCAGAAAAGAAGATGTGACACAAGAAACATTACGTAAAAGAACTCACGTTCCCGGAGTTGTTACAACTTATCTTCGTTTTGACTGTCCATAGAGAGAACAAGACTAAAAATTTCTCGCACGAAAAGTTGTGACGAAGTAAGTACTACTCCAAACAACTCGAACCACCTCTACGTGACTCAGGTCCGACCTACTGTGACCTCTGAGTTGACGATTAAACCACTATAAAGTTTAATAAAGAAGAGGGGGACGTTGACGACCGAAGGTCACGGGAGTCGATCAACGAGGTACGGAACATAAGTCCAAAACAAAAGTACAGACATTGACGTAGGTCACCTCTCTGTTCCACGTCACACGAACGAAGTGATCCTGTCTTTGGACATAAAATGTAAACGTTGAAAAGTGGAAGATTAATGTCAGTTATAAAATTTTAAAGTGTATTTTACATCTTTAGAACGTCAATGTCCAGGGACAAGGAAGGTGGGGTGTAGGAAATCCGATATCGACAATAGATGTGCATGATACCAGAGGTGTTCCATGAGAATGTCATAAACGAAACTTATCAGTATACATCATTTTTCTGTAATTTCCGTTTATTTTGTATTACGGAAGACATAAACCGGTCTATATATACGGTAAAGCTTACGAGAAGAAAGTGGAGACTGTCAACTCTAAAGATGGACTGTGTTGAAGAAATTAAGACTTCTTGAATGAAAGAGTAAAGAGTATTACGATCAAACGACCATTGTTTCATAAACTATATACTCTTCCAAAAACTAAGAAAAGAATTGTGAAATAAAAGGTCTCGTCAAATCCCGAATGTAATTTTAACTCTCCTTCCAAGTCTGTAAAGGTATATGGGGATTGTGATATGGACGTACCGGAGGGGGTAATACTTGTAGAGAGTAGTCTTACTATGACAAATAAATAATAAATAAATAAATGGTGCCTACTTGGACACAACTGTGTGCTGTTAGTAGGTGTCAGGTATCAAATAAACTTCCGAGTGAGAACCACAGGAGGTCAGAGACCCAAACCTGTTTACATATCACCGTACATAGATGGTGATGTGACAACGTATCTCAGCAAAGGGACGGGATTTGTGGGGGACACGAGGTGGAGAAGAAGGGAAGGAAAAACGTCAGGGACCTTCAAAATGAAATAGGTATCAATGTCGAAAAGGTCTTACAGTATTTAAACTTTGGTACATCATACATTAGAAGGTCTAACCGGAGAAAGTCAACCATTATGTGTAAATGTCAAAGGGGAACAGAAAAGTACCGAACTATCGTGTGTATAAGGGACAGACATACATGGTGTCAAATAGGTAGTGGGTGACTGCCTGTAGAACCACCAAAGGTACAAAACCGTCAATACTTATTTCTACGACATTTAGACACAAGTCTCAAAACACACCTGTATTAAAAAGTTGAGGAAACCCATTTATGGTTCCTCGTGTTAACGACCTAGCATACCATTCTCATATAAGTCAAAACATTCTTTGACGGTTTAACAGAAGGTCTTACCGAGATACTCAAAACCGTTAATGCTTATTTCGACGATATTTAGGTACACGTCCAAAACACACCTGTATTCAAAAGTTGAGTAAACCCATTTATGGTTCCTCGTATTAACGACTTAGCATACCATTCTCATACAAATCAAAACATTCTTTGACGGTTTAACAGAACGTTCCACCGACGGTATAAAACGAAGGCTGGTCGTCACTCACTCCCAAACACAACGAGGTGTATGAACAGTCGTAAACCACAACCGTCACAGGACCTAAAACTGGTAGGATTATCCACACACCACAATACAGTAACAACAAAAATAAACGTAAAGAGACTATTGTATACTACACGTCGTATAAAAGTATACCAATAAACGGTAGACCTATAGTAGAGACCACTCCATAAATAAGTCCAGAAACGGGGTAAAAATTAGTCGAACGAACAAAAGAACAATTCAGAATTCCCACGAATGTACAAAACCTATTGTAAGTAAATAATCTATACAGAGAGGTTTGTTCAGACACCAAACAGAAGATTAAGAGAACTGTAACGGAAAGTGTTTCGTCTTCAAAAATTAAAGCCACTGTGGGTCGAATAGTAAGAAAAACTAGTATAAAACTAACATAACATAGTTTTTTCCGTAGTGGTATAGGTTCCGGTAGATCCAAAAAAACATACAATGGAAGACCCTTCAAAAGTCAAAATGCTAAATACAAATCCAGAGACTAACGAAGACTCAATAAAACATACTGACCCCATTTTAGACATAGACCTAATCAAAAAATGTAGATATACAGGTCAACAAAATAGTGATAAAAAAATTCTACGACAGAAGTGACATAACGTAACAGAGTGAGGAAACAGTTTATAGTCAACTAATATAAGTACACTCAGATGAAGACCCGAGAGGACAAGGTGACTAGATGAACAAACCAGTGTAGTCAGTCAAGATATTGAGACGAGTAGAGGAAGTCATATCACTACCAGAAAGACCCATAAAAACGGAGAAATGTTTGTTAAACAAATATAGGTGTTTTATGGAACGATCGTAAAACTAACTCTAACTAACTTAGATATCCAGTTTAACCCTTCTTGACTTCAGAATTGTTGTAACTTAGAAGGATAGGCACTTGTGGATCTCGTTCTGTAGAACCTCTCACTCCAGTTCACCCGGACTCCTTCGTAATGATACTTGTTTCGATCGTCTCCACTACCTTAAGGTCGACTCGAGAAAGTTTAGGATTTTCTACTACGAAAATTTCACGACGTGAGGTATACAGTCACTTATACCTTTTGAGTCATCACCGGTGTCCTGACCTTTTCTAGTCAAAAGTAAGGTTAGAGTTTCTTTCCGTCACGGTTTCTTACAAGTTTGATGGTATGTTAACTCATGGTATACATGACTAAAGTGTACGATCATTCCAGTACGAATTTTAACAAGTTCGATCCGAAGTCGTCATGTACTTAACTCTTGAAGATCTATGTGTTCGACCCAAATCTTTTCCGTCTCCTTGGTCTCTAGTTTAACGATTGTAAGTGACCTAGTACCTTTATCGTTTCCTTAAGGTCTTCTTGTAGATGAAGACGAAGTAACTGAGACGACTCAGGAAACACACCTAGTATCGTTTGACACCCTTTAAGAATTTCTCTGTCCTTATGGTCTGGCAGTGGAATGGACAGAGAACTCTTTGGACATACACCGAGTTCTTCGTTGTCAATCTTGACCAGTACCTTGTTGAGTGACCAAGGTATAATCCTTTCCTCATACAGTTCTGACACACACACACACAAACAGAAAACCATACGGAAAAAGAAAAAAGAACCATAGACTCATTATCCTTGAGTCATTTATCCGACGATCACTACACTACCCTCCACACAACCCTCTCCTTTACAAGTCATTAGGATACTGACACAGATCCAGGAAATTACTTCGAGCACCGAGAAGTAAAGACACGGAGACACAAAGAGTCGAAAAGAGAGGGAATCGCTCTATGTCCTACCTATCTCGTCTGTCCGTAACCAAAAGGACGACGGTCCAGTCGACCGACAATTATGGTCGTCCAATCCAAGGCCAATCGATCAAAGGGATTCCGGCCAGAACAATTCTTGTCGTACGAGATCCCACAAAAATTTACCCGTCCCAGGGACCCCGACCTTCTGAACCCCCCCCCCGTTCGGTACAATTCGGCCCGGGAACGATTTCGCGACCCCTGGGGTCCCCTCCATGGAACCGACGTGACTCGTCTCTTCCTGTCCTTTTGTCCAGGAGGGACTCTCGACCGGAACCCTACACGAGTGACGACCGTCCGTCACTAGAACCACTCCGTTGTCTTCTGAAAGTCTTCGGAAAGTCCTGATTGTGACCAGAATGTATTCACTAAAGTCTTTTGTCTTTTCCTTCTTTCTAGGGTTGAACATACTCTGACCGTGTCGGAACTATACTTTTGGTCAATTGTTGTAGTGGTCTTTCCCTTTGGTATCCTACTTGTGCCTACGTCTGTAGGAACTATTCTATAATCGTTTGACTTTAGTCATTTTCTTCTCCCCTTTTGTAGAGTAGTAGTTTTACCTACACAAAATCTTTATACAATAGTAATCTTTTAGTCGGTTATTTTAAGTAGTATGACTGCGTAATTTACTCTCTTTGTAATCCAAGTGGACGGTTCAAATTCTGTGTCTTTCGTAACCTATCTCAAGCCGTACTCAAATATTAAAAACTTTTTCGTGTAGAAAATCACTTAAATCTGTCCCTGAGGGAATTAGACTATTTCCTATCTGAACCCGGTTTGTGACATGAGTTACCACTTTACGTCTCTAACGGACTCTCCCTTGTCTTCCGTCCCGCCAGTCGACTGTGCTGAAGGCAGGTCAAGACACACTTCTACAGAGTCGGTCCCGTTATTCTTGATTTCTCTTTATTTGCAATAATTCTTATTTATTTTAATAGTAATAAATGTCTCTTGAGACGTGTATCCCTTTGGTTTCGTTGGATATCTATTTTGATCTTAATCATTCACTCGAAACGTAACACACGGACGCACGAGTCAACACAGGTTGAGAAACACTGGGGTACCAGACATCGGGTGGTCCGAGGAGACAGGTACTCTAAAGGGTCCGTTCTTATGACCTCACCCAACAGTAAAGGAGGAGCTCCCCTAGGAGGACTGGGTCCCTGTCTTGGGTGTAGAGAACACAGAGGACGCCCGTCTAAAAAATGGTGGCGTGGTGGACGCTTCGGGAATGGAACAACTCATATGATTTTTAACAGATGACACAACGTGACATAACGATATCAGTCCTTTCTTTCTTTGTTTTATTTGTAAACATTTTATGTGATAATCTCATCGTACTTTTTTTACAGTTTGTGAGTCTTTAGACTGTTTTCTGGAGATGTCCGTTTTAACGTTTTGACATAACACTGTGACTTTCTCGGATTTCTTTACCGTTCGATCCTCCGGGTACTTAACCATCGACGATGAGACACTATACTTCAGAAGAGTTTCACTACTCACAAAGGTGCACCGGAGTTAGTGTGAAGGTTGTCGGAAACAAGTAAAATAAGAAACCATATTGACCTATTCGATCGAGATCTTACATCCGCATCAAGGTCTCACTCCACCCTTCCAACGACACAGTCGTAGTCCGGGACAGTCCGTCGACACATTGGTGTCCTCACGACCACCTGTCCCCTCGGGTGACTCGTCTTGTCTTTTGTACCGTGAAACACACTGAGTGCCGACCTATTTCGTGCCACCTTCGACACGAGGTCTAGTTCCTCCGTTCCTCCAACCCAAAAAAGGGTTACTTATCCTCTAACTGATTGGTTTGTCACCTCCTCCTCCTTTTCTTTCCTTTCTTCTTTCTTTCTTTTACTCTGGGGAATGATTGTTGGGTGTGCAAGTACTTCTCTGATTGTCACCTTTACATCTAAGGTTGTAGGCCTTCGTTTGAACCTCAGTCTGAGCACCTAAAGAACCGGGAACCCTCATACCGACAAAAAACCGGGAAGTACACGACTCACCAGACCCTGACATTTGACCAGTACACCTTTCCTTCGACACGTCGAGTCTTAAGACGACAAAAAGAGATACCCCGACAAAAGAAACGAACCACCCACAAAAGACCCGACCCGACCTCGATGTCCGTCACAGAACCCACTACAAAAGTCAGACAAGTCTAGAGAACGGAAATCCCCTGAAACTCGACAACGAGTGTACACTCCAAAGAGAGTCTCTTTCCTAAAGCACATTCAAAAGAACTGTTTGTACTACTCAAAAGACAATGTACGTCGATAATCCTCTGTTGGTAGACCTACCTCTCCTGGTAAGTTGTTAAGTAGTAACTTCTGAGTCACAACGAACCAAGAAGACAAAGCAATTCTTTCTTTAGCAAACCAAGTCTTTTTGGAGGTCGACCTCAGAGACTACCAAAGACGTGAGTCACACTCCTACGTCACGCCGGTGGCTCTATTCAATGACCTTTACGTTAGTCACTGAAAAGACAGATTTGCAGAGAATAGGAGTAAGGTACTTGACAAATTTTTAGCTCGTCAATTTTTTCGGTCGATCCTAGACCTCCGGACATTTTGTCATGAAAGGTGAAAAGATTGTGGTAAATAAGTTTCTCTTCTTGTATATAATTAGCCACAACTATACCCAAGAACGCCTCGGGATCGACAAAAGGACCCTATTCAATGTGTAGTACTCTTGGACATAATTAGGGTGTCAGGTGTTAGGTGTCGTTTGACTTCCCCACTACCCTCGGGAGGTACACAGTTGACACCCTAAAAGAAAGGAGAAGAGTGGTGGGTAACTCACAACCGGAGGTCCAAACAAGGACCTAGTAACTAGAGGACTAGGTACTAGATCGACTGGGTGGAGTAAGAAAGAGTCACAAAGTCAATGGTGAGCCTACGACGACGACGATTCAGCGAAGTCAGCACAGGCTGAGACACGCTGGGGTATCTGCCGTCGGGTGGTCCGAGGGGGCCAGGGCCAAAGGGGTCCGTTCTTGTGACCTCATCCAACGATAAAGGAAGAGGTTACGTATTTTCACTTTTCACTTTCACTTCGGCGAGTCAACACAGACTGAGCGTCGCTGGGGTCCCTGACGTCGGATGGTCCGATGGACAGGTACCCTAAAAGGTCCGTTCTCATGACCTCACCCCATGGTAACGGAAGAGGTGAACCTACGAGTCCAGTCACGTCAGTGAGTCAGTGCAGGTTGAGAAACGCTGGGGTACTTAGCGTCGTGTGGTCCGGAGGGACAGGTAGTGGTTGAGGGACTCAAGTGAGTTAGAGTACAGGAAACTCAGGCACTACGGTAGGTCCGTAGAGTAGGAGACAACAGGGGAAGAGGAGGACGGGGGTTACGGAGGGTCGTAGTCTCAGAAAAGGTGACTCAGTTGAGAAGCGTACTCCACCGGTTTCATGACCTCGAAGTCGAAATCGTAGTAAGGAAGGTTACTTGTGGGTTCTGACTAGAGGAAGTCTTACCTGACCAACCTAGAGGAACGTCAGGTTCTCTGAGAGTTCTCAGAAGAGGTTGTGGTGTCAAGTTTTCGTAGTTAAGAAGCCACGAGTCGAAAGAAGTGTTAGGTTGAGAGTATAGGTCTGTACTGGTGACCTTTTTAGTATCGGAACTGATCTGTCTGGAAACAACCGTTTCATTACAGAGACGAAAGATTATACGACAGATCTAACCAGTATTAAAAGGAAGGTTCCACATTCGCAGAAAATTAAAGGACCACCGTTAGTGGTAGACGTCACTAGAACCTCGGGGGGGTTTTATTTCAGACTGTGACAAAGGGGTAGATAAAGGATACTTCACTACCCTGGTCTACGGTACTAGAAGCAAAAGACTTACTCGAAATTCGGTTGAAAAAGTGAGAGGAGAAAGTGAAAGTAGTTCTCTGAAAAATCATGGAGAAGTGAAAGACGGTATTCCCACTACAGTAGACGTATAGACTCCAATAACTATAAAGAGGGCCGTTAGAACTAAGGTCGTACACGAAGAAGGTCGGGTCTCAAAGAGTACTACATGAGACGTATCTTCAATTTATTCGTCCCACTGTTATATGTCGGAACTACATGAGGAAAAGGACAAACCTTGGTCAGAGAACGAGGTACAGGTCAAGATTGACAACGAAGGACTGGACGTATGTCTAAAGAGTTCTCCGTCCAGTCCACCAGACCATAAGGGTAGAGAAAGTCTTAAAAGGTGTCACATAACACTAGGTGTGTCAGTTTCCGAAACCGTATCAGTTATTTTGTCTTAATCTACAAAGAGACCTTGAAAGAACGAAAAAGGTACTAGGTTGTCAACAACCGTTAAACTAGAGACCAAGAAGACGGAAAAGGTTTTGGTCGAACTTGTAGACCTTCAAGTGCCAAGTGCATAACGACTTCGGACCGAACCTCTTAGAACTCGTAATGAAGTGATCGCACACTCTACTCACGTTAACACACCATCAAACTCGTAAGAAACCGTAACGGAAAGAAACCCTAACCTTACTTTTGACTGGAAAAGGTCAGGACACCGGTGACGACTCAAAAGGATTAAACGACCGTATAACTCACGTCGTGAAAGTGTCGTAGTAGAAAGTCCTAAACTTTATCGAGTTGACCTTAAGGTAGTCTTGATATCAATAATATCAAAATTAAGGTAATTTTGATATCTACTTCAGTTTGTCTCTTTTCAAATATCGAAACATAGGTGTACAATCTTTTCTTCATTCCAATTTTTAATTAATCCGATCATACGTAGTTTTTTTAATTTTTCGTTGACGTTTTATTTCTTCTTATTCTTCTTATTTCATTTATTAAATTTATATCCTCGTCATTAATCTACTTTGTTTTTACATGTTATCCTTCCGAGATCTAGGTTGGTCGGGGAAGATTTCCTCGAGTCGGGACCCATATGAAACCTTCCTTACTACGGTTTCGACTTTGAGGTAATGAAACCGGTGAATACGCTTCTCAACTGAGTAACCTTTTCTGAGACTACGACCCTCCCAAACCCCCGTCCTCCTCTTCCCTTGTTGTCTCCTACTCTACCGACCTACCGTAGTGGCTGAGCTACCTGCACTCAGACTCACTTCAGGCCCTCAACCACTACCTGTCCCTCCGGACCGAACGACCTTAAGTACCCCAGCGTTTCTCAGCCTGTGCTGACTCGCTGACTTGACTTGACTTGACTGACTCTACCGATTTTCGACCAAGAAAGTTTTGTGGTTATTTTAACTATTGTGAAGAACACTTTGACTGGTTTTTATCTTCCATGGTTATTGGTTATTACCTTATTCTTTCTGTGATAGTGATGTCGACGGTGCATGCGTTTCTAGAAATTTTCTTCTATCATAATTATTGAAAAATGGTTATTTGAACTCTTATATCCACTTTACCTACTTAAACCCCCCTTCATATGGTTCTGACTGCGTTCTTCTTTGTCTTTTGACGTTGTCAGGATGTAGAAACTTCCTAATTTAGTCACCGTGTATATATTAGGATTTCCTTTCGACGTCCAGTCGACTCCACCAATGAGGTCTGTAAGTTCTTTCTTTGTAGAGGTAAGAATCGTGTAACGAGGACTGTTGTCTTCTTTGTGAATAAAATATTATCTCATTTTGAACTCTGGATCCTTCTTATCCATTCCTTATAGAGATTCGATTAAAGTGAGTACCTGTATCTACATTTTTTAAAGTCTTATGTCATTTCGGGGTAGTACTGTACTACTCTGACTTTATTTTAGTTCACAAATTTGTGTTCAGAGTACCAGCACTTCAAGTACGTCCCGGTGTACTCTACACGTGTGTACGGAGTCGGGACCACAACCAAACATACTCGCACATACGTTTCCCTAGTAGAAAAAAGGAAAATAAATAAGTAAATAACAGCAAATAAAAAGGGGAAGAAGAAGCAAAGACAAAAAAGACAGTTAAAAACCGAATCTATAGTCACCCCTTGAAGACTAACAACACCGTCGATACGACGGTCTGTGACTGTACCCGTAGTCCTGGGTGTCCACTCCGACCCTCTTAAGGTCCCCACTCCGTTTGGGAGACGAGGGGGTCGGGGTCCTTTATTGACTACTGGACGTCGACGGAAGTGGGGAGGAGTTGGGACTCCTCCAATTCTTGACATTAGTCGAAGACAAACTCGTTTCTAGTCCCTTTAGTGGTTAAATCAAGGTTAAAGTCTACTAAACTCCCTTTATGATTACTCAAAAAGTATTTTGATTAAGTAGTCATACAATTTTCCTATTATGCAAAACTGATTCTAAGTAGGTTCCTTACACTTCAACTAAATTGTAAAATTTTTTTAGTCAATTTATAACAGACATAAAGGATTATGTCCTTTTTAATATACTAGTAGGGTCATCTACCTTCTTTTCGTGAACTATTTTAAGTCATAGTCGAATTTTTGACTCGTTTGATCTTAAAAGAATTAGTCTATTTCTCTTCCACGTTTTTAGATGTTATTAGTACAAATTGTTTATGACAAAGTTTTTAAAACTTTTTAAAAGGGAAACTCTACTACTTGTTCTTCTCCTATGGAGGATGTTGGTGACAGTCGTAACGGTGAGCCGACTCGTCCTCTAGGACCGACAATGTGACTCTGTTTCAGTGCTGATCCTCGAAATCTATTCGTCTTTGTTGATATCAACAAAAGTCTATTTTTCTAAGGCACACATAATTTACTTTGTAAAAATGTCTATTTTATAATATTGATTATTCTTTCAATATTGATTCAGTGGTTTTCACTTTATTCATATTTTAAGGTAATATGAATATATTTTCGTTGTTTATCTTTTGTATTAAAATTTGATATGATGAAGTTTCGTAGGTTTTTATTGTTAATCCTATTTATACTTCCTTACTATACTTTCTGAAAAAAACTCTTTTTAATGTATTGAAATAACCTTCTGTAATACACAGTTATTTTTATCCGGTACAAATGTCTTATCTTCTGAGTTTTACGTCTCCAATAAGTAGAGATTTCACTGGAGACATGTGTCGTGTGAGGGTGAGGTTTGGGGTCCTCCATAAACCCCTTCACTGTCTACTGTTCTGTTAAGTGGAACTCTTTGTCAAGGTCTCTCTTCTCGGTTCCGACGTTTTCTCCTCCTCTGGTTCTTCCTCCTCTCTGGAGTCAGACAAACATGACGAAGACCCCGAGAGCGTCGTTCTTAGGACCTCACCCGACGGTAAGGGAGGAGGTCTCGAGAAGTGGTACTGACACGTAGAACTCACCGGGACGCGTAGAACTCACCGGGACGCGCCGTACCGAGTATCGAAGTAACTCAATGTGTTCGGGAAGAGGTACTGTTCCGACACTAGGTACTTCCCTATCTACGACACTTCGATTATTTGTTATGGTACCACATAACGACGTATTTCTCTGTTTGTCTTCACTTTGTCTTTTCTGACAGACACATACGTATCAGTAGATACCACGTCCTCACTCAGTCTCGACTCCTTTCCACGTGAAGACAGGTGGACCTATAGTCTATACCACCTACTCTCACATAGTCCATACATGTACATGTTACATTAGTATGTTGTGATTTTATATAATAACATAAAAGGTAGTATCGCGTTCAGACCTTTGTTGAGTTTACAGGTAGTTGTCACCTTACCATCTTATCTAGTTATTTGAGACTATATTAGTAAGTTTTTATAAATGAATCTTGGTTGTTCTTTATCCAATGTACTTTATTATACTTTATTATACTTACTTAGATATTTGGATTTCAACTTACTTATTTTTTATTTTGTATTTTTAATATGAGTGACGACGACGATGACGACGATTTAACGAAGTCAGCACAGGCTGGGGTATCTACCGTCGGGTGGTCCGAAGGGGCAGGGACCCTAAGAGGTCCGTTCTTGTAACCTCACCCAACGGTAAAGGAAGAGGTTACGTACTTTCACTTTTTACTTTCACTTCAGCGAGTCAGTACAGGTTGAGAAGGGCTGGGGTACCTGACGTCGGATGGTCCGAGGACGTAGGTACCTTAAAAAGTCTGTTCTCATGATCTCACCCAACGGTGATTACGATAAATATATTTCAAGTTTTCATTCGTTTTGACTTACAACCAAAAAAATCCCTACATACATTCTCACGAGTTCTTTTCGTTCCTGTCTTAATGACATGCTCTAACCCCCTACCAAACGAGACCGGTCTTACTCACACAACATCAGTCGTTCCAGGAGACCCGATATTTGTTACAAGTCAAAGAAATGAACCAAGAATTAATGAACCGGAATATTGACAATAAGTGAGAAACGTATAATATAAAAGGTATCTTTACAAATTTTTAATCTGAAGGTTACTTTTAATTAAATATTGTATCAACTCTCAATCAACCGAAAGATGTATAAACAATTTCCGACTTTGTAAATACGTGTAAGGACACATATAATAGAAAGTGTTATTTTCATATATGAACATTTTAATTCAAAGATTACTTTTTGTCGTCATTAGTCTGAATAGAGAAGAATGATACATCTCCGTTCGTGTTGACCTAAAAGACCGTAAAGAAAACCACAAATGGAGATACAAACATTTACATTCGAATGTCAAGACAAAGAAATTAAAAGTAGAAATCTACGATAAACAACCGACGATGTACTATTCTACTCCTGTGTCTAAAGAATGGTGGTGAAAGAGATCCGAGAATAAGAGAGGCGGGTGGTTCATGATTATATAACCAAAAGTAAATACAGTCATAGGTCTGACACATTTATCGTAAGTAGTGGTTTTATTAAGTTAAGGTATGGAGAAAGTAACACAAGTAAGTAAATCAAAGTCAAAAAAAAAAACCTTTGTAAGGGGTTTTAAGGAGTATAAAAGGATGTCAAACCTGACGAGAAATGTAATACAATACTTTACAATGGTCGGTCCTCTCTCATTCACTGTCGTCTGAACGAGAGGTGACTGCTGGTGTCATAACCTGTCATACACCATGTAAGGAAAGTCCGGAACTTTCTGTTCGTAGTACCCTGCTCTCTGCGAGTGACCCTTAAGGGGTGGGGAATGTTATCAGAGAATGATTCTAAAATACGTTCTAGGTATTGTCGTTACTTGAATAGTTAAGGTAAAAATTAGGAAAAGTGAAAAACAATTCTTTTTTTGTAGAGGTATATGAAGCAAAGGAGGTACGCAGTACCGAGACAAGTACATTGTAAGGATCCGAAGGACACAAATATTTGTCTGTGTGTGTCCACGTGTACACGCGTCTGCGAGACGGGGTCACCCGTTTCACAGAATAGAGTGACACCCTTTTTCTGTGTCGCGTTAGTCCTACGACCGAGTCAAGGAGAACCCCTACTCGGCACACGCCCCTGTGTGTGGCGCACGACCGGTTACGTCCGTCTGAGATGCACACCTCCTCGGACGGTCGGGTTCCGTCGACGACCTCCTAAAACGGTCCCGGGTCGGTACCCGCCGGGCAGTCTGACGACCCCACTCTGTACAAGTGGAGATTGTCACAGTAATATTATTTTCACTTAGTCTCCGGGATAGTCTCGACCCCAAGTAGAGTAATTATGAGTACACTGAATTCTGTCCGATTTCGATAAAATTCCCTGTTTCTTTTCACCGAATAGTCAGTCGTCTCAGTTAACGACTCACGACAGGTAAACAGGATACGATCTTTATTTCGATTAGAGAAAACATTAGTAGAACATAACGAAAACAAAATCAAATCATATAAAACAATAAGTTTTGTAAAACTTCAAAATATATATATATAGGTCCAACGATTAATAAACATGACGGAGTCAGGGTCAAACCAAGACCAGATAAACGAAGTATCGAAAGAGAAATCATGAATTAGGAAACATTAAAGAATCAAAACTCTACACTTCAAAAATAGATCTGAAGGGGGGAGGTATAGTTGTCGACAATATAAGTCAACTTACGTAGGGGAATTTCTTCTATGCAACTGCAGGATCGGGGGTCAAGGAGTCTTTCACCGAAATGTACCTTTATTCTAGAAACGTCTCAGTCGGTACATTTCCACTCCAGTCCTCCCACCGGGACTAGACCACTGACCACCGGAATACTGCGCCCCTTTAAACCTCGATCTGTACTTCCCTCCTCCTGCATGTCGTCGCATTACCACCTCAGTCGTTGATCTCACTGAGTCCTGTTCGACTCCTGACGACAGGGGTAAGGGTCGGCTGTGGGACTCAAGTCTGGAGGCGGAGGTCTTCCACTCTACCGTGCAAAAGGACCGAAATTTGAGGGTCACACCGGTACAGTAATGTCGTCGGGGTCCTTGGGTTCTAGGTCAAAGGTGTCGTCGTAAAGTTTAACGGTGAAACGAAGGGATCAATTTTTAAAACAACATAGAATTTTTACCAATCAAAAGTGGACGGACATAAACACAAAACGAGGTGCTCAAGAGACAGGACAAGACGGCGAGAAGAACGACTCACACAGAAACTCTGCCACCGCCCAGACAGACACACAGGAGGCGGGGGGCGCCGACGCCGGAGTCAAGAAAGAGACAGAAGGAGGCAAGTGGCAGAAAGAGAAAGACGGAAGTCAGAGAGGACACGAACTCTCGTAAGAGTAGATCAAAGCACCTCTGAGTCGTAGCCTCTCTTTGCTGGCGCACGCAGGTACTTCCGCCGACTCGTCAGAGGTGGCCTGACCGGAAGCGACAATCTGGAATTCCGGGGCGGGCCTCTAAATCGCCCGAAAGGTTCAGTTGAAGGAGGAGGCGGCGGAAGAAGCCTCCGCGTGACGGGAGACAAGACACTAACGTGCGTGTGGGAGGAGAGGGGCGTCCGACTCTGGTGGCTGGCCGTCTGCGGACGACCCTATCTCTTCTACGGGGCCAACGTCGAGACCCCTCAGGCCGCCCACACTCCGCGAGTCGGGGGAGGGACGCCGGACTCACGAACGCCACCCGCCCGTGTCTGCAAACGAGATCTTGAAATACTTGGATTCGTTCCGGTACCGAATAAGGTGAAGTCCAGTCTAAGAGTTCCCCAGGCTCCGGAGCTGTGATGACGTACCACTCCCGGCTCCCACTCCGCAAGGGGCAGGCCCGAGACTCCCCGTGGTCAAACAGAGGTCGGCTCCGGTCCCACCCCGACTCTCCGTGAGCCTCGTCTGTCTAGAGCCCTCGGACACGTCTCTCGCACTGTGGGGTCCCAGGACTGGGGGTGGGCCCCAGTCCCTCCTCTCCAGCCTTCTACTCTCCGGGAGGACACGAGGTTTCCGGCTCCCCTGAACCACGTCGACCCGCTCCGCGACCCGTTAGTCGTCTGGTCCTTCCGGGTTCCTCTTCGACCGGACGGCGAACATGGACACGACCCGAGTCCGGTGGACGACGTCCGGACACTCAAAGGTCTTCGTGTTCCGCGTAGAATATGTCGTAGGTCGTGTTCGGAGTACGGGTAGTGAAACATTTTAAAAGGTACTTACTACCCGTAACATACTTTAGGAAGTACTGGGGTACGTTTCGTTTCCTTCAATAAAAATTATTAAGAAACTGAACGATTTTTATTTTGGGTTTCATATAATTGTATGTCTTTTTTTGGGGGATTGTGAGTTAGAAAATTCAGGTCCAAACGGTGGGACTTAAAAGGACTGAAGGGTACTAGACAGACGGGGATGGTCGAAGTCTCACCTACCTCGTCGAGGCCGACTCAGTCGTCACTAGGGTGTCTGTATCACCCCTGTGCCACGGTGGACCTCGTGACGTACCCGACATTTACAACGACGACCACCTAGTGTTGGAAGAACTACCCTGTTTAACCACCACCCAGGGGTCACGTCCGGTCGTTGGATCATTGGGGACGACGTCCCGACAGGCACCCGGTCGGGAGACTCCGGACGAGAAGGGGACGGGGCTACACGAGGGAGGGGTCTCCGAGACGAAGGACCCTGAGACGAGACGTTGTGGACCAGGTGGATGAGTTGACACTCGTGTCGAGCCGCGACCTCGGAGTCAGACTGGGTCCGTTGTGGAGGGACCTCTGACCCGAGGTCGACACGAGACGACCGGGTGGGAGAGACCAAGACGGGTAACGGTAGTCTCGTATTCCGAACAGGGGATAAAGTCCCGTCCACACCGGTCCCGCGGGTCCGGGGTGTCAGTAACCTTGGGAGTCTCGTCGTACACCAGTCGCCACTTGTCACAGTTGTCAAGTTAGAATAAAGAAATAAATGAACGTAACTCACACACACACTCGAGTATGTCTGACTGACTTTTCGTGACGAAAATTAATTGAAGTGTTATTGTTCTAAGACGTAAAATGTGTTAACTTAGAAATCTGAGGTGAACGTTCGGAGTACACCTCAAAAAGAACCGTTTCGTCTACGGGAAGTCCTTACACGGACTGAGATACACAAACCAAGTCAAGTCAACGAGTCAGTACAGCCTGAAACACTGGGGTACCTGACGTCGTACGGTCCGAAGGGACAGGTTGTGGTTGAGGACCTTGAACGATTTTGAGTACAGGTAGCTCAGCCACTACGGCAGGTTGGTAGAGTAGGAGACAACAGGGGAAGAGGAGGACAGAAGTTAGAAAGGGTCGTAGTCTCAACAAAGGTTACTCAGTCAAGAAACGTAGTCCACCGGTTTCATAACCTCGAAGTCGAAGTCGTAGTCAGGAAGGTTACTTATAAGTCCTGACGAAAGACAATCCTACCTGACCAAACTAGAGGAACGTCAGGTTTCCTGAGAGTTCTCAGAAGAGGTTGTGGTGTCAAGTTTTTGTAGTCAACTGCGAAAACTGAAAGACACATACTACTCAAAGGTAAATCTTCCCTACTCCAGTGAACATGTTGAAACAAAATCCCACGACAAGGTGAAACACCTAAAAACTACGTTTTAAAATCAACAGTTGGTGAGGAAAGAGAAGATGAAGTTTTAGAATACAAAGTTTGTAGGTTTTTCAGAATATAGAATCTTTTGAACCATTTTATGTAAAAAATTTTTTGGACACACAGTGAACAGAGTCGATACTCAAGACCCTTACTTGTAGTGGGATTAATTTGGTTTCTCGCCAGTCAGTATTGTCCATTTCTTCATACGACACTCTTGTACTACGATAGATTCTGGTTTGTCTCATTAAAAACTTTTCAAACAACAAAACACGATAAGTGTAACGGTAATCGTACTCACTAATATTAAGTGATTTTACTAGTCTTCAACAATGTAATGACTACTAACATATAGTTAAACATTATTGTTTATGTTCGTCTGTCCGATAAACGGGTTCTATTTAAAGTGTGAGAACAAAAGGGAACTTGAGTTTCAACTGAAGAATCGAGAAGGTTTTTACTATACATCCTAATCTAATTAAAACGACACTCTAAGACACCCCAAGGAAGAACAAGGAGATAAAGTACTCATATGAACAAGAATCCTCTTATCCAACCTGTTGAGAATTAAGGTCTCCTTTTGTCATAGGCATTGTTGTGTTTGCGTACACACCAAGTCTCTTAAGTCAGGGGTAAGGGTAATACATCAATCAAGATATCACTACACTTTTCTTCAGTGTTTTTACAATTACTAGAGAAAGTGCGTATCTCTTCAAAGTAAGTTTCCAAGTTCCACGAAAGGTTCATGATTAAGTAATTTGGACCTGAAAGACGCAGTGTACAAGTACAAACAAGAAAGAAATTTGGATTCAAAGGTGGGTTCGACTTAAAGATTATATCATTCTGGTTTTACTTTATATTGGCTTTTATATTTAACGGTCCGTATCAAGACATCCCTTCAAGGTCGAATTCACCCAAAAGACAGGATTGTCCTTAATACTCCCGGAACCTCTTAGACTGGTCCCGACTATTGGTCGAGAAGGACCGGTGAAACCTTTTCCCCCTTTGAAGTACCTTGACCCTAAGGATCCTCTCTCTCGTACTGTACTTGGTCAAGACGTGTTTAGACTACTCTTGACTCTGCTAGTCGAGAGTAGTCGTCGTTCCGAACCTCCACTTCCACACTCGGTTGGCCCCCACAGTGGACATCCAATGGAGTAATTAGGTGTCCGGGACGGGGGTACGTGTGGACTCAGTGTTGTGGGGAGAAGGTGGGGTTAGTCCAAAGGAGTTCAGGTCTCGGGTCAATGTGTATTCATTACTTCAAAAGTAGGTCTTAAACGAACCTTAAGTCACTTTATCTTTTTTTATCTCCACTCTACGACCCACTCCGTCTCATCACGGTTTAGTGGGTGTCGGGTGTCAGTTTGTTCTATGTCTCTGGAAGGTACGTCCGACAACCCCAGTCAGTGAATTAATAGTGAGACAGTGACGGTGGCACCTTGAGACCTTGAGTCGGACACCTCCTCGTCCCGGTCGAGTACACAGGACACAGTCGAAGGGAGGTCCGACACCCGGCGGAAGTGTGAATCGTGACGGAGAGTCTAGGAGATCCTAAACAATACGTTTTTGACCGAATAAAGTGTTTATATCGACACGACCACACGTCACGACAGAGTGAGGAGGGTTCGTTGTCAGAAGTCTCCAGTGTCACCGAAAGACTTCTCTTTACTGGTGACAGGTGTCCACGTCGAGACTCCTACCCTAGAACCCCGAAGACCCTCGACACCTTCGCACATCGGGGGTCGCCAACAAGTCAAGTAAGATTATTTGGAGATAACCCACAATAATACGGGTGGAACTGTAGGTGAGTTTGGTCCAAAAGTATACACATCAGTGTGTTTCATATTGATCCAAAAGTGGTTCGGGTCACTAACGACTCGGCCCTGACCATGTCTTCGTCCACTCTCTCGGGTCTCGCCCTGACGCAGAACTCCTGTCACACGGCGACGGTAACAGTAAGTCGTGTTACCTCCTCGTGCCACCTGATGAACGGGTCATTTTGCGTACACAGAAGGGACCACCGAGTGCTACCATTTATTAGACGGACGGTTACATCCTCTGGGTCCAAGTTAGGAACCCAACCCTTCTAAGGGACCTCCTCCCGGACCGTTAGGTGAGGTCATAAGGACGGACCTCTTAGGGTACCTGTCTCCTCGGACCGTCCGATGTCAGGTACCCCAACGTTTCTCAACCTGTATTGACCCCTTGACTGTGAAAAAAGTTCTACGCGTGCACTCGGCGTTCGGCACCCTCCTTGTTCATCCTTTTCTCTATACACATCAAGGTCCACCCTCTGCTTCCTTCCGAAGGACCTTCTTCACCATAAACTTCGACGTAAACCTAACCTTTTTAGACAGAACACTGACACTGAGCCCCTTGTCCCTCTCCCCATTGTTCTCCGTGTACAGTCGTTTTCCCTGTGTTCGTCTCTTCCTTGGGGTGTCTGTTTAGTCTTGAAGGGTACACTACGTCCACACAAGTCCCTCGGGGCCTGTCCTTCATCCCTTTCTTCGCAATACAGACACTTCGGAAGTGACAGTTTTGTTCCTCGAGAAACCAAACGTCCGCCTCTCGACAGTGTCCAACACCTCGTTCCCCTGACATTGGGTACCGTCGATGTCCTCCTTTCTAATTTTCTCCCTTTTGTCCCAACCCCGAGACTCCCAGACTGTCCGTCACCGTCACCCCCCCAACCCCGGCCCCACCCCCCCGACCCTTTGCGACGTCCACCAACAATGACTTCGGACTGTTGCCCGAACTGAGTCGTGTCTTTGGTCCTCTTTCTCACCGACGAGATCTGACTCTTGTCTCACTCCTCAAACTAGAGTCTGTATCCACAAACCTCCTACCCCGTCCTGAAGTCTGTTTCTACAGAGCCCGGTGACCTTCACGGTACTCGGAAGAGGGTGGTAAGAACATGAGTCGTCAGTATGTTTGACACTGCTGTGTGACGAGTCTTAGATCCATCTACTAGTACACACACTAATCACGTTGTGTCGCAGAAGAAACCTTGGTGGGTCCTTAATCTTGTCTTGTGTGAAATAAGACTGTGGTAGCTTGGACCTGACTGGCTGTGTGTCACACCCACAGTCTGGGTCACACGACAGTCCTTTACTCGGGTCTCGAGACGAGACGTCTGACCCCAGACTCAGGCCCCAGACAACGCAAAATAAAAAGATTCTGGAAACAAATGGACATCGGGGTCTAGGAGGACCTCCGAGAGACGGAACCCCTACACAGTAGTACTACCCCTCTCACTTAGATGTAGGTCACTGAGATCCGGTCACTTAGATGTAGGGTCTGGTACCTCGTGTCCGCGAACCCCAAGTGGTCAAAGTACACTCTAGTCACCTAGACCACACTCCTCACGGGTATCGTGAGATCACCAGTGGCGACAGGACAGGGGTCTTCTTGTTTCTCCTCCTTCCGAACCATGAACAGGGGTCTCGAAAGTGAACCCGATTACTTGTCATACTTTTCCGTTTTACTATCCTATTACTTTCCCCTTGAGGGACCCAGTCATCCACGGGTTATACGATGACCTCTAGTCACCTCTTTATTGAGGTCTTTCTTACTTCCCTACCTCGGTTTCGTTTTTGTTATGGGTCAACACCTACACTGACCACTATCTTCGTTCCAGACTACGACATTTCTCGTTATAATGTATCCTTGGACCTTACAGTCTAGGTACTTAGTTCCGTTTAACCTTCACCAGTTTGTCCTCTACCATTCTCACTTGCAGCTGTAAGATCCTTAGTCACTTAATTTTACCTGACCTTACCCACTTAAATTGAGTCTACTGGTAATATAGATGATGACACCCGTCCTTAGGGAATCTTCTTTACTTCATCGGTAGTACCAGTTGTTTTCTCACACTTTACGTCATAAACCTACGTCAGAGTTTTTACTATCTTACTAGAGACAAAGGTTCCGTTTGGTAAGTTATAGTGTCATTAGGTTCGGATACGGGGTTGGTCATTGTGACTTCTTCGACTTCGACTTGCCAAGATACTTCTGGATGTTCTGGAAAATCTTGATAGTGGGGTTTTTCTACAGGAAAAGTAATATCCCCTGACCTTATGTTTTCATCCTTCAGTTCTTTGTGGACCTCATTGTCCTTTTAAACCGGAACTTCATGTCTTACTTCGTCTCAAAACGGTTCTCTTGTGTGACCAGTATCGTTTGTGGGAGAAGGTTGTTGTGTTCTCTTCTGAGATGTGTACCTGTAGTGGTCTACCAGTTGTGGTTTTAGTCTAACTAATATAAGAAACGTCGGTGTCTACCTCTTCGAGATATGTCAGTCGTTTTTGTTCTGGCCCTCGCCTGACACCGAGTGTAGTACTTGAGGAATAACGGTTTAAGTCTGAATTTACTTCTTTCATCCCTTTTGGTGATCTGGTAAGTCCATACTGGATTTAGTTTAGGGAATACTAATATGTCACATTCACTCTTTATCTAAATTCCCCGATCTAGACTATCTGTCTCACGAACTATTTGCTACCTACCTCCAAACACTGTAACATGTCCTGTGTCCCTAGTTCTGGTAGGGGTACCTTTTCTTTACGTTTTTTCTTTTTATCGACAGACTCCTCTGGAATGTTTATCGACACTTTTCTTTTCATTTTTCGTCTCCTCTTTTCCTTTCTATATTCGTAGACTTACGTCTCAAGGTTTCTTATCGTTCCTCTCTATTCTTTCGGAAGGAGTCACTAGTTACGTTTCTTTATCTCCTTTTGTTATCTTACCCTTTCTGATCTCTAGAGAAGTTCTTTTAATCTCGATGATTCCCTTGTAAAGTACGTTTCCACCCGAACTAGTCAAGTCAAGTCAACGAGTCAGCACAGACTGAGAAACGCTGAGGTACTTAGCGTCGTGCGGTCCGGAGGGACAGGTAGTGGTAGAGGACCTCAAGTGACTTTGAGTGTAGGTAGCTCAGGCACTACGGTAGGTCGGTAGAGTAGGAGACAACAGGGGAAGAGGAGGACGGGGGTTAGAGAGGGTCGTAGTCTCAGAAAAGGTTACTCAGTTGAGAAGCGTACTCCACCGGTTTCATGACCTCGAAGTCGAAATGGTAGTAAGGAAGGTTTCTTTAGGCTCCCAACTAGAGGAAGTCTTACCTGACCAACCTAGAGGAACGTCAGGTTCCCTGAGAGTTCTCAGAAGAGGTTGTGGTGTTAAGGTTTCGTAATTAAGACGTCGCGAGTCGGAACAAGTGTCAGGTTGAGAGTGTAGGTATGTACTGGTGTCCTTTTTGGTATCGGAACTGATCTGCCATTACAGAGACGAAAACTTATATGATAGATCCAACCAGTATTGAAAGGAAGGTTCCTCATTCACAGAAAATTAAAGTGCCGACGTAAGTGGTGGACGTCACTAAAACCTCGGGGGGTTTTATTTCAGACTGTGACAAAGATGACAAAGGGGTGGATAAAGAGTACTTCACTAACCTGGCCTACGGTACTAGAAGCAAAAGACTTACAACTCGAAATTCGGTTGAAAAAACGAGAGGAGAAAGTGAAAGAAGTTCTCCGAAGAATCGAGGAGAAGTGAAAGACGGTATTCCCACCACAGTAGACGTATAGACTCCAATAACTATAAAGAGGACCGAACTATTTCTTGTCTTTACCATACCTGGATTGTCTTCGTCTTCTATAATTCTTCTCCACCGTTCTTATGTGTCTTCTTGACATCTTTTTTCTAAAAGGACTGGTTCTATTAGTGTTACCACACTAGTGAGTGGATCTCGGTCTGTAGGACCTTACACTTCAGTTCACGTGGAATCTTTCGTAGTGATGTTTGTTTCGATCACCTCGACTACCTTAAGGTCAACTCGATAAAGTTTAGGATTTTCTACCACGACACTTTCACGACATGAGTTATACGGTCGTTTAAACCTTTTGAGTCGTCACCGGTGTCCTGACCTTGTCCAATCAAAAGTAAGGTTAAGGTTTCTTTCCGTTACGGTTTCTTACGAGTTTGATGGTGTGTTAACGTGAGTAGAGTGTGCGATCATTTCATTACGAGTTCTAAAAGGTTCGGTCCGAAGTCGTTATGCACTTGGCGCTTTAAGGTATACAAGTTCGACCAAAATCTTTTCCGTCTTCTTCGTCTCTAGTTTAACGGTTGTAGGCGACCTAGTACCTTTTTCGTTCTCTCAAGGTCTTTTTGTAGATAAAGACGAAAGAACTGATACGGTTTCGGAAACTGACACACCTAGTGTTATTTGACACCTTTTAAGACTTTCTCTACCCTTATGGTCTGGTGGACTGCACGGAGAACTCTTTGGATATACGTCCAGTCCTTCGTTGTCAATCTTGACCTGTACCTTGTTCTCTGACCAAGGTTTATCCTTTTCCTCACGCAGTTCCGACATATGACAGTGGGACGCATAAATTGAAGATACGTCTCATGTAGTACTCTTTACGACCCGACCTTCTTCGTGTTCGACCTTAGTTCTAACGGTCCTCTTTATAGCTATTAGAGTCTATACGTCTACTGTGGTGGGAATACCGTCTTTCACTTCTCCTTGATTTGTCGGAGAACTACCTTCACTTTCTCCTCTCACTTTTCCAACCGAATTTAGAGTTGTAAGTCTTTTGTTTCTAGTACCGTAGACCAGGGTAGTGAAGTACCCTTTGTCTATCCCTTTGTCACCTTTATGACAGTCTGAAATAAAACCCCCCGAGGTTTTAGTGACGTATACCACTGACGTCGATACTTTAATTTTCTACGAATGAGGAACCTTCCTTTCAATACTGGTTGGATCTATCGAATAATTTTTCGTCTCTGTAATGAAACGGTTGTTTCCAGACAGATCAGTTCCGATACTAAAAAGGTCACCAGTACAGACCTACACTCTCAACCTGACACTTCTTTCGACTCGTGGCTTCTTAACTACGAAAACTTGACACCACAACCTCTTCTGAGAACTCTCCGGGAACCTGACGTTCCTCTAGGTTGGTCAGGTAAGATTTCCTCTAGTCAGAACCCACAAGTAACCTTCCTGACTCCGACTCCGACTTTGAGGTTATGAAACCAAAGGACTACGCTTCTCAACTGAGTCACCTTTTCTGGGACTACGACCCTCCCTAACCTCCGTCCTCCTCTTCCCCTGTTGTTTCCTACTCTACCGACCTACCGTAGTGGCTCAACTACCTATACTCAAACGCACTTGAGGGCCCCAACCACCACATGTCCCTCCGGACCGGACGACACTAAGCACCCCAGTGTTTCTCAGCCTGTCCTGACTCCTGACTCGACTTACTCTTCCTATTTGTCTCCGGTTCTTCTACTCCCGTCTCTATTCGTCTATTCCATCACTCTCCTGCCCACACTCCTCTCCAAAAGGATCCCAACTATAATCGCTGCGGACCCTAAGACTCCGACCTCTTCCCTCGTGAACCCACTTCCGATGGTCCAGAAGTCCTTGGTCGCGGACCCCCACACACAGTCCCCCACCAACACCCAACCCCGATCCGTCACCTCCCTGACCTTACAGGATAGTCTCCCACCTACACATAAGTCACCTGTCGTGTCCTTCATGACTTAAAGGACAAAACTTTCCCTTATTTACGGTGACTTTACGGTGACAAAGAGACCTCGGTTGAATCCAGTGAGGGCGCGGTGTCCCAGTTCGTCAACCGCCACTCCCTTGGTGGTCCTCCGGCAGTCCTACTGGGCCCGGACGTCCTCCCCGACTTAACACCCTCCCCTCAGCCCACTGTCACTGGGCGTTCTCGGAGCTCCCCGGGTCCCTCGTCTCCGACGCGCTTCTGGCTCCCCCTGTCTGAGGCCTGAGAAGGATCGGAGCGAGGGACCCTCTTACCACCTTCGGTGGTCTTCGGTCCTCCTCCCCGACCACACGCCTAAGACCCAAACCCCCGCAGACCCGCTCCAATAAGTCCACCTGTCAGCCTCCCCACTCGACCGACGGGGTCTGCCGGTCCTGACCTCCGGGTCAGACGACTACGGGCTCTCCACTGTCGCGACGCCACCGTCGCCCTCTCTGCCCTGTGGACGCCCCTTGGCCGGGGCCCTGTCCTGCGCGACCCCCGCCCGCACGCGCGCCAGACGGGCGCGTGCACCCCTAGACCCTGTGGGGTGGAGGAGCCGGAGTGCCACCCCGGACTCGGCTCCGGCTCGGGACTAACACCGGGGTCCCGGATGTCGACGCCCTCAATCCTAGGAGGTTGGGCCCGGAGAAAGGTGCCGGGGACAGGGGGTGGGTGTCCGCGTAAATAATTTTTTTTTTTTTTTTTTTTTAGTCGGGCGTTTCTGGTCCTTGCGTCTCCGACCGCGAGGTCGGCCAGTAAAAGACGGAGCCCGGGCACCTCCCGCCCCCGGCCCGACCCGCCCCTCCGGGCGACGCGGCCACGCGCGCGGTCCCGGGGCCCTCGCGCGGGGCGGGGGCAGGGGCGGCACGCGCGCGGGGCGGGGGGCACACACACGCGCGAGGCGGGGCGGGGGGGCGGGGGGTCACGCGCGGGAGCGGAGCGCGCGCGAGGCGCCTCGGCGGCCACGTCGCCCCGCTCGCGCGAGGCCCGCCCGGCCCCCGCGCCCGCGCCCCGGCCGCTCGGCCCCGCGCGCCCCCTCCGCGGCCCTTCCTCGCGCGACGCGGCGGCGGGCCGGACGGCGGCGAGCCACGCCCAGGCGCCCCGCGCTCCTCGCCGCTCTGGCGCCGGACCTTGTTTCCCTCCGGCCGCGCCCGCCCCCGCCGCGCTCGTACCGCCTGGCGTCGGACCTCCCGTACCGCGACGGGGACCTCCACGCGCGGGCCGACCGGCTCGACCTCGACCTCGACAGCCTTCCATTGTCCGGGCCGCGAGCCGGCCGGCGCGACAGTGCCCCGGGCCCTCCCGCCCCCAGGGCCGCGTCCCGCTCTTCGCCGGGGGCGGGACGCCGAGACGCAGCAGGCGGCGCCGGGGCCGCGGCCCCTGGCCACCCCGGACCCACAAAGACCCCCAGGCCCCGACTTCCCGCCCGGGCACCGAACCCCGCGTCCCGCTCGGAGCCCGGCCCCCGCGTCCTGCCCGGACCCCGAACCCCGAGTCCCGTCCGGGCCCGGCCCCCGAGTCCCGCGCTGCGCCCGACCCCCGCGGCGACCCTGGCGTCCTGCCCGGCGCCCGGCCCCCGCGTCCCGCCCGGCGCCCGGCCCCGCCGGAGCGCGCGCCGGACCACCTGGCCCGACACAGGAACCACGCGCAGGCTCGCGACGGGTGGCGCCGGCCCGGCCCCCGCCAAGGCGCTGCGCGCCGGACTCCGCGGCGCCCGGACCAAGATTACGCTTTGAACAGCAACCTGAACTCCCAGACTGGCGCCCCAGGCGCCGCAGGCCGGACCTGGCCGGTCGTGGCGATAACAAAGGCACGCGACCTGCGCTTCCAACCGACCTTGACCTCTCGGGGGAGGGAGTCCGGCCCAGACACGGCGCAAGGGTCGCCGAGTGCGAAGGTTAAACACTGTCTAAGCGATGTCACTAAAGTACCTCACAATATATGCCAAAGAATAAAAGAAAATTCCGGCCCTAGTACACGAGTCGACAGTATTCAAAATCTAACCCCAAACGACACAGAAAAATATTTTGGGTGATTTCAAGGCTTTAGAACTTACAACTGACATCTAAATCTTACGTGGGCCGAGTGGGACCCTTCCGGTGATTATGTGAGCCCCACCTCTCTCCGGTACAGGAGAGTTTAAATATAAACCTCGTCAAATCATCACTTGAGCACACACACACACACACACACACACACATTGCCAAAACACCCCGACCGTCAGTCTTTCATCTAAGTATCCACGGTCAAAAGTAGGCGACCCTCTTTGACCACAACTGGACTACAAAAGGGAAAATTGTGAAAGTCCCCCCTTCTTCCACCATTTCCATCCCCGGACCCACTCCACAGAGAAGTCTACCACGGAAGACCTTCCGAGGACAAAGTACAAGCCCTAGGAAGCCCCGAGACACTACGAGTCGACAGGGTGTCCTCTACAAAGGACCTGAGACGAGTCGTCGGCGACAGACTCCCCGACGTCCGTGACGACCTGGAGTCACGCCTCGAGTCGACCCCTCGTCTCGAATCAGGTGTGACCACCCATTCCTCAAGACACACCTGTCCACCGAACCTCCCCGCGTCCTGGGTGATCTCTTATAAACGGGTTCAAGAAACCGAAGTAGTGACGAGTGTACCCAAGAAGAGGGGACGGGGGATGGGCGGTGTCGAGACGTGGCGTCGACACGACAAATGTTGTGGGATAGGAAGGACGGAACAGAGGTTTGTTCGAGAAGACGAGATAGACGGAGTAGGACTACAACACAGTCATACGGGGACACGTCGGAGACTTGACTGGTCTTAGGGAGGCGGAGGGGTCAGTCGGACCTGACGCGAGAGTGGAACGAAGACGGACAGACCCTGTCACACACCGGGGACCACCCTCACCGACCACACTTGCACCTGTCTTGTGTGAGTGAACGACCCACCGTCAATGGCCAGTGGGAGTCAGTGAGGATCTGACACAGGGACAACGGGTCTCCTACCGTTTCGTACACGAGTCGGACCAAGAGACACTTATGGAACACAGGAACGTCTAAAATTTTTCCCAAATTACTTAAAAATAACTCACAGTCCTGTCTCCTTCCCCGCACACAAACGTACGAACTTAGTATAATAACAAAGAGGGAGATATTTGGAGGGATCCGGACCGACTTTGTGGGTTCTCTCCTCTCCCAACAACGACACTGACGGGTCGCACTCGGTGGACGGATGAGGGGAAATCGACACAGTACAAACTGAACACAACAGACGTAACCCAACTAACCCAGAGAGAAATTCCAGTAAACCTTAAAACACATAACACTGGTACGTCATATCAAAATGACCGAATTTGATCTAATTAGCTGAACGAAAAGTCATAACAAATGGTCTTTGGTTTCTTACTTTCCTAGTCTTTAAAAACAGAGAAATGTAAAGCCTTGAATTTTTAGGGGGTGGAATAGGTGAACGTTTCGTTTTTGAATTTTGTTGAAAATTACGACTTAACTCTCATAACGAAAGTATAAATAGAAGTTAGTCCTAAGTATACTTCTCTTAAGAAATTCAATCAGTAGTAAAATAATTTTCCAATCTCTTATGACACCTTTGCACACACCTGAAAGGTCGTGAGTCAAGAATGTCTCCGCGTACCTTTCGTCAGGGCAAAAGTCGTGTATTACATCCGACTTTTTGGTCTCATCGATAAGAGAGTTACAAGGATGCACCGGACGGTCGGCGCTTACCAACACATATTAGATCTAGTCATCCACGACCAGGTCGAAACCAAACGGGACAGACGACACGACAATGTCTGTGATTACAAGACAAAATACCCAGTGACAACCCACGTCCCAACGTCTAACTGAAGAACCGACGTCTTGAGTATAAAGGTGAAAGGACGGGACGACCAACGGGGGAGAAAAGAAAGGTGACAGACAACGACAGGCCACGAAGGGGAGCCCTGCGACCCGAGGAGAGGGACTTCTTGATCACGGTCGTTTCTTGTCCTCGAGAGACACCCCTCTCCGCAGACTAGGAACGCAGACCCCCTCAGAACCCCCGGTCCTCCTACGAACCGTGACTTACACTCTACCTCTCCTTCGACCACTCGACCGACCAACGACCCCCGGTCCACCCCACTACCTCCGAGAAAAGGGGTGTGTGAAAAGGGACTTAGTAAAAAAAGAAGGGAGAGGAGGGGAGGGAAAGGGAAGTAAGAACGGAAAACCTTAGTACGTAAAAAAGAGAAACCGAAATTCTCCCGGTGATTCATCCATTATACACTTATTCGTAATAAACCGAATTTCCTTTTGAAATTTACCTTTGTAGTCGTTTCGTCTTGTCTTTCTCTTTTAAAGAGTTATTTCCCTGAGTACAGAATGATTTTTTTAATCGACAACTAACTTTAAGTCGTCATGTAAAGAGACAATTGACTACCAAACACAGGACCCGATACGTGTGGGACCTGAACGTCGAGATCTGCTAGAGTCGGGTGAGAAAGTCGTTACCAACGTAAGAATAAAACCATCCTGAAACCCTTTAACGGAACACTACGTCGGACACTTTTGGCACTGCAAACGTCTTCTCTGTAGACAATCGAAATATGAAACACCAAAAACTAACACTCACACGGATGACTGAAGGATTGAAAACGAATACCCTCAATGATTCAGACATTCCAGGACTTAACGACGTTGATCGTCAATACAAAATCTTAACTGAGGTTGAATTGCAAAAGATCATTCAAGCTTTGACGGGTTCCCTCCACCACTCACGGCAGTCAAGTAACATGACCAGTTCCTTAGTCAGAAAAAAATTCAATGTCTACTCATCAAGTGTACGTCGACCGTATTAGGACATTTTAGCATTTCTCTACCGGTCAACCTTCCAAGCATCCAACCCCCGTCCACAGAAGTCCCGACGGTCGTGTGTCAGCGTCTACGTGGGTCGAGACACCGGACTCGAGACAGGGGACGTCGGGGTCGACAAGAACCACCACGGACACTGACGTCTCGACCGGGGGGCTCGACTTCAGACCCTGGTGGAAGGTGCCCACCCCCTTCCTCTGGTAACAGAGAGTACGTTAGGTTTGTAAAAGGAGTAACTTTCCTTTGTCCCCCGAGACTTTTTGTTCACACACTTTTTTACAAAAGAAGGTCTCAGAGTGACTATTGAACAGTGACCCTCCCCTCTTTCCTTCCCCCACGTCTAAGTCCCTCACTGTCGACTCGACGACGTGGACGTCAGTCAGGAGTGCGTCAATTATTTCGGACAATGGAAACCCCGCCGTACAGTCACGACCAGGACCCTCGACCTCAGGAACCGAAATACTTAGATTTTATTTTCTAATAATGGACTTAGTGTCTATAAATGTTTTACCGTCGTGACTATACCCACCCTACACTTTACACACCTGAACTCAAAATTCTCAACAAGTCTCAATACTTTTAACAATGTAAACTTACAAGAAAAGAACTCATTTATATCTACAGTCCAAATCGACCCTTCCATTTCCGTGTATAAGTTCCGGGATTACACATTCCAACTAGGGTCGCGAGTCTTCCATAAATACCACGACATCAGTGTGAATCTCGACTTACGGCACTCCAGTGTCGACATTGTCACTGATAAACAAAGTAAGACCCGGGTGACCGAAATATAAGAACAATACCAAACCTCCGATGTCCGACAACCTACAATACTCAGTGAAAAACGGAAGGAGGAGGGTCGGAAAAAGTTTACTCTTCAGAGAAAAAAATCTCGACTAAAAAAAAAAAATTCGTCACTAAATACCCTACTCAACATCGTAAGAAGACTTAACGTCTCTCTTACATAACCTTTTAGAAGCAAAACTACAGTACATATACCTGACTGAGTGGTCAAGTTTAGGATCAGTATTATTCCAAGAGTATTAATGAGTCCGTAGAAGGATTTTAGTCTACGAACGGACGTCCATAACCGATCCAAAACGTGTAGTCACAAAAAGGACCTTGTCCCCTGTGAAGTAGACGACATTGTACCTTCCGTGGAACCCATTGTGCTACCCGAGGCCGGCGACAACTGTCAAGGGCAGGAGGTTAGAGAAGTAGACATACAGAGACGAAAGTTCCAACGGTCACAACTAAAAGGAAGAAGAGTCAGAACAACACGAGGGATGTCTCCAGTGGACGACAGTAACGGACACGTGGAAAGAAAGACGCCTCTCCCAGTTTTCGAACACTGCAGAGTCTTCGTCGTCAACGTAGTTAAACAACCACTACTATTATGTATCGAGAGAGCTTCCCCTCTGAGAATTCACCCTTAAGTACACACTCTTGTGTCCTCACCCCGAACATGCATATACCGGGAAAGTAGTCCTGAGTTACGCCATAATTACAAGTATTCGTGAATTTCTGGTCATTTCGTCCCTTCCCGACTCTACAACCCGACATTTCAGTTGCTGTTGTTCGTCGGAAGAAAACCCCCTCCCCTGACCCCTCCACCGAGAATTCAAAACGACGACGACTTATAACACGTTTTACTTTACACGAGACTCTTAGTGTTTAACTCTAGGAAGAAATGGTTCGTAAAACACACTATCCATACTCTTCAGTCCCCTTTTTTTCTGGGTTCTATCACTCGTGTCTTCGTCAGACACTAACTATCACAATTTGTCTAGAAAGGGAAGACCCGACGACCAAAAATTTAGTATAAAAAAACGAATAATCCAACCTTTGAAAGACACAGGGGTACTTTTCTAACTTTTGACGGACGGTCTAGGTTTAGTCAAGACAGCCGTGGTCTCTGTCGTTAAGAAACGTATGAACAGACGTCAATACGTGTTAATCTTAAAAAAATGACTTAATAGACCAAGCAGTTCAGTCCATAAAAAGACAAAAAAATAATCTCCTTATGATTTTGAAAAATTTTAATACTTCATTTCTTAAGTATACATTTATACCCAGGTCAAGTAACACCCGACCAAGTATGGGGGTCTGAGTCCAGACTCGGAGACCGGCTCCTCCCTCCATCAAGTACGTAGACTGAAGGGACACCGGCGAACCACGACCCGTCCCTGCGAAAGAGGATTTTGGTGTTCGTCAGAGAGCACAGGACTGGTGCACAGAATGGTCACATCGAGCGGTACACAGTCCGTAAATACTTTGCAGGACAATCACCCCTCTCTGGGTGGGTAGGGTCAAAGGCACGACGGGCCAGAATTAGGACGGAAGCACCGAAACAAAACCGACAAGAGAAGACAACCGTCTCGGAGGACAGTCCTGAAGAAGTGAGAGCCCTTTTAGTACTCGTGGGCGAATCTCGGTACAGGGCAAAGACCGGGCTCACAGTACAGGGACTCTTCTACTCCCACTACACCGAGGTCACTTCCCACCCCCACCACACACACCGAGGTCGACTACGAAGGCCCTGTCAAATGGACTTTACTCTTCATATTTGACACAACGATTAATTGGAATAGTCTTCTAAGATCCAGGAATACTCATTTCATTACATTCATTTCTAATGCACGAAACAACGTTGATCTCGTGTAGTCCAGTATAGTCACAGTGCTTCTGTGTCTACTGTTCTAGACATAGATCTTCTAGCGTGGAAGTGTCTCCCACTCTCGCCATCGTTTCGGGTCACCACAGTCACCGGTCTTACCCACTAAACCTCAACCGGTCTGCGCAATCCTTCCTGCCCAAGTGGGGTCTCGGCAACCAGAGTCCCCGACCTAAATCACCTCCCCGGTGCCTTTCGTGGTTCAGGTACAAAGTGAGCACCCACTGGAAGACACGAAGGACTCGGAGAAACCCAGAAAGAGATTCAGAATAAACACCTCTAAACACACGTCTAGAACTCTTGACAGTACACACAGGAGACACCTCAGAAGGAGGTCTAGAAGTACACACCCCTCCCACAGGGGGCGACAGTCTAGCCCAATTCCTGGGACGGAAACCCTGTCAACACCCCTAGTGTCACAGACGAGGCATTTGTAGGTAGGAGCGTGAAGGGGGCTCCGCGACAGTGACCCGGTCCCAAAGGGTCGGGGCGGAAACAGAGACACCAAACTCAATGTCCCTAACACTCTCGCCGGGACCCTCTTTTCGTCCCCCGGGTCACACCCACCCCTCACACCCCACCCCTCCCGCAGAGAATTATCAACGACGGACCTGTGAATGGGACGGACCCCGTCGAAGTCTCGACACTCCGGAGAAAAAAAAAAATACTATTTAGAAGGAAAGACCACCTGAGAGACACAGTTATGGGGACCTTTGGGGGAAAAGTTGGGAAAATGAAAAGTTCTCTTTTCCTTCCCACAGGATCCAGTCTGAGGTCGGGTCCACACAGACGGTTCCTGCTGGACAATCCAGTGTCAGTAACTTAGGCCCTGGTACACACCTAGAGGTGAGTCTCAGGAAGGGCCGCGGAGCACTTCCGTTCCGACTGGAGGTGGCCGGGACTGAGACCTTAGAAGGAGGACCTCGACGTACAAGGGGGTCGGGAGTCACGCACACCTTTCCCGAGTCGATCGATCGAAGAGGAGAAAAGGGTGCTGTCTCCTGCACATACGGTGATACCCGGCGTGTCCACCCCGACGCACTCGGGCCCGTCGAGACTCTCCGGTTCAGTCTTAGTCCGAGCGACACCGGGACTGCCGCCCCGAGCCACGTGGGGCGTGGGGAGGCGGGTCGTGAGTGGTATCCCGGACCCGAAAATGGGAAATGTCAGTGGACCCCAATACAGCCACCCAGGCACATCCAAACACTCACACTCACCCGAGAAGAGTAGCCAAAAGCATTCGACGAAGAGAGAAGGGAGGACCGACGCGATCCCGAAACAACGACGGACGTCCGAAAGAGACCAACACCACGCACCCGAAGAGGGACGCCACCGAAGAGGGACGCCACCGAAGTCACCGACACCTCGTGTCCGAGATCCCGCACGTCCGAGTCGACCCCACACCCGTACACCCTAGAAGGACTTGGTCCCTAACTTGGGAATAGGGGACGAAACCTCCGTCTAAGAATTGGTGACCTGATGGTCCCTCGGAAACACGAAGTCACTTTGGATTCGACCAAGAAAATTTTATTTTTGACCTCTATTAGACTTCGCGGAGGGGGTGGGGGGACGGTACTTGAACACACACACACACACACACACACACACACACACACACACACACACACACTTCAGAGAGTCCACGCAGACTGAGAAACACTGGGACACCTTTGATATGTTAGGTACCTTGAGAGACCTCACCCATTCGGAACGGGAAGAGGGTTGGGTTTCAATACATATTATTGATAATTATGAACTCATTGTCGTTCATTATCCTGCCTCGACACATACCTACACACGAGTCGAAGAAGACTGAGAAAAGGAGGGGCACCTGACCTCGGGTAGTCTGAGGAGACAGGTACCCTAAGAGGTTCGTTCTTATGACCTCAGCTAACGGTACAGGAGGGGGTCACCTAGAAGGGTTGGGTCCCTGACTTGGGTCCAGAGGACGTAGAGGACGTGACGTCCACCTAAAAAAGGGGGCTCGGTGTACCCTTCGGGTATTCCATTAGAAATTCCTCGACAAATTCGTTCCCACGTTAAGGTGATTTGAATTCAGTAATTTTTTGTGGATAAATTCAGGTTCCTTTTTAGTTGAACGGTCCCACCTTTGAAAAAATGATACATGTAACATTACATAGAGTCCGGGTGTGAAATGACAACGTCACGACACAGGACATCCCTGTAAGACAGTTGTACTCTAAACCACAAACCCACCAAAACAACAAACTAAGACGACAATCGAGTTCACTTATGTCAGAATGACGTTTATCACCCCGATCAGGAGGGGGTGGTTCGGGGTTTTACTGAACCTTGTTTACTCTTTATCTTGAACCTCAGTAAAACGACAACTATGGTCTCAGGTCTGAAATTCTTAAAAAAAATGAATATGTATTCAATTATACTTTTCTTTCATCTTAAGACGGAGGAGACAAAGATACCACTACTTAGTAATAAATCGACAATATGACCATTCCTTATTATATCCGTAGACATTACGGACAACCACAAAATCTTAAAGAAGGGACAATAAACCTTCTGGACCGAGACCTGTGTCCCTACTTTTATTGCAACTAAAACGAACAAAGGAAGTACTGAACAACTTAAACTGTGTCCATCCTAAGACCAACTTTAGAGAGGAAATACCTTTCACAGAATTCATTTTGTGTGAAAGACTTTCATAACACGTTACAAGAGAGAGGGTACCTACGTCTCCTTGTCTCGGAACCCCTTCCTTACACCCGTCTCCAAGGAATCTCCCTGACGGTAAGACGTCCACTGTTCACAGATGACACCGTCCACGAAACGTGTCCTTCATTTGAGCACCTGACCGACACACTCACCCCAACATCCCGTCAGACTGGTGATAGTGAGTGAGAAAGACAAATTCTAAATAAAAAGCCGACACTACCCAGAAGCAACGACGTACGTCTGAAGGAAGTCTACGTCCTTCGTCCCCGAGGGGAAGCAACACCACACACCCGAAGAGAACAACGCTTCGTTCCCGAGGTCCCACGTGCCCCGAGTCCTCGACACCGAGTACCTGAGAACATCAACACCACGTACCCGAATCAATGGACGTCGTACACTCTAGAAGGGTCTGGTCCCTAGTTGGACCACAGGGAACGTAAAGTTCCGCCTAAGAATTGGTGACCTGGTGGTCCCTAGGGAACAGTCAATAAGAGCTTTCTACTACGCTCCACCCTCGTCATAAATCTTGTGATCGTAAAGAACTTATCTTCTCTACTTTATTTGGAACATATAGAGTACCACAGAATTCCGAAAGTCGACGAAAGTACAACTGTAAAAAAATGAGGAAACTTTCATAAAAGATCCTTTTACTGTAATCGAAGAAACATATCTACTCCTCTGAAGTTTGCTTATCTTTGAGTGCTCGAGATCTTATAACCGAAGCACTGTGTAAAGGTGGTAGCGCTCAATTGACTTGGCAACCCATCGAAAGAAGACTTCGTCCTACCCCTGGGGCAGAAGATGCTCTAGTCGTCGTCCTCGAGACCTCAGGCCCCCCGAAGATCCTCCCACTCGTCACCCGTCGGAGGAGGGGTCGTCGGACAAAGACAGTCTCTTTTAGTAAGTAGAAAGGGAACGTGTCCCAACATTACCCACCTCCGAATGCGACGTGTAAAAGAAACGACAGACGGAGATTTAAATATAAATTCTAACTTAGACAGTAGATCCCCTACCTATACACCCACAAGTGGTATGTGAAGACAAAAGACATACAAACTTTACAAGGACAAAGAGCACCTTCTACTTGTCGTAGGAAATCTTAGTCCTCTGACCTAGTCCAAGTAGTCTTTAGAAGTAGCAAAACGAGTTCTCTACTACGACAATTAAGAACACAACAAAGGACCTTTTTATAAAATGAACTCGAAGGTCCTTATTGGAGAAGTCACAGAGATGTTCTCACTGGAGAGAGGCTCGAAGGATAATGATTGATTCTACTACCGCTCAGACAAATTCGACGGTGGTTAGTGACTGTTCCACTAGTTAGAATCCAGAAAATTCGTCTCACGAAAAGAAGATTCGCCTCACGGACAGACTACTGGAGGTCCGGAACGTCTCTACCCCCGGTACAGACTACCTACACTTGGTGGGCGAGAACCAGGGGTCTCTTGACCTCAGAACAGCCCTCCTCACCTGTCACGTATTGAGCCCGAAAATTTAGTCTACAACGTTTCACTACAGAAAAAAACAGTACTTGTCTCGCACAATGGAAGACACCCCCTCCTGTGAATGTACAGAGTCCCGTGGTGAGGGACTAACGAGTGGACATGATTCGTGACGTAGTCCACAGATGTATCTAGCGAAAAAAAAACTTCCTGTAAACAGAGAGTTTTTCCCTTCGTGCAATCGTTCGAACGGACCCCGGGGCACCGACTCACCACCCACGGTCAACCGACCAAACGGGACCTTCGGGAGAGTTGTGGTCGGAGGAGTCAAGACAGAGGACCGACCTGTAGTAGGAGTACCTCACTCGGTCCTCAGGTCGAGTGTTTACCTCACACCTTCCTCTACGGTTCAAAAACCATACACACCACTGAAGAGAATAAATACATAAATGAAAGTGTATGGGATTACTATACAAAAAAAGTGGACTACATTGTCAATTAATGGTCGGTAATGACCATGTCTCAAGGTACTTCCTATAAAATCCTTGGACATCAGAGTTTTTTCTCGGAAACAAAAGTATTGATATTACAAGAATTATTGCAACAACCCTAACACCGAAAGAAAACAAAGAATAAAAATCTAGGAACTCACCTTCGATAAATCACTAATGAGTATTAACACTTTTATTAGATCGTTAATATCCTTGAACAATCCTGTTTAGACACAAAAGGAAAGAAAATACATTTATTTTTATAATTAGGTTTATTTACAACCGTCCTTACTGGTACACCCATTCTAAAAATACACTACACCGGTAGAACTCCATAGAAGAGTTCTGAAAAGATCTCGTGAATAGAAATAAGAGCAAGGGACTAACAAGGGTAAACTTGGTCTTTAAACCTAGGTGCACAGGTTCTACCGTGAACACACACACACGTGCATAACAGTGTGACCAAACGACACTCTCCCCGACAAACTTGTGACTAAAACCTGTTAAAGGTCAGAACCAGTTTTTTGGACATTGAGGAATGACGACGATGACGACCATTCAGCGAAGTCAGCACAGACTGAGACACGCTGGGGTATCTGCCGTCGGGTGGTTCGAGGGGGTAGGGACCCTAAGAGGCCCGTTCTTGTGACCTCACCCAACGGTAAAGGAAGAGGTTACGTCCTTTCACTTTTCACTTTCACTTCAGTAAGTCAGCTCGGGCTGGGAGTCGCTGGGGTACCTGACGTCGGAAGGTCCGAAGAGACAGGTACCCTAAAAGGTCCGTTCTCATGACCTCACCCCACGGTAACGGAAGCATTGAGGAATGATCATTTCCATTTTTAAGATCTCTTGTACCTGATAAGACAGAGGTCTAGTAAAAATACATAAATATTAGTGTGGACAAGACAATCGTTACTTCCGGTAGTCAGAACCGGATCAGTCCGGTGCGAATATCTTAATTCCCTTTGTTCTATTAAAGGTCGAACAAAATTCAGATTTCGACGATCGATAGAAGTATTATTGGGTTAGAATTTTTACTATGTTAATCTGAAAATCACTCAATTCAATTAAACCAATAGACGCCAACTTAGTAAAGTGACGTAACACTTAATTGAAAAAAACTAAAGAAGTACTATACCTCAGTCAGGTCTTCCATCCGACATCGGAGTCTGGTTTCGTAATTGCAACAATGAACATTGAACTCTGGTTGAGACTCTACTGTCGGTATGGAAAACAAATCGAGGACGAAAGATGGAACAAGAACTCAGGGACAACCAGAAGGGAACAAGAAAGGTGTAGGGACGAGGTAGGAAGAAGGCAAGACAACAGAAAGGCTGGGTAACACCTACACACACCCCCTCTCTCCCAAGAGTGACGACACTGAAAGACTATTGGACACCTTTCCTGAAACAAAAACTCGTTTTGTGGAGATTTACTTGGAGGTCAGTGGACTTATAGTACCAAAACACCTAACAGACACCTTTAAAAATTAACAAAAAACACCCCAAACCGACTGGAGAGACGGGGTGGCTAATAAGGAGGGTAAGACACATGAGTTTGAGACATTCGGACCAGTTGTGACAATCTACGTTTTATTACTTGTCTCGCGATATTTATTCTTAAGTGCACAACGGTGTGTTTACGAAAGGGGCAGTAAAGTCACACCTAACAAAGACGAGGACACCACTGGGACTCCTAAGACCGGAAACAAACCTTCGTAGAGTGTAACCCCACTATACTTTACACTTTAGCCGATGTTACAACAATAGTGAATGTTCGCCTGTTGTCTATGAAAGTAGACTCGTCGTCGACTTTTAATCCCGTACGAGTCAAACTTACCACCTACTGTAAAAACTTTTTACGTAGACCGAAAGCAGTGTGGAACTTTCGACACGAATATAACAAAAGACACAACATGAATCTTAAAGATATCAAGGATTTCCTATATAAATGAATAAAATTCTTCTATTTAATAAAATGTCATTTTATGAGAGACCCCTAAATCCACCTTATCCAAACGGTACCGAAGGGAGACCACCGAGTCACCATTTCTCAAGCGGACGCGTAACTTCGTGCATATGATAGTACATCCCCCGCTCAACGGTCAGATATAAGCTACGTCCTACGTCCTACGAACCCCGACCACGTGCCCCTACTAGGTCTCCCTCCTACACCCCACCCTCCACCCTCTCCCCAAGTACAAACCCTCGAGTACATGTGGACACTGCCTAAGTACAGCTACATACCGTTTTGGTTATGTCATAACATTTCAATTTATTTCATTTTTTTTTTTTTTTTTTTTTCTTAAGCGGACGACTACGTCCTCTGCACTCAAGTCAGGGACCCAGACCTTCTAGGGGACCTCTTCCTTTACCGTTGGGTGAGGTCACAAGAACGAACCCTTTGGGGTACCTGTCTCCTCCGACCGCCCGACGTCGGGTACCCCAGTAATTCTCAGTCTGTACTGACTCACTTCGATTGTGATGGGAGAACGTGTGTCCAAACGGTACGATAAGTGACAAATTATGGTTTATATCATCCGAGAATTCACCGACTGTACGGTGTAGTGGAACGTCCACACATGAACCCCCCTTCAACATACACACATCCACGTTTGTGTGTGTATGCGTGCATATATATTGACCAAGTCAGTGGAAATTAACGTTTCTACCCATCTCTAACAAAAATGGTGTACTCTCGAAAACTTAACAAGACAAAGAATTCGTAAATAAAGTAAACGCCAAATAACTCACTTCGACAATCTACGACACCCTCACTACTGTCGACAAAAATATTTCTGTCCTGTGTTCGACCACCCTTCAAGTCATAGGTGGTTGTCATCAACTCTTCCCCGCGGACACTCCGGCACACCTTAGTCGACGGGTCACTCACCACCGTGGTCCCTCCCGAGACTCAGTCTCCTCCCTCGGCGACCCGTGGGGGAACAACACGTGTCCGTAGACACAAACCCCCACGGTAGGGTTGGGACGAGGGGTGGACCGACCGAGACCGACTCCGCACCCTGACCCGACCCGAGTCCATCCTCCGGGCACCCTAGCACCGTGGCCTCGGAGAGGACCGAAAGTCTCCGGGCACTCACGAACAAGTACAAGAGGTACACAGGAAGGAGAGGGGGACGGGGGACAAAGAGGAGACCTAGACACGAGTACCGGACATGAGTACCGTTCGGGAGATCAACGAAGGTCGGACCCCTGGTCACGAATAGTACTCCCTGGACGGACACCCCCACCAAGGACCCCCTCGTGTTACAGGGAAACAGAACACCCGGACCCCCTCGTGTCACCGAGACCGGGACACGAACTCGAATCCGCGAACAAGGATCGGGGGACGGGTCAGGGGTGTCCCATCCGGCACCGGACGTACGACCCACCGGTGGACGCCTTTCGGTCAGACACTGACAGTGACGGGAACTGTGAATGAACGTGTCCACCACTGTGAGCCAAGGGCACCTGTCAGTCCGAAACGAAGTGGTAGACGTACAAGAGAGGACACCTTTCGTCCGGTAAATGACACCAATGGACCCTCCGACTGACGGACGGGGTCGAGGGTGAAAGTCTTCTCACCAGAACCCACCCTGGTCCCACACCCAGAGGTTCACTCAGGCCACGTCGACCGATCGGACACCCTCGAACCCCCGAGGGGTAGGCGAACCTCGATTGACATGTAAAGAACCATGTTCTGACAGTCTCTTCTTCCTCTTCTTCATCTACCATCCTTTAAGATCAACTCAGAGCCACGACCCTCATAAACCCTATCCATTATCGTAGGATCCGAAATACAAGTTGAAAGGATCCATGTTTTCCTTATTAACACTTGTTTACCGGTCGAACTTCTTTTACCTTATGTGTTAACGTAACACACTTGAAAATAAAGTTTAAGTAGTAGGGGACCCACCGAATCTATCATTTCTTAGACGGCCGTTACGTCCTCTAGGTCCAGGCTAGGAACCCAGTCCTTCTAAGGGACCTCTTCCCTTACCGATGGGTGAGGTCATAAGAACGGACCTCTTAGGGTACCTGTCTCCTCGGACCGTCCGATATGAGTCACCCAAGAGTTTCTCAGCGTATGCTGACTTGTTGATTGTGACAGTGAAAGGGTAATTACGTCTCCTCCTTGTGATTCTCGACCCAAAGAGGGGACAGGTCGGACGTCCGTCCCTCGGGTCGTCACTACCTCCACCACTACGGTCAACAGGCGGTCGGAGTCACCAGTGACACCCAGGAATATGCAAGTTTCGTCCCCACCTCGGACTCGGAACCCTCTCCGTTTCCCCCGAAGAGACTCCCCAGACGGGGGCTGACGGCTGGACACGGTCGTGCGACACAAGTCCTTCGTCCCTACGACTCGGGTCCCAACCGAAACACCAGAGAAGACCCGTCATCTAGGGTACTCACTCTCCGAGTCGAGAACAAAGAAAGACTGCGAGCGTACAAAGTGGACCAAGGACACCAACTACCAAAGGTCCCTCTACCACACCCCGAACGAGTCCCCTCTTCGTCGAAAAGTCCACACCACCCTCAAGCCAGTAGGGGCGGACCAGTGTACCACCAGTTCTGAAGTTGAACTGTCTGAAAAATCCTTTTTATGTCTTAGGACACTTGTGGACACATACGCAAAGATGACTTTTCGAATAAGTATATGACGTCACAAAAGACCTTGACAATTATAACAAAAGGGATAATCTACCCTAACAATCACCTGAACATGATTATTTTTGGAACAAGATCTGACATATCAATGACGAATGGGGAAGGGTGAGAAGAAAGGGACTTTTTTCGTGGTCAATGTTTACTTCGATTATTACTTTATCTCCAGTGTCTATGTATTGTATCACATAATTTTATACAATTTTATACATACATATGAAATATGTTCAGTAGTTTTTCCTTTTACTTCTGACTCTCCTGGGTACCACGTCTTCGCAACGATACTACACTGGACTCAGAAGTCTCGAAACACAATGAAAGAGTTCCAGTCGAAGGTCCGCCCAGAGAAGTGGTTGGGGCCTCATTTTTCACTTTCTACCTTTCCACTAAAACCGTAATCGGTCAGTATTAAGTCGTCTGAACAATATTTAACTATTAAATTTCGTAAAGTGTCAATATATTTTTAAACGATTGTATGAAAAAAAAAAAAATTCAAAAGAATGATATACAAATAAGTCCTCAGACACTGTTGAGCGACTGAAAAGACGACAGGACTTAATGTCACACAACTTAATCCTCAACATTAAGGAAGACGAAATTATAAATAACTTTTCAAGGGATATATAAAAATCTACATATAAACCATGTCCAATTTTACAAACTATGTGATGTTAAAATTTTGTAGTGTTCATAATATCCTATATTTAACTATAAAAATCTTTCATTTATTTATATTCTTAACCCTGTTTCTAAAATTTTTTAGACATTAAAATGTCAAGTTGTATTACGATTTTGTAAAATAAAGAGGTATAAACTTAATTAGGTCTTGATATTGATTCACCACTTTGTTCCAACTACGACACATTAAATATTGTTATACAACGTACATAACAACACAATAAAATAACTCCCTCAGTAAGTGGTGTACTTTGTCCGAAAACAAGAAAGATTCATTTTCGTTCCAACTGTCAATTTAGAGAAAGAACCCGAGCGTCCTCCATTTCGACCGTTTCTGGGTGCTAGTCCTAACGGCTGACCTATTAAAAATCAGTTCTTGAGTATCTTCAAGTCACCTGAAGGGGTTTGATCAAGAGGAAAAGAAGGGGGACCTCGTTTTATTTGAACGATCCTTGAATATAACACAGAATATTTCCAGACAGATAGTGTTTCGTGACACGAACCAATTTCTTTTTTTCCGTCTTCTTTCAAATGTGCAATTCTACGGAGACTTAACTGGATACAATTTTTGTGTTTTCGAATTAGGAAAACTAAAACCTACAATTGGGAAATAGTCTATTTTCCTAACATTTATTAAAGAGGACGAGATATCCGACGAAAAAGTCAAGTAACTACCAAAAAGGACGACACGTCTTCGAGAAGTCTAATCACATAAGGGTGAGTTAAAACGAATGTAACGGACACGAGAACCACAAGAATAGGTTCTTTAGTAACGGTTCTAGAACCACTTCTAGAAAAGGAGACACAAAGAAAATCTTTGAAGGTCCGGAATGTTAATTCGAAAATTAAGTAAAGTTCAATTTGAAAGACTCACCAGTAAAAAGACGAACATCAAAAGGTCAAAGGGATTACGGTGACTGACTCCTGTATCAAGTTATCGTTTTATTGTTTATTCAGTTAATTTTTACCTGTTTTCTGGACTTTTCTATAAAAAAGTTTCTCTTGTATATTTACAAGTTGTCCATGCACTTTTCCGTAGGTGTAGGGATTAGTAGTCCCTTTACACCTAGTCTGGTGTGACTTTATAGTGGAGTGTGGACGGTCTTACCGGGAGTAGTTTTCCTGTTGTTTATTGTTCACACCCATTCCCACACCTCTTTTCCCTGGGACACGTGACAACCACCCCTACATTTAACCACGTCGGTGTTACCTTTGTCCTTTTTTCAATTTTTGTCTTTATGGTATTTTAGGTCGTCAAGGTGAGAACCCATGGATAAACTTCTTTTACTTTTGTGACCGAACTTTTCTATTCGTGGGGGTACAAGTATCATCGTAACAAATGTTATCGGTTCTGTATCTTCGTTACATTCATAGGTAGTTACCTATTTGCCTATTTCTACACACACATACACACATATGTGTACACGTGTTACTTTTCTTGTCTTTCTTATCCTAAGACGAGAGACACTGTTGTATCTGCCCCTAATACGGTTCACTTTAACAGCAGCAAATCAACTAGTCAGCACGAGTAGAGAAAACACTGGGGTACCTGACATCGGGTGGTCCGAGGAGACAGGTACCCTAAAAGGTCCGTCCTTATTACCTTACCCACGGTAAAGGAAGAGGTGCCCTAGAAGGGTTAGGTCACCAACTTGGACGCAGAAGATGTAACGTCCGTCTAAGAAATGGTGACTTGGTGGACCCTTCGAGGTCACTTTAATCGGTTTCTGTTTATGGCATAGTACATATATGTCAATATAAACAGTCAACTACGAAAGCTCGACACCACAACCTCTTCTGAGAACTCTCAGGGAACCTGTCGTTCCTCTAGTTTGGTCAGGTAGGATTTCCTTTACTCAGGACTTATAAGTAACCTTCCTGACTACGACTTCGAGATTATGAAACCGGTGGACTACCCTTCTTGACTGAGCAACCTTTTCTGGAACTACGACCCTTTCTAACTTCCGTCCTCCTCTTCCCCTGCTGTCTCCTACTCTACCGATCTACCGCAGTGGCTGAGCTACCTGTACTCAAACTCATTTGAGACCCTCAACCACTACCTGTCCCTCCGGACCACACGACGTCAGGTACCCCAGTGTTTCTCAACCTGTGTTGCCTCGCTGACTTGACTCGACTAAGAACAGTGAATGTGGAACCTTTCAACCCCCTCCTTGAACTAGGAAATCCGGCCCGAAGAGTCGGCGTCGACCACCTACGGATCACGCACGTAACACTCTGCAACTCACAGTAGTGACGGAGGACGGGAGTCCACGGTACTCTTGGGAGCGAGGGTCGTGAGACGGGGACCGGCTCTTAGTGACGACGACGACCGTGCACTCCGTACGTCCAATGTGAGGGGTTAGTTATCGACAAAGATCAAAGACCTTTAGACCAACACACTGTATCAAGTCACAGCCACAAACCAATCTGTCTGTGTGTCCGGAGCGACAGGTCTGGAGTCACACACACAAAATGTCTCTGCATCGGGACGACTACGGACCTAGGACGTGCAAACACACCGGCACCCGTGCACACGAAGACGGACCCACACAGACGGGACTGCAAAGGTGAAGACCCCGCGCCGAGGGGCCCCCCTCGAGACCCGAGCCTCCAGGGTCAGGGGGACGTCTGAAGGAGTGAAGAGTCACTCCCACCTCCCACTGGGGTGACGGGAGACGGTACAAGGAAACGACAGGGTTTGGTCCAGGTCACACACCCACCAAAGGGAAGACCGGAAAGATAAACAATTAGTCAAATCAACGAAGGAAATGGTAGGGGCTCAAAGGATATCAAAAAATTTCGACCTACACCTTATTGTTGTCTTTACGTCGGACACGGACCCGTCACTCCCCGTGTCGACCGGTAAATCTTCCTCTCAAACCTCGCTTGTCCCGTCGTCAAATCCCACTACCCGCCGGGACCCCTCTACCCCGGGACCACGACGCCTCGTCCTCCGGTCCGGACCCGGCCCCCGCGGACCTTTTCACCACCCACCCTCCACCCGGAGGCCCACTGCCGCGAAGAGACCCCTCCTGCTCGGACGTCTGCCCACCCCACCTCCCTCTCGGCTCTCTGGTCCTTCCGAGGGTCTCCTGGACCCTCGGGAGCCCCCAGAACCCGAGTACGGATACCCACAACATATATGGACCAGAACCCCACTGGTAGGGTGTGTCTTGTACCAAGGACCCGGGGACGAGACCCTGGGACACGGGACTCTAGCCCAAGTACTAACCTCGGGTAACCCTCGTACCAGGGGTTCAACAGACTAACGTAAAACTTCGTCGGTATGACCCCCCCCGGTCCGCGACCAAAGGAAGAAGTCAGGGTGCACAGGGAAGGAGAGACCACGACCCACTACCCGCCCGACCTCAATTGCCACCTTAGGCCTCTCGGGCGGAGTCCGTGTGACCGAGGTTCGACTCCCTCCCCCTCCCCTCTTTGCGCGTAAAAGTGAACCTGTGACCCAGGAGTACGTTCTCTTTTCGTACCCTAAAAACGGTCTAACAAATTTATAAGATTGACATGAGTGAAAGTAGTAGTAATATTCCCTCGACCCCCACTTTCATCGACTCCCTTCCCTTTGTAAATCCTCTTCAAGTCCAATAGTGAACACAAGACTAAGACCCCAAAACAGACTTTTACGGTGAAAATAAAAACCATCCTACGAAAAATCGTGAACACGATGTCGTAAACCTTGGGACATAAAAACACTATACAAGCGACCCTCCACAAATTTTAATCTAAGGATCTTTAGTCGACACCTCGCGCACCGGCGTGGAGCGTGGACCGTCCCTCGGGCCGTCCGCCGCCAAGGACCACAAACGTCCTACGGGTCGTGGGCCCCAGAAGAGACCCAGAGTCCTGCTCGTACCACAGGAATGTCGGGGAGGAACTCACTCGGAATACCGGGAGTGCCGGCAGTCCGCCCACACACAAAAGTGACAACAGGACGAAGAAGGGGTCTCCCAATGAGAAGACGTCAACGCCTGTCCTTCCTTTCCCCGTAGAAGGACGTCTGAGGCTCGAGTTCGACTCGACGGGACCAGTGAAGACACGTAAAGACCGAAGTCTCCCTGGGCAGGACCTCAAGCGAAAAGACTGAGGGGACCAAGTGAAACGGGACCACAATAAAGACTTCCGACAAAGAAACGGAAGTCAAAACTTTCGACACCAAACCAAAGGTTCTACTACTTTCCCACCACTTATCCCGCACCTTTCTTCCTCGTCCTCCCCGACCGGCCTAAGAGAAACCTGACATCAATCATCCTTTGCTGAGTCTTCTTTGTAGTTTCACCCAGTCAGGGTCCTTCAGGACCCCCGTACACCCTGGTGGAATTTGGATTGGGGATTGGGATTGAGGATTGGGGATTTAGATTTGGATTGGGATTGAGGATTGGGGATTGGAGGGGTTGGGGATCAGGATTGGGGATTGGGATTGGAGATCGGAGAATGGTTTGGGGTTTGGATTGGGGATTGGGATTGTCCGGACAAACCGGAACAGAACCCCATCTCTTCCTTGTCGGAGTCACACTCCGGACTCGGCGTAGAACCGTCTGAGACTGGTACCGAATCGAGCCAAGAGGAGCACTGACCAACCTCGACCCTGTCGACGAGAGTCTGGACGAAATGAAAGAGGTACTTGAACTCGTGCAGTTTCTACACCCTTCACCACCGAACTGGGGAGGGAGGAATTTCGGTGTCGGCGACCCTCTCGTTGTCGTAGTCGTCTCCAGGTCTGAGGAACCCCACCTCGGGAAGAAGGACTCGACGGACCGTGGGGGGAGTGAAGACGACCGGACCTTAGCAGGTACACGAAGCGCGGACACCAGGGACTGCTCTCAGGCCCCTCTGAAGACGGTGCGGGAGGTGTATCCTACTAAGACGACAAAGGGTCCTCGGACGGTATCTGAAACGAGAACAGGAGCATCCTTTGGTCTCTGTGGTTTTCTTTTTCGGTCCGCTCCGGCTCGACATTCTTTGCCGATTAATACATCCTCTCCCTCACCGCGACCGATATCTCACACGTAAAGGATACTCATCTGCAGTAATGTACCTTTACGTCACAAATATTTCAGTGTAAACTTATAAAACTCTTCTCGAACCTCCTCTCTACGACCATTCACACTGTCCGAAGAGCCCCGTCACAGACGTGTCCGTGGCCGTCCTGCGACACACATCGACCGTCCCGCCTCGTGGGTGAAATCCGAGAGCCAAGAAGAAAAGAAATGACACTCTTGGTCGTGACTTGTGACAGGACCCTCGGTGTGACGCTCCCCGACGAGACAGAAGGAAGAGGTCGAGAAGCGAAGAGTCCTGTAAACTACCGGGCACATACGAGACCCTTTAGCTACAAGACCCATTTATTCACGTAGTACGGACCATGTACAGTGTACGAGTCACCGAAAATCGACAGCAATTAAAAGATCAATGTAGAGATTGCACGACAGCAAGTAAACTTCTTTTCCCGTGTACACATATTGTGTATCGTTTGTTACACCTTTCTTGGTCTCGGAAAAGTACTCGGCTCCAAAGTAAGATTGCTTTCGTCTTTACACGACCCTTGGGGGGTCGTCAGTCCTGCGTGTACACCGGGGGATCTGTAAAAGTGGTACGTACCACGATGGACGGGTCGACGACACGTTTCCTAAGGTTAACTAGACGGAAAAGAGGAGAAAGTAGCCACCAGAAAAATCTCTTTGGGAATCAGCAGTCTTCTCGAGTTACACGCACACTAATGGCCATCGACACTACTCCCCTGCGTCCCTCCGTCACAGACCCCCTCCACGAGACGAGACCCACGGGACACCCCCGTCGGGGGTAGGGACCGGACAGGGAGTCGTCACCCCGAGGAAACCCCCTGGGAACGGACTCGGGAGAAACCCCCTCTCGTTCACCGTGCCGGACCACGACCCAGGAGGGTGTCTCGGACCCGGGACGACGACCGTCGACACTGGGACCGGATCCTCTGCACAGACGTCCGTAGACGCTCGAGTCTGTTGTCCGTCCTCGGGAGGTCCTCCTCGGTCCTCGAGGAGACGACTCGACACGGCCGAAGAAGGAAAGGGTTCCGGAATTGTTTCTCTTGAACCCGAATACTTGATCGACGTCCTGGTAGACCACACGAAAATCGTAACGACCGGGACGATCCTCGGCGCAGGTCGACGACTGGCCATCCCCGGACACCGGGGTAGGGTCACCTCCTGAACCACAAAGGCTCAGTCCTTCAAGTCCCTACCTCTCGTACGACTAAAAGGAAAATTACACATTGTCTACCAGAGAGGTCGTTCGAGTTCTCACTCTCGACACCCTGCTGCCCGTCTCGGGACCCACATCCACCCCCTGACCCGCACCCACACGAAACGGAATACAGGGTGAACGGGAGCTCCGGGTGGAAGGAGCGGTGTAGACGAGACTACTTCTACGACACCCAGTGTCCCGCAGGACCCCAAAGGCACGGAAACCAAAAGTGTGTCAAACCTACCACACACCCTGAACCCGGGGGTCTCCACCCTTAAGGTGGTGGAGAAAGACCCTGGGTCCCACTGATAAGCGTGACCCCTGTACGAACGACTGAACCCCTAAAGAAATCCCAAACACGTCGACAGAAACACCCTTCGGGACTACGAAGACGCGTCGGACCTTACTTCTACATAGTCCTCCTCACCGACCCCCGGGAACCTGAAAGAGTCTCCGGAACAGAACTCCGGCCGTGGAGTCAGTCTTCGGAGTCCCACCGCAGACAGGGGTAGAGAGCGGGGGTGGGGGTTGTCACCGACGTGTCGGACCGGCTCGGACCCCCTACACTGGCTCCCCGACGGGGCCCTTCGGTGTCCCAGTCCGGACCAGGAGACGAGGACGCACCACAACCGTAAAGACCAGAATCGTTGTAAGAAGAACTTTTAAAAGTCAGAGACTGTAGGTCTACAACAGAAGATTAGTCTTTACTCACCAAAGACTATCCTCCTTTGTACGTACCACCCGGAGACACTGCACGGATGTGAGTTTAGACCTTTGTAAGTCAGGACCTCCCTCTACGACCCCGGTGGGCGGGGGAGGTCCCTCTACAGGGGGGCCTCCCTGGTCAGAGCACCGGGACCCAAGGTCCATAAGCCGAGTGTGGCGTACACCCTCCCTCGCACTTGGCAAACAATCTTTCTTTGTAAACGAACCGAGGTCTTACACTCACTGACACCAGTGTCGACCTTCTGAGGGGATGGGGTCCACACTACAGGTAAAGTGGTGGACTCCACTTCTGACCCACCGACCATCTAAAGGGGGACGGGGAAGACTGGTGGGAGCCCGAGACACGGCGGACGACGGGTACCCACGGGTCACTGTACGTCCGTGGGGTCTCCCGCTCCTTCACCACTGACCCTGTGGACTACACGACCCACGAAAACACAACAAGGGAGTACCGACTCTCTCCGGACCGACGGGGTCGGACAACACTCCCGGGGGCTCCGGTACCGTACCGTTCCCAAACCCCGCAAGTCCCTCTGTGAGTGTCAAATCGTCCTACTTTAGTGTCCCGTCGGGCGTGTCGTGACCGATTCTTTCTTTCTCGTCCTAGACCCAAAGACCAGCCCTTGACACGTGTTGTTTCACTTCTTTGTTCTGTTTTTCCAGTAGAGGACACTAGGACAAAGACAATTTTTTTTTGGTCTACGTGGACATATCCAAGCACACTAATCTCCGCGACACACCTTGCCACGACCCCCACCCCCCGAACCCCACCCGGGTCTCCCCACGAAAGGACAATGAAGGGTTACTAAAACAAAGAGTTTCGTTTACCACTTCACTCTAAACTCACCGCCCAACCGGACCGACACCGCTGCACACCCACAGTCAGACCTCGTCGCAGCTGACGGCTGTCTTGAGTCCCAGGGTCCAGCACCCGTCCCCACCGGCCCGAGGACGGCGAGGAGTCCTTCCAGGACGACAAGACAACACAGGGGTGCTCAGGGTCTCGGGAAGACAGAGCCAGAGGAAGTGTTCAACGAGCAGTGAGTAGGGAGTGGCAGTCCACCCCCACGGGCAGAGCAAACAGATCGACGATGTACGGGGTGCTACGAATGTACCTCTCTAAAAAAGACACGGTTCCCACCACAAACCTTTTAGGGGTCTAAAATTCTATTCCCTTTAAAACTCTGATACTTAAGTAAATTTACAAGGATCAACGAAAGTCCCGGGACACAAGAATATCATATTTCACTTTCACTTCAGCGAATCAACACAGGCTGAGAAACGTCGGGGTACCTGACATCGGACGGTCCGAGGAGACAGGTACCCTAAGAGGACCGTTCTTGTGACCTCACCCAACGGTAAAGACATGGGAAAACCCTTTGATAAAAAAAATTTTATATATAAAATAACCTTTCCGTAACTTTGTCAACTTCTTTTTGAACGGAGAAAACATATTGTAGGAGTCTACGTATGAATATTAACATCACAAACGTATGTAAGACGGTATAGAAGACAAAAAATTACTTGTAACATCAAATAAGTCAGGTAGTATACCAGTAAAGTCTCAAGACACCACTCAGGGAACTCGGCTCACGACCCATGTTTCTGTCTTTACTCTCCGTGCACACCTGGGACCAGACCACCCCGGCTACACGGGTCTACTTCCCCGGCCTAATGCGAACCCCCGGACCTCGGACCTCGACCCACCCCGATTCCGTTTCCGAGACCCACAGACACGACTCACCCTCCCAAAGACCCACCTACACCTCCACCACCCGGGGAGGGTCTACGTCTCATTCCCGAGAAGGGTGTTCCTTTGGCTCATGGGACGACCTGTCGACCCACCTGCACTGACTCCGGGTGTCACGGTAGAGGCGGGGTAGGCACACCGACACAATGACCACACACTGTCCCATCACGGTGGGGTCTTACAACCACGGTGGTCCAGGGGAAGTCCCTGATACTCTTTCCGAAGGAGATTGAAGTGTACGTTTCAAATTACTAAAAGACGGTCTTTCTTGGACAAGAAGTAAATACGATCTCCTAGTAAACCGTTCACTAAACCCTAAAACCGAATTGAATTTTCATTCAATTAAAATAGAATGTCAGGAGACTGTACTGACTAAATTAATAAGTTCCTCTTAAACCTATCGTGAGTGTGCGACACAAGAGACCGAAGGGAGATTAAACACTGTAAACGAGACTGTACCGCTTTGAGATTGGGACTCGTAACAACGTATTACACTCTTTTCTTTTCCAACCAAGAGACCACGAAACGAAATTCCCTCAATGTAATAAAATGTAAATAAATTAAAAGAAGAAAAGGTTTTAGTTCTTAATAAAGGATGGTTTATATTTGAATAGACTTTTAATCGTTTTTATTTACATTGTTTGAAATTCACGTATACAAAATTAAACTCAAAAACGAGAAAAAAAGGACAGAACGTCGGGGTAACGAGTACAAGTTCAAACTAATACTTTTTATTTATAATAATAAGTGATCGTAATTATTTCACCAAAAGTTGTGTTCCTTATCCAACTGAAGGTCTCCACCTTTAAGACTCGATATTCCCAGGTACACTTCAGACCTTCATTTTTCTACGACACACGACACACGGGGTGGAGTCCTTAGTCTACAGTAATCGACTTAAAGGTTAAAGTTTATTAAACTGCCAGATTGTATGTGATAATGTCGGGATATTTTAAGATGAACACACAATAAAAAAAAAAAGTCAACGAACTGAACTATACAGATTACATAGTACTTAAAAAAATCATTAACGATTTTTTTAATTACACAATATTGGTTCATAATATTTTCATTGTCGTTTCTATTTTGACGAATGGACAGAAAACACTGCTCCAGTGGAAAAGATTCTCACAGACATATACGAGTCTCTATCTGGGTGGTAGAAAGGAAATCAGAGACCACTACAGTACAGAAGACCAGGAAACCCTGGGGCACGACCTGTAAGTCGAGTGTGTCCCGGTCCCAGAGGACTCGTTATATGTCACAGTGAGGTCGAAAATGTGTAGGGGAAAGGTCTACAAGAACTCAGTCGTACTTACAATAATTAAGTGAAATTAATTTTTTTATTAATATGGCACATGGTGAGGATCCTGCTTTCGGATCAACTAAATTTTTCACTTTAGCCTCACGATCTACCCTCTCGTACACTTCCCCCTCCGAGTCCACGGTACTGACTCACGAGGGATTCGACCCGCAAACCAAATGAGAATACAAACTTTTCATGTGTGAACAATTGTGTCCTTTCGTCTCCTCTTCGTCAGGAGTCGGGAGGAAGGTTACTCTCTCGTCGTAGCAGTCACACAACTACGAGGGATCTCAAACGACAAGTGAAAAATAGTACACCGTCCATGCAACAACAAGTACTACTGAAGTCTTCGTGAACACCATAAGTTTTATCATACACAAATAATACCTTTTAACTTAAAAAAAAACAAATTTTTAATGACTATTAGGGATGTTTCAGTAAGTACAAGACATTAATAAAACCAGAAGAATATATGAATTTACAATCGAAAATATTTATCACTCATTAGAGTAGTTGTGACGACCCAAACCCCCACCCCGTCAGCCCCCGTACGACCGCCTCGGGACCGAGTCTGAGTCAGACTCGACGAAAAACTCGAACCCCACGGGGACCCAGTCCTCTGGACCTCAGTCAAGACTTGGAACCAAAGGTACGACTACTCTCACACAGGGACCCAGTCCGAGTTCACTCAGGGGAACCGGTCAGGAACGAACACCCCCGGGTCCGGACACCAAAGAGACCCCTTAGCAGCACCTCCACTCTGGGCTCCGCCGAACTGAAGACAAGACACCTTCCTTGGAGACGAAAGCCAACAAACCGGGAAACAGAAACACTGCTGTCACTGCTTGCGGTCAGGGAGCGGACAGGACTGCAGGAAGCGGGAGTAGGGGGTGGGTGAAGGGACAACGAGGGTAAAGGTCCACGCCCACCGGGAACAAGGTGAATGCGGTCCAGCACGCTACGGCCCAAAACTCCCAACTGACACAGGTCCGGCAACCACCGACACTGCCACATGAACAGAGGTAGTCCTGAAGAATCCTCGACCCTTCGACTATCGTTCCAACGGCTACCCTACGACAACGCCAGGTCGACGAGTCCGACGGACTTCGTTCCCCTGGACACACGCGGGGCCCAACCCCTGACACCGGGCCCATCCTCGACCAAAGGTCGGACGGAAGCCTCCACAGACGTCCAGTACAAGAAACGATTGTGTGTAGACTTTGTGACAGGCCTCCCAGTCCCAAAGTGGTCGTTCAGAGTGACAAAAATCTCGGGTCTCGTGTTAATTGACTCTACCTTAACGACATCCACATTCAACAGACCTTCGAGTCCCTTTTCGACGGGAAGCTCGAGGGTAGTGTGGAACACCGGTGAGGACTGGGACCCGGTACAGCAGGGACAGGACGGGAGATCCGAGTGTGCAGGAATCAAGAAACTCCACGGCTCCTGAAGAGAGTTGTCACAGAAAAGAGAACAATCTACTACCCACGCGTACGTCTTGGGGTCAGAAAGTAAACCTCACAAAGTAGACAGACGTACCACACCCGACGCCGGAAGAGAGGACACACACCTCTACCTGAGCGACCTAGTCCATCACCTCCCACCGTGCCGGCAAGGGTCCCGTGTGCGGGCGGAACACAAAGGAAGGTCATTGTGCACACGAAGTCACACAAAGAGAGGTCAAGACACAGGACCGAGGTGGATGATGAGACAAAGGGGGACTGAATTTTGCGTACGTCATTCTAAATAATTTCGTTCCCGTAGTTTTCTCTCAAGGAAACTTTTACCCCTCCTATTTGCAATTTTTCACGACGTTACACATTTCACTGTCTCTTCGGTCTTGGTCGTGACTCACCTGTCGTGACCCCAGTAACGGTACGGACTACGTACAAATAAATGGTCTACCCGAATCACCTCCCTAGTACCACTCCCGTACCTGGAATCGAGCTCGCAGTACCCTGGTCTTACCACTCAGACCACTCCATCTTGAACTCTGGAACTGGAACCGTGAAACGACACTACACAACATGCCGGTACGTCGGCCAAATAAGACACCCGAGGGTACGACCACCCGTTTAAGGAACACCGAACGAGGGACCTCTGACACGTCCCGTACCCCTTCCACCTCACGTGTGCACAGACGTAACGTAAGGAAAGGATTTACTCGCAGACCCCTGTGGTCGACACAGGGGTCTCCTGAGAGGACAAGACACCTGAACCCTCCACGACGGCCGGGGTGGGACACTACCACGACCCGGAGCCCGGAAACAAGACCTGTCTCCTCGTCTCCAGATTCCATTCTTCGACGAGATCTTCCTCGACCACGGTCGCACAGAAATCCCTGCATTCGACAAGGTCCTTGGACGAACAATGAAGAGGCAAATTCAACCCGTACCAGATTCCCGTAAACGGGATATCTACACGGGTGGACGTGTAGAACCTTCTAGTCACCAAATGACGTCACCAAGGTCCCAAGCACAAACATTACGTGTGAGACCGGGGTGGGTCTGGAAGTCTTAGTCTTTAGGGCCCCTCCCTCGGGGGGGTGTGGGGACATTATGCGGGACGTCCGTTAAGACTACCTTGAGCCCAAATGACCGACGTCTCTCGGTCCGAGGACGACATGAAGGTCGGAATCCTCCGGTCCAAGACTTTGTCGATCAACTGTCATAACACACCGTCTTTTTATCTTTGTAAAAGGGTTTTACCCGTACATTCTTTTTACAAAAGAAAGTAACACAAATCTTTTGTAAAAGGTCATCCATCCGGGACAAACCTTAATACCACTCGAGACAAGAAGACAGAAACGAATAACGTCGACCTCTCCTTTGACAAGTAGGACCAGTCAATCTTATGCCCGTAGGAGTCCTACGACCCTGCCCGACCCACCGACACCACTGTTGTGGTCCACAGATGACTCACAGCGGGTGACTGTAAAGGAGTCCTTGGGTCGTCCTCTCTTCCGACAAAAACACTCACTGGCTCCCAGGACCCAGACCTAGTAGTTTGTCCTCGACGTTCGCACACTGGTGTCTCTCGTCCTACCTACCTCGACGGACCGACGACAGGCCAATCCCAACGATACGCTGGTGGGACGGGCACCGGGGACACTGGGGTCTCGCGTGTCCGTGGAGCCCAAAAGTGGGATGTTTAACAGGAGTCCTCGTTTGGGAGACGTCAGTGGTCCGGCACCGCACCCACTCCCAGACTGGACCTCCTTACACCACACTGGAACTCTAGGAAAATCTAATCTTGTCTAAAAAGTGAAGTAAATAGTTATTAAATAGTCTTTACTAGAACCTGGACAAGTGTTGGATAGAAATCTTTTAGAAATATACAGTCGACTCTACATTACTTCAGTATCTTCTCTTTGCACCGGAACACTAGTACACTATGGTGTACCACCGACCTGGAATGCGTAAAGTGTGTGCACGGTGCGTACACGCGTGTGCCGGGACCACCAGTGCACGAGGGACAACGGGGCTGTGTCCGGGAAGTCCCGCCCTGTAGAGACGAGGTACCAGACGTACCGGCACCGTGCACCTTATCCGGGACGATAAAGAGACAGGAGGAGGGTGGACGGGGAGGACCTCCGTACCCCAAACTTCAGGTGTTCGGTGTGACAAAGTCCCGACGAACGGAGAGTCCCGGAACACAACCCCAACAGAAAGGGAGCTCGACTAGAAGGTTCGGCTCCAGGGGTCCCGTCTCGACGTCGAGACCGACGGGACAAGTCGCCGGCTCGAAGGACGAGAACGGACCCCCTCTGGGGTACTCAGACGAAGACACACACCGGAGTAGGAGTAAGTACCCCCGTGTGACGGACGAGGTCTCACCGACACCCAGCCCTTCGTCCGACCCGCCGTGGGACCCCGCAGGCCTGACCCGTCCTCCGACGGGTTGAGTCCGTGCAAACAGCGGTACTCCCCTCCAACGAAGACGGACCTCGAGTACCAAGTGGGGTAATGGACGGTCCTTCTCGACACAAAAGAACACAACGACTTCCGTTATATAAATAAGTGCAATTACAGAACGAAACGTCCTCGACACGACCCTTAATTTTATAAATCCGAGTCAGCAGTACGTACTAACTTAACGTGATACCATAATGAGAAACATTTCTGAAACCCAAAGAGTAATCTTCATAAAAGGAAAAGAAGTGAATTGACTTCGTTTTGGACGCCAGCCATACTTCTTCGTCTACATATCAATGTTACAGTTTAATATATCATAAAAAGATTTATCGAGTACGAGAAGAGTTTTAAAGACTTTAAGTAAATAAGTAGTTAGTACCTAACTTACGAAGACAGGGTCAAGGGTCCAGTGACAAGTATATATAACGATTTCTCAATGAAGGGAGATCCTTTATTCTTACTTTATTCTGACGTGAATCTTGAACCGAATCTCTACTAATTCGTTCTACGAAACCGTATCGTGAACACAACATAAAAATGACCTTTTACAAAAGAGTCTGAACTGTGCGTCCACAACCGTCTGGACACACGGGCTGCGGACGTGGACGGGACGTACGGACCCCGCACACGGACCGGAAGAGTCTCACACACTTCCTCGCCCTCTATGACCGGTAAAGTGTAAAACAACACCTCTCAATCAGGAACCCGTTCTCAAAACCAATAAAGGACGGTCTAGTCAATAGATGAATTTAGAGGGAACAATTTGAAACCTTTTCTCTCCTTTACTTAACTTGCCAAAAACAGGAAGACTTGTCACTTTTGTGACCTCGGGACCTCAAATAATAGTCGATGACCTTGTGACCCGTCAGGCCCCACCTTCACCACCCACCCCTCGCAAACTCGAAACCCTCCTACACACCCAAGTGCACAGACTCCGGAGGGTACAGTGGGACTCGGTACAGTCTTCGTGTCCGTGACAGAAAACACCTAGTCACCGGAAAAGGTAGTCACTGCTGAAACCAGAGTGCAGTACAACGGAGTACTGCACGGGAGTAGACCCTCCTCACAGGACGAAGGAAGGGACAAACCCTTGGTCGACCTTGGACCACACTGTCACACCAAACTGGACCAAGAACGGGTAGAAACTTTGAACTGTGAATAAGGTTGTCTGTAGTACAGCAAACAGTACCTCGTCTCAGTTCCACTATTACATAGTCTTTCTATCTTCACAAACCTCTTTTGTGTACCTGCCATAGACACTGACATCAACAGTTCTTTATAACTCTTCCGACCCTCTTGTGGAGTTCTATGGGCACCCTCTTTGGAACACCCCTTACTTCTGGGTGAAGACACAGAGGAGGTCCAATGTCGTGGACACCAACGTAGGACGTGTGCGTCGTCTCCTCGGGACGTCGGGACCCTGACGGGGGAGAGGTCCTCCCAAAATATCGTTCTCCCCTACCAATGGTTTGTGAGTCTATTTCCGGAAGGGGTGGTTGCAGCCACACGATCGCCACATCCTCCACCCAGACCTTTTTTGTTGGGGTTCCGGACCTCTTTACATCTAATCCTAGTACATTCAACAGAACACTATGTGCTTCAGAACACTTACACGGAACATTTTCCTTGTATTTATGGTGAAACAATACACAATACAAAAGTGTCGTCATGAATACGTTCTCGTCGTCACTTACGGTCTAAAACACACAGTTTTGTTACTAATAATGAGTGGTGTAAAGTGACTTCTTTATTTTCAAGTGTTCAATTTTTTTTTTAGGTGTAAATTTCATCTTCCCCTCCCCACTCCACCCTTTCCTCGTGAATAAATGACTACGACCAGGTCCTCCTTCACTACCTACACCAGACAGTCGGATAAAATTTTAACCTCCTATTAACGAAATGTTACAACACAAACAAAGACGACGTGTCGAGACACTCAGCCGACATACATTTGTGTATAGGGGAGAGAGAACTCGGTGAGAGGGTTAGGGGTCGGGGTCGGTCGTAGCAAATCGGGGCACACCACCGACCAAGACACTCCGAGAAGGGACCCTCGACACTCCCCACATCGACCCTTGACTGACTCTTCTCCCTTAACAGGAAGAACCACTTCTCCGACGACTGGAGACGTGTCCGTCGGAACCCAGGACTATCTCGTCGCGGGCAAGAGGCGTCCTACACCATACTCCACCCGGACTCACAGGTCTGAACCACCCGGTGTACGGGACCTCTCGGAAACCCCACCCCAACGGTCCTCTGACACGAGACCACCGGTCACACACTGGAATCGGTCGACCTACCGAGACCTCTCAAATGGACCCACACTCACCCTCCGTACCCGTCCATCTCCTCGCCGGCAAATCCCACTGCCACGACAAGTCCTGTGGCGGACCCTAAGCACTTCCCTGGCACCCATTATCCCACCCTCACCCCTCAAACACCCCTCCCCATCTCTGTTCCGTCTGCTCTCTTATTGGTTCACGTCGACACCGGACTCTCCCTGACCGAACCTCTTCCTTGGTCGATAATCTCTGTAAAACCCCTATTAACTCGATCGAATTATATTCGACCTGCTACTCTTATACTTTAATAACAATCGACAGAATATACACTACTACCAAACATCAACACCTCCCAGGACTAAGCATGTCTTTCAGATCCACTTCTCAATCCCCACTCGTCAGTCTTCAGGGGGTGAATGGAACGTCACCCGGTCCCCTCCCCCACGACCAGTCCACCACCCACCACCCGACCAACCCAGTCATCTACTATTTCATTTATATTCACCATGTATATGTGTTACCTCATAATGAGTCGACAATTTTTCTTAAGTAAACTTAGTCAAGACTACTCTACCTACTTTGACCTCGGCTAATATGTCTCACTTCATTCGGTCTTTCTTTTTGGGGTTATGTCATATGATTGTGTATATATGCCTTAAATCTTTCTACCGTTACTGCTGGGACATACGTACTGTCGTTTTTTCTGTGTCTACACATATTACCTGAAAACCTGAGTCTCCCTCTTCCTCTCCTACCCTACTAAACCCTCTTACCGTAACATTGTATATATGATAGTACATTCTTAGCTTAGCGGTCAGATACAGGCTGCGTCCTATGTCGTACGAACCCCGACCACGTGCCCTTACTGGGTCTCTCTACAATACCCCTCCCTCCACCCTCCCCCCAAGTACAAACCCTTGCTTACATGTGGACACCACCTAAGTACAGTTACATACCGTTTTGGTTATGTCATAACATTTCATTTTATTTCATTTTTATTTTTAATTTTTTTATTTCATTTATATTCATTCACAATTGTCAAACAACCTACGCACACCTCTTTCAAACCCATGAAGGTAACTTCGTCAGAAAGTTGAAAAACCATACAAACTTGTAAAAGTCCTATTTTTTCCATCCTCTTTTATTCTTTAACTCTCTTGATACGAGTACTGACTCGGTGAAGTGAAAGTGAAAAGTGAAACTACGGAACCTCGTCCTTTACCGTGGGGTGAGGTCACAAGAACGGACCCCTTAGGGTCCCTACCACCTCGGACCACCCGACGGCAGATACCCCAACGTCTCTCAGTCTGTGCTGACTTCGCTGAATCGTCGTCGTCGTCGTCGTACGAGAAACCTAGTCATACCTCCCAATTTCGTAGACACTGGACCAAGAGTCCTAACCCACATCCCAAAGTATAGACCGAAAGGGTAAGTCAAAAGGAAAGAGTATCTCAATGAAACACGCATCAAGTTTCACATCTACTATGTTTTTAACAGAGAAACACCTAACAGAATTTTTGACTTCTTAACCAATCCCTTTGTTAGACATTTCTAAACTCGAAATTTCAGATATCAGTGTCAACGGGAGTCTATGTCTACAAAACAAACTCAACCAAATACAGCTGGTGAAGAGGTGGGACCCGATCTTTCCTGACAGGACTGGGGTTCCTACCGGAGACACAGAGAAGAACACGGGAAGTGACGTGGCCACAGTTGTGGAGCGGGGAGGACCTGAGACGGGAGGAGCCCCAGGGGGTCGGTCTCGTCACCTACGTTATCTGGGGGAGAGTGAATGGGACCTACCCACTGACTCCCTTGGTACCCAGAGAAAAGAGGGGGACCCCCGAGTCCTAGGGAGGACCCGTACTGACAGTCCTGGATGGTCAAATACGTCGGCGGTGTTCCACCGGAACTGAGGTCCCTCCGCCTCCGACTAGGAAGCCGGCCAGAGATAGAGAGACTGACACAGGACGCCAGGAAAGGGGAACAAACCTCCTTGTCCCACACGTGTCCCGTCTGCGGCGGTAGGGTCAAGCCAGGAGCGCCCCGATGTTCGCGAGGAGGCCAAGGACTAAGTGGCACTGGACGACAAGACGACGACGAACGAAAACAGACTCTACTTGGGGTCGGGGAGAGGAGACGGACTCGGGACCCACAAACAAGTCACAGGCTGTACCTGTAGTCAGGCTGGTAGGATCTACGTAACGGGGCTGTGACCACTACAAAAGACAGATGGACCTTCTCGTCTCCGGTAAATCAGCGGGTCCACCCGACAACCCTGTCCCAAACATGGACAACCTTCAGGTGTCGATCAAGGACAAATGTCGGACGAACACTTGTCGACCTTTTAACAGTCTGGACGAAGACCATACATACATCATCAACAACACCCCTTCTCCACCCCTCATGGAGAAAAATAATACAATTTAGTCTTTGGTAGTGTTAAATAACACTCAAAGAAGTCGTAATCGTCACTATCTTTAGACACTGAAGGAGGGACAGAAGAGAGGACGGCCGACCTTTCCCCCCACAGACGGTGGTGGCAAACATTTTAGGAGACACATCGAACACGTGGTTCCCCTGGAGAGAAGAGTTCCACTTAAGGAATCGAGTTAAGTCTCGTTGACCTTTCGAACGAACTTAGAAAGCACAAATACTAACGAGGACCTTTGGTAGAAGAGTCAGAAAAACTTAGAACCTCATACACCCCGGTTAAACTTCATTTCTAAATACATCCACCTAGTAACTCCTGTCTAAAGACTAGTACAAAGAAATGTAATACATATTATGAAGACACAATAAGAGTCTTCTTAAATCCTACAACTATCAAACCACTCTTATAAAAGGATTCATCGTAATCGAAAAACCACCAAGTAGTAAATATCAATTACAATTCGTCACCGGACTCGATCTGGCTTCAATCCAACCACGATTGTGGGAAGTAGTGACTTCTCTGAGGCACCTTCTTTCCCTCTCCCCTGTGAGGGTAAATACTGGAAGGGTGAGACGCCACAGTGAAACTTGAAAGTATTCGACGACGGAGACACTCATCTCCGACCAATCACGTCGACCAAGTGTGTCCGTTTACCTTTTACTGTTTGTGACACTATGAGCCTCTACACTGTAATCCTCTCCAATCCTCTTCTTTCCCCTGCCCCGTCAAGGGAGCCCGCACGACACTCACACCTCAGACAGATCTTCAACCACAATGTGTCTGTGACTATAAAAACAACCACAAAAGGGACTACTTTCCGATGATTAAACCGATGAGTTTGGTTTGACGGGTCTATCCTTCCGAAGTACAAGAATCTAATAACCCCAATCATTCACATTCAGAGTAGAATGGTCCGACTGGGTTCCCTCAGACTCTGTCACCCCACCCCCACGAAGACATCCTGGTCTCCTAGGAGGAAGGTTCTCCGTTTCCGTCCGCTCAGAAAGTCTCTCTCTTCTCAAATTCCTCTTCTCGACGAAGTCCACGGAGACAAACCCCCAAACTTGCGTAAAGAAGTACAACTAATTTCCACGAGAGACACCGAGGGGCACACAGTCGGGGGACGAAACCCATTCCCTTGGGGCTGTTCATTCAGTGTCATTTTGCAGGACCACCACTACCACCGTGCCAACGACTGACAGCCAGTATCAGTCGAGGAAAGTACAGGGAGGAGGACGCGGTGATCACAGACACAGGGTCTCGTGCACACCTGGGTCCAGAGGGAACTTTTCACGTAGTCCTGTCCCTGCCCTTGCACAGCCATTTGTGACTTCACTACGTTTTCGTACGTCTCCGTAAATCCTAGTTCAAAAAAAAAAAAAAAAAAAATTAAATTTCGCAGGATTTATGTTTTAGCAGTAGTCACTCTAGTGGTGACTTTACCTTCCTGGGGAACCTCCACGAACAGGGGAACCTCCACGAAGACGTCTTTGTCAAAACTCAAGTCGACGCCACTTCCCCTCCCCTACTCCAACTGACCGAAGGTTTGTCTTCGACGGGTCCCGACTCGAGGACAGGATGGGTGGTGCCAGGGTGCCAGGACGGGACCCACCAGGACCACCTCGACCAGGTGGTTCAATCTCCTGACCAGGAGTGCTGGAAAGACTCTAATCTCTACATTAACTGGGCTTATTGTAAGAAGTAGAATTCTGAAATAGAGTAGAGTCTGGACCTATCTTTTCCCTGGGAGACACAACAATCCTGGAGGAAGACAGAAAAGACTTTGGACGAGGTTATAACGAAATATATTGGTGTGAGAGAGGAAATAATTAAGGTAATAGGGAATTTAAGACACGAGAACGTGCGAAGTGAGTCAGAGGTAAAACAAGGGATCATGTCCAAGAAGGGTTGAGTTTTTAATTTTTATTGTAAACTAGGATGGATGATGTTCAAAGATTTTCAAAGTGTTCAGGTAACTTATAACCAATATCTCATAACCACCAAATGAATGACCTTTTAATGTAAAATTCATCTCATAAACTCGTCTTCACTACGAAACAAGAGGTAGAACCTAGGTATCACAAAGTTCTAGAGGACACCTGACAGGACGAGGAACATAGCGACGACCATCAGTGTTTCCAAATACAACTTCGTCATGACTGTGACTAGCAATTGACACCAAGTCTACACTAGTGTCCACAGTGAGAAGGACTTCGTTTTAACTCGGGGACGACTACTATATAAGAATGTGTCTAATTTAAATTTACCTCTAACGATGTTTCGATATTTGTGCGGGTCCCTGTCTATTTGTGGACCCTTTTGTTCTGAGGTCTTATGAGTGAGACGAAGGGGATTTTCTACCCTTCACGTTGTTTATGTTTCTTGAGTTCGTTTGCCACGAAATTTTTACCCGAATAAAATGATGTAATTTAATTATTCACTTTCAAACGTAATTAAAATTAATAAATTTCAATTTTAATTTAAGTATTAACTTTATTGAAATCATTACACTTAATAGACTTAATTAAAATCCATGAAATTAATTCAATTGCATACTTTATTACATTTAATAACTAAACTTAATGCACTCAATGAATACGGATTCTTCAGAATTACAAGAAACTCCCGTCCGGGGAAGAACGACGACGAAGACACAAGTGTGTAACAGACAAAGGACTTCCGAAGGTACGCTACACTGTCGGGACACTGCGTCAGATCGTCCCACCTCTCCTCTGGGGTCTAGTAGTCGGTACTACGTGACAGAGGTGAAACCCGGAGTTCCACATAATCGGTGGTCCGGAGTGTAGACACCATAGACAAATTCACACCTTGATTAATTTTCAAAAGTGGAAATCAAAATCCGTTCCATTTACGAATAATACTTGAGGACGAAGATCATAGTCTATGAACCAAATAAGTCAGTCTAACAGGGGTGTGGTTTCTCTGTCTCCCTCGGACAATCGAGACGATGAGACCAGACTTGGTCTAGTTTCTCCAGAATAATTAATAAGTAATACTGTAAAGTATACAATAAAATGAAAAGCATTAATGGTCTCAGACATATTAATTGGAGAGTAAATCACCTTCACGTATTGTAATTCATCCCGATATTAATGTTGATAATTTCTTTCATATACCTTCTTAAATTTCTAGAAATTAATCTTTCTTTAAAAAAAAACAAACCGAGATATCACGTCAAAAAGGAACACATGTTCATAGAAACTAATAAATTTGTCTCTCTTTGGTCTTTTCGTTCGTTAGCCACGACAAGACTAACCACCATCAACACACCAAAGTAAAGAACCAATCTCTACACCCGACTCACACTCACGGAAACTAAAATGCTGTGTTCAAAATGTCGTGTCTCTACGAACCTACGAAACGACAAAGTACCCACTCTTTCACTTACAAGAAGTAACCGGGGACTCCCTAGTCCATGGGAGGGTCTCTGTCTGTGCGTTCCCAGACGAGGACCGTCCCTCAAGTCCCATGGTTTGTGATATTTCTTAAATCAGGTCTGGATCAATCTTACCTGAGCTGTACTCCGACCACCAGTCGAAACGTATTTCACGAGAATAGAGTCGGGGGCGTACTTCTGTGGAGGGTACTGAGTTGCAAACACTGGGGGACCACCGTTGTTGTTTGAACACAGACCAGGTGACCTTGTCACCTGGATAAAAGGGGTAGTAGTCCTGACACACAGTAGGAAGTTCTACTCCAGGTAGAAACTTCAAAGACAGGCCTCCACAGACACACCCGTCGGTGGAGCTGGACCGGACACCACCCTCTTCCCCGCACCTAGAGTCTGGGGGTAGGTAAGAACGTCGCGGTCCCCGTCAGACCCAGGTCCCCGTACCTAGAGTCTGGGGGTAGGTAAGAACGTCGCGGTCCCCGTCAGACCCAGGTCCCCGCACCTAGAGTCTGGGGGTAGACAAGAACGTCGCGGTCCCCGTCAGACCCAGGTCCCCGGGACTACGGACCCTCTCTGTTTCCGAAACTCCACTTGTGCCTAGGAGGAAGACACCTAACACCTGGTCGAAGAAGGAGACCCTGTCCCTGGTGACATCGGCGGAGAGTCCCAGTTGACATTCTTGGGGTGTGTGGTCCACTGACTCCCGAGGAACGTGTACGTCTGACTCCCGACCCCGGAGCCCCGAGTATAGAAGAGGTGCAGACGCGACGGTGGTGTACAGTTCGGGGACGGAGGAAAAGACACCTGGGTCGTTACTCCTGGGTCGACCCGATGAGGAAGATATTAGACACGGTGGACGGCAGGATTCCTGTCTCGGGGCTAGTTGGTAAGGACCCTCGTTTGGGGTGTCTTTTTGTGTAAAGATCAATTCGACGAGTCTCGGGAGGTGTGGGTGTGAGGTACTTAGGTGGAGTAGAGTACGTGGACGACCCGGGTCACCAACGACCGGAGACACTGGAACTGGGGGTCCCGTCCCCTGTGACCCGCAAAGACCTCCATAAAAACTACCAGTCCTGACGTCAACCCCACTACGACCGTAGACACCCCTCTCTCCCTGTGATGATACCTGGAACGTCATCCTGGCGGGGGCACAGGGGGGAGGGGGTGGTGTTGTCGACTGGTCCACACCCATCCCGACTCCGACTCCTCGGGCGTCCAATCTTCCTTTGAACTACCAAGACCCCTGAGAACCAAGAGAGAGGGAACACTTAGTCCGGGAAGGAAAAGAGACTGTCCCGAGGGTGAGCCGGGCAAAAGTGTACGACGCCCGGAGGACGTCCCACCGACACGATACATAGGCTAAACCTGGGACGGGGCTCACCTCCCGAACAAGAGTCAGGCGTGAAGGTAGGCGAGGGGACCCGTCTCGTCGTCAAGGACCTCGGACCTTATACGAACAAACCCGACTAAAATCCATAACCCACACACTTTCAAACTCAAACCGCAACCTCTGAAAACTCGGGTGCCTGGGGTCAGACGTCATTTCTGTCCGGTGGGTCCTGGTGGAAACGGAACAAACATCCCACCATAAAATAGAGCAATTAAGACCTATAATAAAGCCGGATCTCTTGCTCCAGTCGCACGCCAATTGTAACAGAACTTGGACCAAGACGATGAACCGCCGACACATGAAAGGACGTATTTGGAAAGATAGAAGCAAAGGAGTAGCTAATCCACCCTCATTCAAAAATATTCACCTAATCATGTGCACTCCGAGAGCCGTGACACGGACCTTACGCCGACTACTGCGACAATTGTCGGCAAGTCCAAAGACTCAGACGTTCAATTACGGACTATACAGGGACTCAGAGTCCCATTGTGGCGTACGCGTCGTCTGGGGTCGCCCCGTCCGCGACCCCCGCCCCCGGCGCCCCAGCGGACGCCCCGCAGACGCGTGCGCACGACGGGCCGCTGTGAGGACTCCCACCTTTTCACGACCTCTTCGGTAGAACAAACACGCGCGGGCCCGCCGTCCCACCCGCAGCGCCCGACCAGTGGAAGGAGGGTAGTGGACCGGTATCGCGACGCAGGTTCCGTCGGGGACCCGTCACCCGACACCTCCGTCGACCAAGGACGCCAGTCCGTTCCACCCTAGGGAGCATCCCAGAAGAGCCGACGACCAGCGGTTACTCTACGAGCAAAAGAAAATAAAAATACTTGTTTAATTGCCGAAACGAGCCCTTCGTCACCCAGGTCGAATTTTCAGCGAAGACGTTGCTCGTCACCGCCCCTCTGTCCAAGATCTCTTACACCGGAACCAGTTCTAAGGACTCCTCCCGCAGGGAAACACCTATTTTTAGGTTTGTCGAGGGCCGGAGGTTGGCAAAGAAGAACGGGCCCTGTGCCGACACTAGGGACCACCGTGTCGTCGAAAACCCTCCATCCTCCTTTCGGAACGCTCCCGACCCCCGCCCCACCACCACTGTCACACCAGGCACTCTGGTAGCACCCGTGGTGAGGGGTTCCGGGTGCAGGAGAGGGGCTTCCACTCCCGGGACCAAAGTCCTCGGGGACAACCCCAAAGAGAAGGTCAACCCTCTCGAGGACCGGGTCACTCACCGCCCTACTCTAGACGGAAATTACTGGCCTGTCTTTACTCAAAACAAACTATATATGGTGAGAAGATAGTCGGGTCATAAGAACCCGAAGAGAGTACAGAGTCGACCATTTCTTAGGCGGACATCACACCCTCTGGACCCAAACTAGGGACCCAACCCTTCTCGGGGACCTCTTCCTTTTCTGACGACGATTCAGTGCAGTCAGCATAGGTTGAGACACGCTGGGGTATCTGTCGCCGGGTGGTCCGAGGGCAAGGACCCTAAGAGGTCCGTTCGCATCACCTCACCCAACGGTAAAGGAAGAGGTCACGTACTTTCACTTTTCACTTTTACTTCAACGAGTCATGACAGGTTGAAAAGCGTTGGGGTACCTGACGTCGGATGATCCGAGGAGTCAGGTACCCTAAAGGGTCCGTTCTCATGACCTCACCCAACGGTAACGGAAGAGGCTCCTTTTCCGATGGGTGAGGGTATAAGACCGGACCTCTTAGGGTACCCGACATATCAGGCACCCCAGCGTTTCTCAGCCTGCACTGACTCTCTGAAAGTAAAAGGATACTCAATGTCTATTCTTTATTCTAGCCTTCGGAGGTTCACTTTCACTTTCAGCAAGTCAACACAGTCTGAGAAACGGGTTTCGGAGTATATACTCAAAACATACTACATACTCCGAAACCCGAAGGGACCATTTCTTAGACGGACGTCATGCCCTCGGGACCCAACCCTTCTAGGGGACCTCTTCCCTTTCCGTTGGGTAAGGTCATAAGACCGGACCTCTTAAGTACCTGAAATATCAGGTACCCCAGCGTTCCTCAACCTATCAAACTCGTTGAAAGTGAAACTCTGAAAGCTAGAATAAAGAATAGTCATTGAGTATCCTCTCACCATAGACTTTAGTTTCTCATCCACGGTCACCAAGAACCCCCTTTAATCGCCTAACCAAGTCCTTACCAGAAGCTACCCTCAAGGTCACTTTCTCGTCCGTGTCTAAAATGGTCTGAGTGCTAGACACCGGGGTCACAAGAGGGCTCAACGGAGTCAGTCACCAGAGACCGGGGACAAGACGTGGCCGTGAAGGGCCAGAACTTAGAGCAGTCTTATCCGGTCTTGCGGCACCCTACGTCGCGACCCGGAGATTTGTCCACCTCGGTGAACTACCCGAGACCCTCCTTTCGTCACCTCTTTACTTCACACCCACCACCTCTTTCTCTAGACTTTACCTCCACTCCACCTCCACTCCGTCGTGACCCTGGCAAGGAGGTCCCGAACGACCAACCCACCCACGGGGGACAGGGTCAGGGGGCACACCTGTGTGGACTGTCGTCCACGTGCGTCGACTTGAGGTACCCCCACCGGTCAACGACCAAAATTCACCCACACACCCAGGTACAGGACCACCACCATCGACAGGAAAGGGTGAATCATACCGACACCGTCCAAGCCACTGGGTAAGAAGGGAGACAAAAGAGTAGACAGTCCACCCCAGGATCAAAGTGGGGTCACCATTCCACTAACACTTCTAGGCTCCACACGTATACCGTGGAACGTCCAGTGTCCACAAATCGATCACACCGACAACAACTCACAAACACAACTGTCCTAACTCCCAATTATTCTAACTATAAACCTTCGTCGTAGGACAGTCTTGTGACGAAGGTTCGAATACACAAAAGTAAATAAGTGTCGCACCGTCAAACGAAATGAAAACTCATGTCACACCCATCAATAGAACCCTACTCGGGTCACCGAATAGGGCGTAGAGTAATCTACGTAGAGAAGACAAACAAAATACCTTTAGAGGTGTGAGACGTATCCCCGGGAAAAGATCCCGGAAGACACCGTTAATTGGAAGTCACAAAACAAGACAATAGTAGATTACGTTATAAGGAGTGACAACTTAAGAAAATTCGAACTTCCCAACAATAAAAGTTTAAACAGTATATGTCAAAGTCTAATTTAAGGAAGTAAAACCCCCCGTCCATTGACAAGGGGTAAACACTTATTATTTAGTTATATTAAACCTCTCTACCAGAGATAAACCCATACAACCCTCGATGATTGCCGGTAGTGGGCTCTCTTTGCCGTCATGTACCAGTCCATACACACTCCGGGACGTACCGAAGTGTAGAAAACATTTTAGTCCTCTGAAAACAAAAGGGGGTCCGGAAGAGGAGGACAAGTATTGAGGAGACAGGAAGGGGTAGGGAACCTTCAACACCTCTCCCTACAGAACAGACGACAACCACCGAACCGGGTGCACGGGACCGCTTTGGTCTGAGGTCAGAGGAAGGAATGCCCCACCCCACCTCCCACCTCCTCTCGGGGTAGTCTCGGTGTGACCGGTGTTTTCGAGAGACTCGTCGTAGGTTAAGTCCTTAGCCCACGACGGTCGACGGACAAAAATCATGCATAAATTGAAAAATGTACCAAAAAGGAGACTCGACTTCGACCACACACTCACTGATAATCAGTACCAGTACCCTGAATTACAGGTAGAGTGACCGGAACCGTCTACGACCAACCGGTCGCCTATATCTCTCGAACAAACGATCGACGTCACCTCAACTTCAACAAAACATTAACAACCATACTTACTACCGGTTGACTTCTTTGCGGACATTTAATCCAACTGTATAAAAATAAAAGTCTCAACAGAAAACCTCGGACCTAGTTTTACATCCTCTAAATAGATCGTTTTACGTCACACTCCACTACAAAGGACCCACAGACGAAATTCTACCTGTCACTCAGAGGAACCACAACTAACACGAGGATCTTCGGTCTCGCCCACTTCCACCCCTACACCCACGTCAGACAACGTGGGTCTCTTACACGCCTCCCAGAGTCCCAAAGACCCGAGGACCCTGGGTCGAGAGGTCGGGTGCACGTCAACGAAGGAAGAGAAACAACAACACCACTACGTGCGCGTAGAGGCAGAATCGTGGTAGTCGCAATAAAACGGTAAAAGGAACACGGGTGGTCCCGCTTGTCAACGAATCCCAAACGAACAATTAGGAAGAACTTACTCGTTCAACGAATCAAGACATAGAACCTATAAATTTCACAAATATTTACCCGAAGTCGACTGAAACTTTCCGTCAGGACGTGGTCCGAGACACCTGGACCCGAACGCAACGAAACGAGAAACTACGTCCGTCTTCGGCGTACGGACGGACCACAACCAACCTCACCTAAGGTCTAGTGAGGTCTCGCCTGAGGTGACATTTAAACGTTGATATAATTTTATTTTATGTCGTAAAGAACACAGAAAACCCACTCTACGTGTGACTCACTACCTCCTTCGTCGCTCAGAGGTTCTCCTCGACTCCTCGGTTTAGTTAACGACTGAAGTGGAACGTAAACACGAGACTCCAAAGGCCCTCGAGGAACACACGCCGAAGTACACGAGAAACACCGGGTAACTTCACCTTCCCCTCGACGACGGAGGTCATATGTCTTCCGTCTTGATCCAAAAACCTGAGTTTTCTATAAGAAAGGGTGACACAGTGTGAGGGATCCTACTAACTCTTACTCGCATTGGTTACTTTCACTGGACTAGTTCTTCACAGTCCTTTTGTGTGTGAAGGATTTCGTAAAAGTCTGTTTCGTTGACTAAAAAAGGAAAATGATTTATCACAATTGACTTTTAGTAAACCATTTTTTGTGTTTAATTAGAGTGGTAGTACTCATTGGAGAAGATTATAATATTACATAGAGGAAGGTCCCTAAAGAGTCATAGGTGGGAAATACGTAGGTAGGTGAATAGGTAGGTTGATAGGTGGGTCAATGCATAGATAGATGGGTAGATATGAAATTTGGTCATGAAGACACAAGACTTTATGTCGGAATAATGAACGACAAAGAAACGGTCATGACATAGTACTTTTTAAAGGTACAACTGTTTACAAGAATGGCTTACAATAAAAATCACCGACGTACGACACATCGTCTAGACTTAGTCCTCTTGTAAATGAGTAGACGGCACTACGCCCACCCTGAAACAACAACCTTTCTCGTTCTCTCGGAACAGTGTTTTCCCCCTGAGGGACACGTCTGAGTCCTCCCGCGTTCCTCCTCATCCTTCGTCGACTTGACATTTCGGTCCAACCAGGGAACTACACGGCTCCTCCCGTCAAGAGGTCCCTCCACCCCGTCCCGAGGTCACAGAGACCCGGCCATCGCACAGTCCTCACTGGACGACCCGGTCGGACCGGGACGTCTTAGTCTTTTCGACCCGTGGCCCTCCTGGACGGTCGGACACAAAGTGATTCGGAAGAGCCCCCGAGACCACGTCCTACTCCAAACTCTTGGTGACGACCTCCTGATCCGGTCAGTCCAAGTCTGGATGGACTCTTATGTCCGAACTCCGTCTTCTGAAGAACGACATAAACAGTTCGGGTGACGCTCCTAGAGAACGTCGGTGTCTCCGGAGTCTGAGAAACTCTCCCGAGCGAGACACCAACGTCCCTCAACCCTTGCACCCCGTACTTAGGTCTTTCCGCCTACAGCAAGTCACCTTGGTCTGTGTTCGAAGTTGTCCCGTCTACAGGTACGTCTCCCGATACCCGAAACCTAGGTGTAGACGATCGGTCTGCTTAATTGACGGGTGACACAACATCCGTGACACGACCTCTAAATCTAATTTTATTAAATAACTCACCTAAAATTCCGAAATTATTAATGTCCTCTTACACAGTCGAAACTCGAGAAAGGACCCCTCCGTAAAGTAGTTATGGAAATACAAAATTTTATTTATAGCACTGTAGTCGTTCCTAATAGTCTCCAAACAGGAAAATACCTCAACAACGTGGGAAAGTGATTGCGCCCGGCGACTTACGTATGGTACCCCAAAGTCTAGACCTCAGTCAGGACCCAAAATGGACTAGTGTCCTAAAATATTCTTTGAGTGTTTTGATTTAATTTTTTTTCTTCTTTTGGTTTTAGTGTTGTTAGGTAAAATTTTTTCTCGTTTCTCAGACTTATCTGTAAAAGGGTTTCTTCTGCATGTGCACCGGTCGTTATGTACTTTTATACGAGTTGTAGTGATTATTAGTCCCTTTACCTCTAGTTTTGTGTCACTCTATAGTGGAGTGTGGACAACCTTACCAGGAATAGTTTTTCTTTTCTCTACCGTTCCAACCACTCCCACACCTCTTCTCTTGGAAACACGTGACAACTACCCTTACATTTAATCACGTCGGTGATACCTTTTGTCATACCTCTAAGGAGTTTCTTAATTTTTATCCTGACGGTATACTGGATCGTTCAAGTGAAGACCCATAAATAGATTTCCTTTACTGTATTTCTAGAGTTTCTATGGACATGGTAGTACAAATAACGATGTAATAAATGTTATCGATTCTACACCTTCGTTGCATTCAGACTTTTAGTCACCTACTTACCTATCTCTTTTACACTTTATATTAATTTGGTAATTTTCTTCCTTTAGGACGGTAAACGTCGTGACACACACTTGGACTTCCTAGAATACGATTCACCTTATCCAACCTCTTTCTCTTTATGACGTACTATGTTCGATAATATATCTCATACCTATTTATCGTTCCTGGTGTAAGCTATAGGACACTATTTGGTATCACCTTTTCTTATAATTTTCCTTATAGTATAGGGAAATGACATATCGTCTTTAACTAGGTTATAACATTTAGTTGATATGAACTTATTTTATTTCTGTTTATGATATACTAGGACGAAGACACACTTTAGATTTGTACGGTCTGAGTCTTCGTCTCTCACATTGACACCACGGTCTCCGACTCCCTCCCTGTCTACTACCAGTGTCCCGAGTCTGGGTCAGCATTCTACTCTCAAGACTCCCACCGTACGTCACTGACATCGAGTGTCGTGATGATGTATGAACCTTTAACGACTCTCTCATCTAGACTTCACAAGAGTGCCGTTCTGTTTCACTCTGACGTCCTAACCTCCTCAAGTGTCGGACTGACATCACAGTACACTACCACAAATTTACATAGTCTGACAATGTACGTGGGACTTGATTGTGTCACAATGTAGAGTCAATACAGAGTCATTTCCTCCCTTTTATTGGAAAAAAAAGTGAAAAATTCTTAAAATAATAAAAATAAAAATTACATGAAAATAACTTCAACTGAATGTCACACCACAATTAAAGACGACATGTCGTATCACTAAGTAAATATATGTATAGTACATACCTACACTCTCAACCTGATATTTCTTTCGACTCACGTCTTCTTAACTACGAAACTTGACACCACAACCCCTTCTGAGAACTCTCAGGGAACCTGACGTTCCTCTAGGTTGGTCAGGTAGGATTTCCTCTAGTCAGGACCTACAAGTGACCTTCCTGACTACAACTTCGACTTTTGAGATTATGAAACCGGTGGAGTACGCTTCTCGACTGAGTAACCTTTTCTGGGACGGACAACGACCCTTTTTAACTCCCGTCCTCCTCTTCCCTTGCTGTCTCTTACTCTACCAACTTGTCGTAGTGACTGAGCTACCTGTACCCAAACCCACCTGAGACCCTCGACCACTACCTGTCCCTCCGGACCACACGACGTCAAGTACCCCAGTGTTTCTCAGCCTGTGCTGACTCGTTGACTTGACTTGTAAGAAAAATCACAAGAAAAGGTAATACCAAATGGGGTCCTATACACGAGACGTCATCCCGAAACAAATAGGTAAGACATACACTTATCACACGTAACGGATTGGGATCTGAACGTCAGGTAGGGAGTCCTCCCTTTTCTTTAAAACTCAAACACAGGACTTACCCCGGGGGACTAAGGTCAGAGGACCGACCCTTGGGGGTCAGTGGACGACGACGGCTCCCGTGACAAGTCTCGGGACCCGTGGTGAGGACTCCGGACTGGGGTACAAGAGACGAGTAATGTCCTCCCACAGGGGTGGTCGACGCTTTACGAGACCCCTGAGTCGCAACGTAGGAAGTCCACGCGTCAGTACAGCTGGTGTGCCCGGGAACTCCCCGCGGCGTACAACCCCCTCGAGCGGTCCACCAGGATACGGGGTCCGACCGAGGGCCGGACGGGGACCTGGGCACCCGCCAGAGACACGACGAGGTGAAACGAGCCGTCCGAGCGGAACACTCTTCCTTCCTGTGTCTGCCTCCGAACGTCTAAGTACCGTAAAGGAGATGGTGTCCAAATTTTTAGAGATAACCTTTACTTCTTCTAGAAAATACTCCCTTCGCTTAATTAAACGTAAACTGACTTCTGTGAGAAAAACGAACTTATCGACTAAACAAATACTTTAACCAGGGTGTTTGTTATACATGTCTAATCAACTTCAAAAGTAGACAAACAGACATTACATTATCCTCGATAATAACGGTGGGTTTAATGAACTCTTAAAACGTAGTCTAACACCAGGTCTAATGTTTGACGACGAACCATTAAATTAACTACTTTAACAAGCTTTAATAGATGAACAAAACCTTGGGTTTCATTTTTCTTGACTAAAAAAAGGGGGGTGTTTTCGGACATTAACTCCCCATCTGTCTCACCATCCACCCCTCACCCCGGTGTTCGGTCTCAACAACGTGACTCCTTCCTCTTTCCGGGAAAAGTCGTCAGAAGTCCTATTGTGACCTTCTTTCCCGCGACCCACACGTTCCTAAGGGGGTCTCACAGAAGGGAATCTGGGACTCGGAGTCAGGTAGTCACTTTGTGACCGTCTGTCATTAAACCAACCCTCATCCTTTCCTCCACCACAAACCATCCCAACGTAAAATTCTCGAGAAAACATACTAGACTGCACTCGACGTCAAGGACAACGAACCTCCGAGAATATTCGTCACGAACCATGCCTAAAAGTTGTACTTTCGGGTCCTTGAGAAGGTTCACCAACGGACGAGGTAACCACTTTGGGTAGTCACTGCGACGAGGTCCACTCAGTTCCAGGTCCCTTCTTTCTCGGGACCTGGTGACGACAATCGCCAGAGAAGATCGGAGGGTCCTTTCACCTGTAAAGTATTTGTAAATAGACCTACCCCGGCACAGAATCTCTTGACTTCAAACCATTTCATCACAGGAACGAAGCGAACACATCAACACCCATTCACTGATATTTACTGGAACTACAGAGTCACCACCTGCGAACTAGTCAACTTACATAACCTCCTCTGTTTTGGGAGTCGTGCCGTCGGACAAGGGGCAATATATGTTGGGTCGGGACCACTCTGATAGACGTCCAAAGACCCGGACTGTCTTTCCCCGGTACACCAGACACCCGAATCTAACTTCTGTATATGGTAAACTAAAGAAGAAGAATTGTCGACGTGTTTACTGAAGAGGACTTTCTGTTTCGTTCACCGAGTGTGTACTAAAGATAAAAATAGTGAACTTGTAACCGTCTTCGTCACTCTCTACCTCGGGGGTCGCCGACAACCGATAGAGTTCTTATGAACCGTCCAGGGCGACAGGTACGACACCCTTTGCCGTCTTAATTAAGGGACAGTACACCTGACTAGTACCTGGGTGTGCCCCGATCCACGTCTCAGGACGGGTCCACACCTTCGACGCAACAGCAGGCACGACAGACACACCAGCGACTACACTTAAGTCAGTAAGAACGCAAAACTTTGCTCTTGGACCCTCACCGCCGCCTCAAACGGAAGGACCGGAAGGCTCTTCACCACACACACGTCAGCGACCACCCCTCTTGCGTCCGAGGGACCGGTAGATAGTCCCTTTTGAGGGACTCGGAGAAGCCGACCTCCTTCCGCTCCCGTCCCCCATCCAAACCCACCCGTTTCCAGTCTGTGTTTGCACAGCGTCTCAACCCCAGGCCCGGAGAGAGGTGGTCCCAAACGTTGGGTTCCCTCGGTGTCCCTTCTCGGACAACCTGACGTAAAGATCCGGTGTCAAGGACCATATTCCAGGTGAAAATAATGCTTACACACCGTAACATTAAGTCATCGTCTACCACGTCACCGAATTAATGGACGACAATTCAAGGGGAAGGTTAATAGTACTTAATCCTTGTTACCGTTAATAATTTTCTTCAACCTTCGTTTCGGTAGGACCCACCTACGACGGCACCCAAAACGGACCAGGTCGGAACGGTTCTTGTCTTTGAAACCTCGGCAAACTACGGAACTGAAAGGAGGGTCAACTAAAGACCGGACCACCAAGACTGAGGAGGGACAGACCGTCCGCGTATCTAGTCTACGGTCCTAGTCACTAATACATACCTTCATTTGGTGCAATAAAATAGACAACTCGACCGTAAAACATACACACCTGCGACTCAGACCCCCTTCAATGAAACGCACTAAAATTAGAGACACTCACCATTTGTGGGAGGTACCCACGCTCACGTGTCTGGAGTGTGTTTATGACCCCCCTCAGGGAAAAGCTTGGGAGAGGGTGCATCCTGTCCGACCGTTAAGGAGACAACCGACTACCACTCCCGGAATGGTCCTCTTCTTAGGTCAATCCTCCGACACCAAGAGTACGTACACAAAAGAACAGTACCACTTTACACGACCGTGGCCCCTTAACACCCGGTCGACCCCCTACCTAACACCGGAAATACCCACAGTAAAGTGTAGACACGAACGGTCGACTCTCTTCTAAAGAACGACCAAAAGGTCACCCAGGGTGAGACCCTACACGGGACGGAACCTCCCCTCCCAAAGACTTTGACTCACAGGTGAGGACCGAGTCAAACTCCTCCTACCACCTCTCTCCACAATCCACACAAAAGAACATTAATCGAAGACCCCTAGGTAACCCGGACTACGACACTCAGGATGTGAACCTACTCAAACTCCTGACGGGGCCGGGGACAGCAGAGACCGAAACCCATCCCGGACTCGTTCACGGTCAAAGATCGGACCTCCGTACCCACGGGACGGACGGAAAGAACCGGGTAGGAAACGACGTGGAGACAAGAGACCGTAAGAATCCCTTGCATTGTCTTTGGAGGACACTCGAGAATTGAGTAAACAATACTTACAAACGTCCGTAAAAGACATCTTTGACCTTGTTACAAGAACGTGTAAACTCTACCAGTTACGTGTCGAGACTGGGATTGGAAACTGGGACAAAGTGTACACACCCTACAAAGAAAAAAAAAAGAAAGACATCCTGACGACAAATAACAACGGGAAAGACAATGTACCCTACATGTGTAGTCCACAATTTTCCATGTCATGTAAGATGCTGACTCGTGGACACACCCTACAAAGTACAACCCGTTCTAGTCTCTTCGTGCACCGACGTGAAATATGGATACCGTTGGTTACACCTCACGTGTGGTCGACTCTTCCCGTCAGGAAATTGAAGACTCAAGTAAATTCATACTCTGGTCGTGCATTCGTAAAGAAAGTCATTGATTTGACCGGGACAAACTGAACCTTCTTGTCTGTGACCGAGGTCCCTCGCGGTCGTGGCCACAGTAAAGACCTTAGGTGAGGACACGAGTTCGTCACTCCTCTGTACACCCAGTCCGGGAAAGATTCTCCGGCACACACCAGGGACACCCCGGAGTCACGTGTCCTCCACCTGACCCTTCCCACCACGAACCACTCTCGTGGGTGACGGTGGGTCCTTCCCTGTGTCTCGTTGTGTGTCATGACCGTCCAACACCCTACACCCCCCCTCGAGTGCAAAATTCACGAGAAAACTTCAGTTTAAGTTTCTTGTTTACAACGAACCTCCAGAAAGGAGGAGGAAGGAGTGAGAAATAGGAACTCCAAAAATCCAACAGACTATTGAACAAAGGGGTGGATCCTCTTGAAAGGTAAAAGTATAGGAGTAAATTTCTACACCCATTTGAACGACATAACTTAAATTTATTATGGAAAGGAATACTAAAAGTAGAAAATTGTATACGAAACTGTAAAATTAACACTTTGAATTAACCCACTTAATCAGAACCAAGATTCACCACATTAGATTTTTTTTTTTTTGTTTTGTCCGTCTGTACAGACTTTTCAGGACTTTTATTTACTTAATGGACCTGTCTCTAAACCTACGGGTAAATTTCAGCGAGATCATGTTTACGGTCAGAACACCCGGTGACCCCATGAGTCCCACAAACTTCAGTATCTCTACGAACATAAAGTTGGATACCTGTACGATTAAGTCGACGACACACAACTCACACCTCCCTGGTCCGGGACAAGACAATTATCCTCTACCCCTAAATCAGGACTTATTCTTTGTCAAGGACAGGAGTCCCCGGAACAAAAAAGTGAAAAGAAAGTAGGAAGGAAAGAAACAAAGAAAGAAGGAAAGACAAGTAACTTATCCTTCGTATAAGTCAAGTCAAGTCAAGTCAGCGAGTCGGTACAGACTGAGAAACGCTGGGGTCCTTAGTGTCGTGCGACCCGAAGGGACAGGTAGTGGTTGAGGGTCTCAAATGAGTTTGGGTACAGGTAACTCAGCCACTACGGTAGACCGGTAGAGTAGGAGACAGCAGGTGAAGAGGAGGACGGGGGTTAGGGAGGGTCGTAGTCTCAGAAAAGGTCACTCAGTCAAGAAGCGTACTCCACCGGTTTCATAACCTCAAAGTCGAAATCGTAGTCAGGAAGGTCACTTGTGGGTTCTGACTAGAGGAAATCTTACCTGACCAACCTAGAGGAACGTCAGGTTCCCTGAGAGTTTTCAGAAGAGGTTGTGATGTCAAGTCTTCGTAGTTAAGAAACCACGAGTCGAAAGAAGTGTCAGGTTGACAGTGTAGAGTGTATGTACTGGTGACCTTTTTGGTATAGTTTACCGTAGTGGCTGAGTTACCTGTCTGGAAACAACCGTTTCATTACAGAGACGAAAAGTCATACGATAGATCCAACCAGTATTGAAAGGAAGGTTCCTCATTCATAGAAAATTAAAGTACCGACGTTAGTGGTAGACGTCACTAAAACCTCGGGGGGTTTTATTTCAGTCGGTGACAAAGGGACAGATAAAGGGCACTTCACTACCCTGGTCTACGGTACTAGAAGTAAAAGACTTACAACTCGAAATTCGGTTGAAAAAGTGAGAGGAGAAAGTGAAAGTAGTTTTCCGAGAAATCAAGAAGAAGTGAAAGACCCTATTCCCACCACAGTAGACGTATAGACTCCAATAACTATAAAAAAGACCTTTAGAACTAAGGTCGAACACGAAGGAGGTCGGGTCGCAAAGAGTACTACATGTTACGTATATTCAATTTATTCGTCCCACTGTTATATGTCGGAACTACATGAGGAAAGGATAAACCTTGGTCAGACAACAAGGTAAAGGTCAAGATTGACAACGAGGACTGAACGTATATATATATATATATACGAGAACATAAATTACTCACTTCACGTATCACTCACTTCCTGTATTAAAGAAGATGTATTCCATACTTCCTACGAACGAGGAACCTCCTTTTCGACACTGGTTGGACCTGTCGTATAGCTTTTCGTCTCTGTAATGAAACGGTTGTTTCCAGGTAGATCAGTTTCGAAAACAAAGAGGTCATCAGTACATACCTACGCTCTCAACCTGATATTTCTTTCGACTCACGGCTTCTTAACTACGAAAACTTGACACCATAACCTCTTCCGAGCACGTTCAGAGAACCTGATGGTCCTCTAGGTTGGTCAGTTACGATCTCCTTTAGTCAAGACTTATAAGTAACCTTCCTGACTACCACTTCGACTTTGGGGTTATGAATTACCGGCGGACTACGTTTCTTGATTGAGTCACCTTTTCTGGGACTACGACCCGTTCTAACTTCCGTCCTCTTCCCCTGCTGTCTCCTACTCTACCAACTTACTGTAGTGACTGAACAACCTGTACTCAAACTCGTTCGAGACCCTCTGCCACTACCTGTCCCTTAGGACCGCACGACGTCAGACACCACAGCGTCTCTCAGTCTGTGCTCACTCGTTGACTTGACTTGACTTACTCACTACAGTTTCCTTTACGAATCGAAAAGACGACGATTCAGACTTTTCCGAAACACCTCCCTTCATAATCCTCAACAGCCGCTCTCCCTCCTGAAACGTCCGGGACCCCGGAGAAACCCTTTTCGACACGACCTGCTTACTCCGTCTTGTCCGCCCTTCGGGTCCCACCGGAGTCCTCAAGACAGTCTACCGAATACTTTGTTTGTTTTGCATACCTCGACTGCAAACAACCGACGAACCCCGGAAACACGGCGGCGGAGGACGTCCCGTCGGACACGCCAAACGAAATCCGACACACCGTCCTCGCACCTCGGCGTGTGTGTCCCGAGGACACCCGTCACCCGACGTCCTGCGCGTGACACCAAAGACGGAGGCGAACCCGTGATCGAGCTAGACTGGTTCTGCTCTACCTTTGAGAGTCTCGAAGTACCGTCGGGGTTTAGACGTCCGTCTAAAACGAGGGAAGTTTGGACCGATCTGACACCCTAATAGACAATTCCAAAACTATAACCTCCATAAAATAAAAGATTCTTCAGTTCCTTGAACTCATAGGACAATTTATGGGACTTAAAGTTAGTAAACTTTCTTACCCTTTCATAAAACCCCTTTTTTAATGGGAGAATAAAGTTTCTACGTTCCTACTGAAGACAATAAACACTTAACTCAATTAATACTCTATCGTACTCTATTAAAACTTTTCTACGATACCCACGTATTAAGGAATTTCTTTGTCGAAACTACCCTACACGACGACAACAAATGTGAGGGAGTCACAACGAAAGACCTGACCTACACGTCCAATTTTTCGCGCCCGATGAAGAGGGAGAGACTAATAAAACGACTTCTTTTCAAGGACTGTCGACTTCCTTGTCGGAAGGTGGTTAAAGAAGGACTACGGTGGTGTTCTTTTTCAGTAGTAGAACAATTAAGGCCTCAAATAACCTTTCAAGTATAATTCTCTCTTCCAGTTCACGAACTTGTCTCGGGACTTCAATCCCCCGCCACCAATTTACACAAGATTAGCAATTGACAGAGAACTATAAGAATCGACAAGATGTAATTTAAACCTCGTCACTCAGTCTTGTCGACCTACACAGGAAAACACTAAGTCGCAATGAAACAAATACACTGAGACTGTCGTTTTCTTACTACTACCTCCTCAACACGAGGACTGTGTTCCCAACCGAAGGACGAAGCTTACACAGTCCTAAAAATCCCCTTGTTCAATCAGTATGAAAGTTATAACACGACACGAAACCTCTTTGGTCCCGTAATCAACAGGGATATTACTATTAGTATACCTTACTAAAACAAAAATAGATCTCAGAAGATATACAACTTGAAAACCACAACAAAGTGTACTCTCATACGTCGTCAGTCCCCTCTTCAACTAGAGGTCTTTCAGACAAGACTTACCCGTCTCAAACACACACACTCCCACGACCACACACGAAGACTCACACACACAAACACACGTGAACACAAACACACGAACACCCCCATACACGTACACACACGAACACCCACATACACCCACACAAACACACAAACCAATACCCACACACACACGAACACCCACACCCATCTACACCCACACACACGTACCCACACACACGAACACCCCCCACCACACACACACACATGCACGAACACGCCCCACACCACCCACCCACCCACACATACACGAACACCCACACCCTAACCCACACAAACACACACGAACACCCACACACACCCGCACCTACACACCCGAACCTACGCACGTGCACGACCCAAGAAAAAGTCCGGTACCCTCCCTTGAGACTACGCGTAAACACACACAAGGCCACTCTGAGACTCCCAAACCCAAACACAGGAAGTCCCTACAGACACCCGTGTCGACGAAGAAGGCCTGGTGTGGGCGTACCTTAACAGTCGCAACGAGAGTAGTGGTACCTAAGGACACAGAATTACTCCTACCGTGATTACCGACTGATTCGGAGTAAACCAAAAACATTCCAGTCCCGCTCCAGTCCTACATTCCAGTCCCGCTCCAGTCCTACTCGCCAGTCCCGTTCCAGTCCGTACAGCCCTGTACAGGGCCATCTCCCGCGACGTCTGTTCGGGGCCTCTGCCCGGCCGTTGGTTCGGCTGGTTAGTCCTCGGCTGTGCTTCGGGAGCGACAGGTTAGTCCTTGGCTGTGCCTCGGGAACCTGTGGTTAGTGGTGACTCGGGTGCAAAAGAAGGAATATACCCTCCGGGCCGGGCCCGATATTTTGGGGAAGGGGTGGGGAGTGTGGGGCGTCTGAGGGAAATGGGGCGTCTGAGGGAAACGAAGCGTCTGGGGGGAGCGAAGGAACGAATGGGCGGGGGCCCTCAAGACGGACTCTCGCTGGCGGGTTATTTTCCGGGACTTGTTGCCAGGTATCCCCACCAAGGAAGAAGGGCACCGCAAAGAATGTCAAAACAGAGTAGGACATCGTGCAATTCTTAACATAGGAAAAACTCCTGACATCTAACACCAAGAACAGACTCTTCTGTCGACACAACTTCTGTCGTCGGTATGAGAACAGTATTTTACCTCTGTCGAAGTACACCATAGGTCCCGATACACTGGACTTTTCAGTACAAGTAGACTCGGCTTGACCTTCTTCTCCCGACACCAACCGAGGACTTCAGTGGCACAAGGTCCCAATGGTTGAAAACCTACACAAGACGTACTAGGTTGCGTACGAAAATACAATCGAAACTTAATAATTGATGAAAGCTCCCCGGACAACCAGTCTACCAAACCTCCACCCAGAGCCACACAGCCGGTCGACACGTGGCCGAACTGGCGGCTGTCCTCCACTCACGACCGCGTTCACAGGAGTACCCGAGACCTCGTCTCGTCTCAAGGTCTCGCAATTGTCAGAATCCGAACTCCCGGGGGTAGGGAGTCACCTCCTCGGGGAAATCTCAAAATCCTGTAATACGCCCACGAGAGTGGAGAGGCACGTGTGTGGTACACACACACATACACGTACACACACACACGCACACGATCATCGAGACCGTACAGGTACTCATGTCTGTCACCACCAAACCCCTAGAACCCCCACACAAGACCGGCGGACAGCTTATCAACGATCTTACGTAGAAGCCTGAGATGAGACTGAGAGGGGCTATTTCGGGAAGGTCGAAATGTGGGCTCTACCGTGGTTGACACTCCCAAACTGTGCTAACGATCCAGTCCCTAGGGTGTTTTCACGAGCACACAGAGGGTCCGAAAGCCCACCGAGACCAAGACTCTACCGTCTTTGTAACAAGAAGTTCTCCCCAAAACCCACCTCAAGAATCTGACACCCTGGGAGTAGAAGTGACTTGTGAGGTCTGGGGTCTTCTCTTCAGACCCACCACAGACGGTCCCAGAGGACTCTGCCCCCACCTCGGGCGTCCCTGGCACGTCCACCTCTCAGGAACAACCGACTCGAGAGTCGTGACTCCGACACTGTCCCGCCCAGACTGAAGGAATAAATATGTCGTAAGTAAGACTTCTAGAAACAAATACCTGTAACTGGGGTGCAAGTGACCACGGAGGGTCCGGAACACCGTCGAACTCGGACTGGTGTGTCCGGGTCCTACGTCGGTACTTCCACAGGACCCCTGGTCTTTACCCCTGAACTAAAAAGTGTCACGTCCCTCAAAGTGTCTACCCTTGTGAAACTCTACCCGGGTATTTCTGGTCATCTACCACACAAGTACTCCCCTCCGAACTCCCTTACCCGGCGAGACACACACCCAAGGTGTGGGAGGTCCAAATAGTGGACAAAACAACGCAACACTGATTAAACTACCTCCTGGACGAGGGAAACCGGAGTATCGTAGGAGGTGGACGGAGAAACAAATCAATACGGACACAGTCGTCCTCTCTTCAAGGATTCTTCCGTAGAAATCACGTAGTCAAGTCAAATCAAATCAACGAGTCAGCACAGGTTCAGACGCTGGGGTGCTTAGCGTCGTGTGGTCCGGAGGGACAGGTAGTGGTTGAGGGCCTCAAGTGAGTTTGAGTGCAGGTAACTCAGCCACTACGGCAGACCGGTAGAGTAGGAGACAGCAGGGGAAGAGGAGGACGGGGGTTAGGGAGGGTCGTAGTCTCAGAAAAGGTTACTCAGTTGAGAAGTGTAGTCCACCGGTTTCATGACCTCAAAGTCGAAATCGTAGTCAGGAAGGTTACTTGTGGGTTCTGACTAGAGGAAATCTTACCTGACCAACCTAGAGGAACGTCAGGTTCCCTGAGAGTTCTCAGAAGAGGTTGTGGTGTCAAGTTTTCGTAGTTAAGAAGTCACGAGTCGAAAGAAGTGTCAGGTTGAGAGTGTAGGTATGTACTGGTGACCTTTTTGGTATCGGAACTGATCTGCCTGGAAACAACCGTTTCATTACAGAGACAAAAACTTATACGATAGATCCAACCAGTATTGAAAAGAAGGTTCCTCATTCGCAGAAACTTAAAGTATCGACGTCAGTGGTAGAGGTCACTAAAACCTCGGGGGGTTTTATTTCAGACTGTCATAAAGGTGACAAAGGGATAGATAAAGGGTACTTCACTACCCTGGTCTACAGTACTAGAAACAAAAGACTTACAACTCGAAATTCGGTTGAAAAAGTGAGAGGAGAAAGTGAAAGTAGTTCTCCGAGAAATCAAGAAGAAGTGAAAGACGGTATTCCCACCACAGTAAACGTAAAGACGTCAATGACTATAAAAAAGAGCTTTAGAACTAAGGTCGAACACGAAGGAGGTCGGGTCGCAAAGAGTACTACATGTTACGTATATTCAATTCATTCGTCCCACTGTTATATGTCGGAACTACATGAGGAAAAGGATAAACCTTGGTCAGACAACAAGGTACAGGTCAAGATTGTCGACGAAGGACTGGACGTATATCCAAAGAGTTCTCCGTGCAGTCTACCAGACCATAAGGGTAGAGAAAGTCTTAAAAGATGTCAAATAATACTAGGTATGTCAGTTTCCGAAACAGTATCAGTCATTTCGTCTTTGTCTACAAAAAGACCTTGAGAACGAAAAAGCTACTAGGTCGCCTACAACCGTTAAACTAGAGACCAAGGAGACGGAAAGATTTTGGTCGACCTTGTAGACCTTCAAGTGTCAAGTGCATAACGACTTCGGACCGAACCTCTTAAAACTCGTAATGAAATGATCACACACTCTACTCACGTTAACACGTCATCAAACTCGTAAGAAACCGTAACCGAAAGAAACCCTAACCTTACTTTTGACTAGAAAAGGTCAGGACACCGGTGACGACTCAAAAGGTTTAAACGACCGTATAACTCACGTCGTGAAAGTGTCGTAGCAGAAAGTCCTAAACTTTATCGAGTTTACCTTAAGGTAGTGGAGGTGATCGAAACAAGCATCACTACGAAACATTCCGGGTGAACTGAAGTGTAAGGTCCCACAGACCGAGAGTGCTAGTGTGGTAGCACTAATAGACCCAGTACTTCTAGAAAAAACATGTCAAGAAGACACATAAGAAATCACGTATCAGCAATTCAAACACCACCTATTTACTGGACGCTCATAGTCACTTGATGACAATCATCAAAACTCCTTGAGTTATATACGGATGGAGGTCCGGGGGACGGCGGTCTTTCATTTTGTACAGGAGAAAGCTTCGTTCCGCACCAAGTCACGGCGGAAGTGGTCAGGTGTCACCCCCATTACTTCATAATACCGAAGATCAAAGACGACTCTTAAGTGGAGTTCTCGTCGGAACCCATCTAAGTGAAAGATAAAAATCTGGTCACATATTCGACTAGAACAAGAGACGTCACTACAAGACAAAAAAACCATTCTTTAAACCAGGTATTATCTAAACCGTTCCCTTAGGACTCACGTTTGACTCTCTTACAAAGTCCTTTAAGACCCTAGAAAACACTAAAATTATCTAACCCCAAGAGTACTGAAGGATTCTAAGGGATTTTCGGTCACCGACTCTATCAACATCTTTAGGTCAACACGACGGGGATTAGACCAAGAGAGAGAATTACCTTTGTACCAAACCGAGATTTTACAAGGTGAACTTCGGGACTACTGACTACGTGGTCGACCCCTTCCAACACTAGAGGTCCCTCGTAGTGGTCCTTCCAACCGGTCCTCCTCCCACACGTGTGGGACGGGGTGCGGTCCACATCCGTCCGGAATGACAAGAAATATTTAGGAAGTCCGAATTTGGACTCAACGGAACTTGTCAGATTAACAAAAACCGATAACTAAGTGGATATCTAACATCTACAAAAAGTTTACAACTACTGAAAAAGACGAAGGAACTTGAGATCAAAAAAATTCTCTGATCTTAACTCTTTTACACATCCTTTTCGTCGTTCGGTCGTGAAACTCCTCTTTCGGGTCTCATACACCGGACCTGGGTTCACTTCTCAGTACAAAAAGAGAGGGGAGGTCTAAAATCCCGACCACGAGGGAGTTACACCACCACCAAATCAACGATTCACAGCGAGGGAGTTACCGGTCCTCATTTAACTCGAACCGGTTCCGTGTCCGTCGGAGGATTTCTCAAGAACGGAAAAAAGAAATCGTGTGGATAAATACCTCCTAAGTAAATACATTAACATCTCTTTAGAAAAAACCCCCTTCTGTATCAATGAAACTTTTCTTTCTGTTTTGGGGTTTGATATTTTTAAATACACTATTTCTCCGACAAAATAACATCATTCTAAATCAATCTTATGATTTCAACTTTCGAGGAATATAAACTAAAATTTGAAAACACCCACACTTACACCAAGACAACCAGGGACACACAGAGAGAGACACGTATACTTGGGTGTGTGTAAGAAGTAGTGTAATGTGTCGAGACCTTTATGAAACCGAGAAGTCATGAACGACTAACCGACTAAAAAAACCAGTGCAACCAACTATAAGGTACTGACACACCAATCACTAATTATACTAACAACACACTATATTATGAACCCAGGATTTAAATTTTCAACTTATATTTTAATTGGTGATTCATTAAAAATGAACAGTCGTGAACACCAACCTTCTTATTACCGGGGGATTTCTACAGGTACAGAAATAGGGGTCACTCTTGCACAGGGGAAGGCACCGTCTTCTCCCTCGAACGTCCATAGTAACTTAATCCTTTGAGTTCTACCCTCTGCTGGATCCATAGTCCCACCTGGTAACAGTCGTGTTCCCAGGACCACCCGACCTCCTCCCACCCGTCTCCTTCCCCTACACTAGTCCGTCTCCACCCCCACCACCCCGAGGACCTCGACCTTTTCCTTCTCCCTGCCTGGGGGGCCTCGGAGTCCTCCTCGGTCTGGACGGTGCGGATTACCAAGCGGTCCACTCTGAAGACTAGAGGTCTAGACATCGTCCATGTAAACACCACAGACTTCGACGACTTAAACACTATTAAACAATGTCGTCCTTATCCTTTAATTTTGTCGTCAAGACAAGTAACGGAGACTCACAAAATCTTTACTGGGACAACTTGGTCGGAAAGTCACACGGAATTTAATGTCGCTCTCCGTCCAAAACATCCTCCATTATCCATAAATTTGATACCACCGTTCTTTTAACCTACCTTTATCAAATAGAGGAGACTCAGATAATAACCCTAGAAATCTTTACTGTCATCTCAGTGTCCTAAACCAGAACAATTATTGTATATAGCCTTATGAGAAGTCCAGAGTGACCCCTCAATGTCACGCAACGACTACTCTTATTCCTTAACTATGGTCCATCTGGACCTACTCGTGACCAGACACAAACTCCCGACCCTAACACATTCGGACGTATGAGACAGCTTGCAAGAGTGAAACGACAAAACACAGGAAACATTATTTATGTAAGAGCATCCATAGTCCATGACTAACTGGACACCCTTGAATTACCACTTGAACACTATAAAAGGGCTCGTGCGACCACACTGTCCCAGGGACCCCGTCAAACCCAAAGGAAACCTCCCACACCCTGTTCAAGACCCGGTCCACAAGGCGTCCCCTTGGTGGGACTCGTACTCGTGTCTCTCGAGAGGAAACCGGGCGACCCACCCAACACGGTCGGGGCGCCAGTGATCCCACCCTGCACCCGAATCCTCCTACCCGTCACGGAGGACACCCTAACGGACAAGATCCCCCTAGCAGAAACCACAGGCAGGGCGGGAGGTCCCTCAAGGAACTCAGAGACACAGACACCCCAAGAGACCGGGTGTCTCTCTGTCGTCAGTCACCACACTTCTGGACCCGACGACACTAGCACGCAGACACCTCCGGCACACACCCACACCCAACCACGTCTTTGAGAAATCCTCGAACCCACCCTCCGTACCTTCATCTTGGCACCCCTACCTGCCGTCCCGACGTCTGGTGCCGACTGGGACCTCAGGGGCGCGGGACACAGAACGACCCGTCCCACCGACTCTCTCGGGGGGTCCTATTCTGACACATGGACACTTGGTCCTTGTCGGGTAAGTCTGGGAGGGTCTAGGGACGTGGGGACGGGGCGACTAGTCACCTTGGCCCACAGTCCTGGCGAGGAAGGGGTCTAGGGACTTGGCTCGGGCCGGAGTCACCACGGAGGGAAGGGTGAGGGACGTGAGAAGGACCGGAGCGACCGAGGGGGAGACTTCCTTCGTGGAGTCGGAGTCGGGCCCCACGACCGGTCGGAGTCCGGTGTCACAAGACGGGGGTACGGTCTCAGAGGAGGGGAGCTCCGCTCACAAAGGGGCGGTTCAAGTCCAGACAAAAGTGAACGACAGCAAAGTCGTCTCTCGCCACCTCACCCGTCCTTCTCGGGAGGCGGCAGACGTAAGGTCCGCACAAACTCGTGTGCCCCTTGGGAGTACAGACCTTTTTACATAAAAATCAAAAGGTCGAAGTCTACCTTAACTTTAACTCACTCGGCTAGGAACCGTAGACAGACCTTGACACTTGATGACATCAATATTTTCCTCAACAAAGAATTTTTTTTTTTTAATTTTTTATTATTTTCACCAGTGAAAACACATTCTAAAAAAATTAACTCCTACAAAGATGAAGAGAACATACGTAAAACCGTAGATTTTATCCTTACCACTAAAGACTTCGTGTCCACATAAAAATTTGACAATAACTGACAATGTTTGGATTATACCAAAATAAAAGATAAAAACGGACTAATAGACATTTCGTTGGTTTCACAATATTAAATTTTACATCACACTTCATCCACTAACGGACTTTTTTCCGTCGGAAAAACAAAAGAAAGGAAACAATAGTGAGCTCATTTGTGTCACTCACATCTGTCTCACCACTTAAGCAAAACCCCGTGTACTCGTCTACGTCAAAAAGTACAATCAGACTGTGCGGGACGTAAAGCCGTGTCGACCAATGACACAACAGTGCGACAAACCAGTATGGACCCTCTCAAAATTACTCGGAATCTTCTGAAACCAAGTGACATTTATGGGTGGAAACGACATCTTCCCCGATGTCCCTCCTCGAGTTTCGGACCTAGGACACCGTAGGACTGAACTAGTCCCTTAGTGAAAGGATACACGTGTAGCCCTGCAAACGAGTAGACATGATCAAAGATAAGAAGTCTGAAGTGGCTCACCAACGTCCTGGTCTCCCTGTGGACCGGACACGAGGGACCCGTGCGTCGAATGGTGTATACTAGTGTAACGAGGGGAAAGTCAAGACACTGGAAGACATTGGGTCAGGGTGTGACACCGACGGACACAGAAGTCTGAAGACACCTCCACTGGGACGGTGTCGGGGACACGTCGACCACCTCGTGCCTGAGCCAGAACGGGGACACGACCTTGAGGAATCAAAAATAAAGTCGATTCCAACCTCCCATAAGGTCACTTATTTAAAATGAGTAATATTATTTTTCAATTTAATTTTTCTAAGACCTTTCCAAATCTCTCGAGTAAGTACTATTAATTTCCACAAATAAAGAGAGTCTCGGGTCTGAACCTAAGATTTTTATGTGTTTGGTAAAGATTCAATAATTGAGAACCCGGAGTAAAGTCACCTTATCTTCCGACTTGCACAACTTTACTAGAATGTCTGAAGTAACAACTAGTCAATGATTTAGTACAGGATGAAAAACGCTGGTGAAGCTGACGTACCGTCCGAAGGGACAGGAAGTGGTAGAGGACCTCGAATAAGTTTCAGTACAGGTAACTCAGCTACTACGGTAGGTTTGTAGAACAGGAGACAACAGGGGAAGAGGACGGAAGTCAGAAAGGGTCGTAGTTCCAGAAAAGGTCACTCAACCGAGAAGGGTAGTCTACCGGTCTCATCACCTCGATATCGGAGTCGTAGTCAGCAAGGTCACTTATAAGTCCCTAATAAAGGAAATTCTAGCTGACCAAACTAGAGAAACGTCAGGTTCCCTGAGATTTTTCTCAGAAGAGGTCGTGGTGCCAATCTTTCGTAGTTAAACCGTAAGTCGGAAGAAATACCATGTTGAGAGTGTAGGCATATCCTGATGACCTTTTTGGTATCGAAACAACCGTTTCACTACAGAGACGAAAATAATACGACAGACGGCAACAAGGTACAGGCCAAGATTGACAACGAAGAACTGGTCGTATGTCCAAAGAGTCCTCTGTCCTTCGTCTGAAGTGACCAGTTCCCGTCATTCTCCTTTCGTCACTTTCTCATTGACGAGCAGGTTCCTTGTGAAGAACAAAAAAAGACCTGTGCCTCGTAAATGGACCGAAAAGACGTCCCACTCCTGTTTCTTAACAATCCACTAGGTATCGTGTCATGGAAAGCGAGAATGACAATTTTACACGAGACACCTAAAAGTCTCGAGTGTGGTTCACAAGTGCTACAAGAACACAGACAAGTGTATGTACGACGAATTGTTTTTGACACAACATGCACAAATTTCGACTTATGGGTAAAATACTTTGTCTCTCTCCTTGTTATTCACAAAACACTTTCCCTGAAATTCTCACTAGAATCGAAAAAGAGACTTTACTTTATTGACAAACAACCTAAAAACTACATAACTTTCTTTAATTTTCCCTTTTTCCTTGATCTAGTAAGATCTAAGAGTCACTTTAAATTCTTTATTAACTTTAAATTCTTATCAACTTAAGTAGACTAGAGGAAAATCTTCTACTCAAAACTCAAACCCATAAGTCATTTGAGCCTCTTCCGTTACCGTTGGGTGAGGTCATGAGAACGAACCTTTTAGGGTACCTGTCTCCTCGGACCATCCGACGTCAGGTACCCCAGAACGTCTCAACCTGTACTGACTCGCTGAAGTGAAAGTGAAAAGTGAAAGTACGTAACCTCTTCCTTTACCGTTGGGTGAGCACAAGAACGGACCTCTTAGGGTCCCTGTCGTCTCGGATCACCCCACGGCAGATACCCCAGCGTGTCTCAGTCTTTGCTGACTTCACTGAATCGTCGTCGTCGTCGTAAGTCATTTGATCCAATGAAAGGTCTCAAAGAATAGTAAGTAGAGATACAAAAATCGAACGTAAAATACGAGTCTTAGATTCGGACAAAAAACCTTCGCGTACTGAAGATACAAAGAAGTCATTTGTGGCACTCACACATTCCTGTCTACTCTCCAACCACTCGTCCATCTCGAGACCAACGTCCCGAGTCAAACGGGGTCAAGTGTGATTCACGGTCCGGGCACCACAGTCGACGTCCCGACCTGCTCCACTAGACCCGCGAAGGTCGAAAATCAAAGTAACTGCAAAGGACAACAAAAGAAGCAAAGACAAAGTAAATAAAGACGAGACTAGACATGCTAAAAAAAGGAAAATGATTGAAGCCCAAAACAAACAAAACAAGAAAGAAATCAACGAAATTCACATTCTGATACAACAAACTCTGAATAAAGAACTCCATTCTAACATAACGCTATTTAGGGGGAGAATCTTAACGAAAACGAAACAGGGTATCCAAAACCTAGTAACACGAAAAAAAAAAATTTCTGTACCTCCTGTTGTCTCCAGGTACCTGAGAGAATCGAAAATAAAAAACCGGTACGACGTGTCGTACTCCCTAGAATCAAGAGTCTGGTCCCCAGTTTGGGCGTAGGGGACGTCACTTCACGTCTCAGAATTGGTGACCTGGTGGTCCCTTCAGGGGACAAATCCACAAAAAATTAAAGGAGACTAAAGAAGTCACCAACCAACTGTCGTCCAACAAATCAGAGGTACACAAAGTGTCTGTCTTACTTGAATTGCCAAAGTCCCCCACCCTCGTCCCTATCTACCTCTCAAACCCTAACTGTGCATGTGTGACGATATAAATTTGATCTATTGGTTGTTCCTGCATGACATATCGTGTTCCTTGAGACGAGTCATGAGACATTATTGGATTTACCCCTTTCTTAAACTTTTTCCTACCCGTTGTACATATGCATATTGACTTAGTGAGACGAGACGTACACCTCGATTGTCTCGTGACAATTAGTTCATATGAGGTTATATTTTTACTTCTTTTCTGATTGTGTCACAACAATTAGTTCATATGAGGTTGTATTTATTTTTACTTTTTGATTGGTCACAACAATTAGTTCATACGTGGTTGTATTTTATTTTTACTTCTTTTTTGATCGTCGCAACAACTTAGTTCATATGAGGTTGTATTTTTGTCCTTTTTTGATTGTGTCGTAACAATTAGTTCATATGAGGTTGTATTTTACTTCTTTTTTGATTACGTCGCAACAATCAGTACATATGAGGTTGTATTTTATTTTTACTTCTCTTTTCTTATCCGAATTAAGAAGATGAAGTTCTTTTGATAAACGGGTATTTTGAGTTGATACTCCTAAATATATTAACCGTCAGGGAGTCTATCATAGGACAAATGGTTATTTTTAATATTATATAACAAAGTTTATAATATTTAAAGTCTGACAAATGATTTATGTCTAATTCGAAAGAAGTTCAATTAATTTTAATTACTGGAAACGAATACTTCAGTTCTTATAGAAAATAAACTTTTTTCAACTTTAGAATAAGTCCTTTTAAATTTTCAAACACGAATCGATTTGTCTATCTTCAATTAAAAAATTTTAACATTTCAAATCGTTATCATTTCCAACAGAAAAAAAAAAAAAAAAAAAATTTACGACTTAAATACGACAAAACCTCGGAACCTTTCGTCCCTACGACAAGAATCGGGGGACGTCCCTACCCTACCCTCCGGCGGGTGGTCGTAGGAACTCACTTACGACGAGATTATTTTAAAAGGAAAACACATTCTTTGCTTGCAAAATAGGGACACCACTAAATGGCCCATGGGAACCCGGGAACAGACCTTTCTGAACACCTCAAAAGGAGTCCCTGTTGACCAGTAGTGTAGTCGAAGAAGGTCTTAACTGAACTGACGTCACGACTGTCCCAGGTCCCTCCTACGGACGACGCCAGGGTCCACCACTACAAGTCGGACCTCGGCACCCCAATCCCGACTTTCCTCCCGTGGGGACGGGACGTCCCGCACAAGACCCCTTCTTCGACGCCACTGGGGACCCTTACACCCCGCCCCCTTGTGAGTCAAGACTGAAGACCAAAGAAGACACAAAAGTATTTGTCCTTCTCCTCCTTAACCCCAGTCAATCATGAACACCCATATTCACGACGGGAACACTGCAAAGTCAACAACAGTCATTGTAATAAATATGAAGAGATTGGAATCCGCCGAAACGATATTTTTATACTCCCCTGTCTTTATCAAGTTCCTGTAAATTTCTGAATGTATTAGAAATCATCCGTAACAAAATACTACATAGTACATAATACTCTATTCGTACTTTGTTTAAGTAAATTTAAAATTTTTTAATTTTTTTATAACACCGTTTGCAAATAATAACTAACTATGAATCATTTACAGGACCGGAGAGTCACAGACGAGCTTAAGACGAGTACCGGGTCCTTCCTATCTCCCACGACCCAGAGTCCCGACCCTCCTTGGTGATATCCCTCTATTGGGAACCGACACCTTATCGAAGGTCGTAACAAACGACAAGTAAAGGGAGACTTATGAACAAATGGACGAAGTGAGAGTAGAGGAGAGAATTAACACTTGAACAGTCCCACCAAGGATACACAGAGACAGTCCACGACCATCACTCGTAAGTACTCGCCCTCCTCGACCGGTCCTGGAGTCTGCCCTGTGCTGCACTGGTCGTTGAGACGACCCTGGAGAGGGCGACCAAGTCAAGGGTCTCACAGGAAAGGTGGACCTGAGTTGTAGCAGGAATTCCTCTTCACCCGAATGAGTAGAAATACAGAGAACTTCATATTCAAAAATTTTATCACCCTATTTACATATATCTTATTTACTATACAGAGAATTCCTCCTTTCAATTATGGTTGATAGTGTACTGATAGAACGTGAGTGAATTATAAATGTAATTATATTAAAGTAAAAATTTTCGCTCTCATGGGACAAATAGATTAAAAAGGCAAAAGGTGTTACGAAGGACGTACACAGTGGGGTCACGAGAAGTCTCACCCCTTCGATACAGTACGGAAACCGTCCGTCCCTTTGACCCCTTGTCTGGAATTGACGAGTAGTCACTAAGCCACCGGGTACGTCCCGACACTGGGACCCGAGGACCTCAAACACAAACACAGGGAAAATTGTGTCGTCCAGGTCGACACAGTCCAAGGGACAACTAATCACCTCCTATCAGTCAATTAAGCAAATGTAAAGTTTTTACTAATGAAAGTCTGACAGTACGAGTATTGTGTTTATCATTTATCAACATATTCTCAAACATAGGACGGACGTTCTACGAGGACTTATCATCTAAAGACTTTATTTGATACGTTGTCTACTACTTCCGTACTCAAACCTCACTCTCCTATCCGACTCTATGAATCCTCCACTTTAATTACCGTCAGTCACCACTGAACTCCCAGAATCCTTACTTACTACTCTTTAGTCAAAACGTCAAACCCTGTCGACCAATCTACTGTCCATAGTAAAAGGTCGTTCCTTCTACCCTCCTTCTACCCTCCTTCGTCCCTAGTCCCTCCGTCATTTCCTCTGTGACTCAAAACAAACCCTCTTCAAAATAAACACCAACCTCCTGTAGGGGTTAACCTTACAGGTCACCCTACACCCGTGGTCTCACCTTCTACGACGATAACTTTAGTAGACCCTTTTGGTGTATTTAGTCCTGTGAATCGTAGTGGGAACTCCACCCGTAGAGATCCCAAATCTCTACCTCTATGTACTTAAGAATCCCACCTCGACCCGGTTCTGTTCCTACTCTGTGGCTCCACGTCAACAACTGGTCCCATCCAGCCTATGACATCGAAGGAAGACAAATATGGACTCAAAAATAAACTTTCAAAAAACGGACTATGAAAGGGATAAAAATAAAGTACCTGAAACACAAATTAGATTGAGTATTTCATTTATTTGCTCTTCCTTTTAAAGTCAGTCAGTGGTCGTACTGAAATAAACGTTCCGAGTTTAGTTGATCCATAAACCTTTGAAGACACGTTTAACTAACAAATTTTATATCAAATTGAACAAATAAACAGGAGATTTAGTCATTGACACTTTTTATGTCTTTCAACCTTGGTACTTTGACCAAAGTTTTCTACACTCTTCAACCGAATGTCCAATATGGTCCTTACTTTTCCGAGGTACAACAGACACCACTTGCCCCACTCACACAGTGAAGTCACCACGACACGTACCTCAGGGACAACGTCGAAACTAGAACTGTTCACTTTCAATTCTTACCTGTGAAACAAGTCGAGTTCGGAATAGTGAACATCTACCAAAACACCAAGGGAAACTCCTGTCTCACCCAAAGGTCCTGACCCCGTAGTAAGCGACCACCACTTCTCCCCTCTTGTCGACGTCCAGGACCACCTAGATCGGTAGACTCGCCGTAAGGGAAACCCGAAGAGTCCAGAAGACACACGATTGGGAGGAGTCCACGGACGTCCACTGGAACCCTCACCCTCACTGGACTCTCCTCGTTCGTCCCCGAAGTCCCCGAGAACAAGACGCATGTCTCGGGGGTATTATCCTGTCTGTTGCAGCCCCCGGGACTTCCGTCGGTCCAAGACTGGGGTTCTTACTCCCCAAAGACCTTCTCATGTGACAGATCTGTTCCGACACGTCCCCCTCCCGGTTCTACCGTACCCAAAAGGTGGTGGAGGGGAGGAGGTCCCAGGTCTCCCACTGTTCCTCTGGAAGGGACGTTTCTGACAAGGAACCCGTAGTCCAGACGTGCGGTCGGAAGATCTCCTACCCGTCACGACCGGTTCGAGTCGGAGAAGGTACTGTGGGTTACAAACGGAGTAAAAATTCAGGTCAAAGGGTTTCCACAATCAGAACCCAGTGTCCTCAGTCAAAGTAGGACAGAATGGACAGTACGTCAAATAGGTGGTATTCACTTTTCGGTGTGTGCAATTAAACACAAGCATGGACCACAAATTAAGTGGTCTTTATCAAGAGAAAGTGAGACCAGATAAGTGTTTTTAAATTAGGAAGTATCTTACTCCTAACGGTAATAATCTGAGATATGTCGTACAGTTTTCTGTCAACCGAACCCTTAGTGACTGAAGTGGAGTATGGACTTGTCTCTCCTAAATACCAATTTATTCCTGTAGAAACTTCAGGAAGGGTCGAATTTTTAAAATACTCAAAATAATCTAGTGAAATCTGTCTTCTTTTCAAACGTACTTCTTCTCGGGTCTTGACACACCACGACACGGTAATTGAGTAACCATACTTCCATAATAGAAGACTCCTCGGGAAAACTTTCCCTGATGTGAAACTTATGTAAGGAAGACCATACAAACAATGGTTTTACACGGGTAGGGTACCCCAAAACGTGACATACCAGGTGTATAGTAAGACGTGATAAAACACTACCACCCCAGTCCTCCCAAATCGTCATATCGCAAAGTTATCGTTAATCAACCACACACAACTATATACACACATAAAAACAGAATTCTGCCTTTGTAAAGGGCACATCATTACGAAGTAGTCTCACTAATGACGGTCTAAGAATGAATAAAACACTCAAAGGTCCAAGGAAGAGGACAAAAATTAAACTGAAGATCATGAGACTTCCGTTCCCGACGAGTGAACGGAAGGTGAACCGTGATCACCATTTCTTGGACGGACGGTCACGTCCTCTATACCCAAGCCGGGGACCCAACCCTTCTAGGGGACCTCCTGCCGTACCGTTGGATGAGGTCGTAAGAACGGACCTCTTAGGGGTACCTGTCTCCTCGGACTGCCCGATGTCAGGTACCCAATGTCTCTCAGCCTGTGCTGACTTCACTGAATCGTACGTATGTATGTGTGACTTCCACTTCTTTACCTTTTCTTCCTGGTAGGTCGAATGTTCCTTTATGCCATATCCTTATCTGTCATCGAAAAGGAAAGACCGAGACACAAATAAAGTTCTGCCGTCATTTGAGAAGAGAAATGGTTAGTCCCATACTCAAAAGAACAAATTGGACCTACACTTACCTAGTTTCGACCGTACACGGAACAACTACTACAGGTCTCAATTTCCTGACACACGACGGTTTCCCTCAGGTTCGTAATGATCAAACAAAAACGAAGGTCTATTTTAAAAAAAAAGGTGTTTCGTTGTAAATGATTTCATTCATCATTTAATATTATACAAGTCCTATGTTGTACCTATTTACCTGTCTTATCTCTCAGGGGTTTCTCTCGGTGTGTTTATACCGGTAACTAAAAACTGTTCCATGTATTCGTTAAGTCACTTTTTACCTATCAAAAAAGTTGTCTACCACGACCTTCGTAGCTCGTAGGTATACGTTATTTTACTTTTTGTGGAATAAGTTTTCAATTGAAATTACCTAAGAAACTTTGAAAATCTTGATTTGTATCCTCTTTGACTTGAACTGGACTTCGATCCGTTTCTATTGTCTTCTTATATTCACCTCAAGTAGTTTTACTTTTTGAAAACGAGACACTTTCTATGACAATTCCTTTTACGTCTCTGTCTGACGTATGACCCTCTTTTATAAATGTTTGGTGTATAAGATGTTTCTTGAACATAGGTCTTATATATTTCCTGGGGGTTTTGCGTAATGATTCTTTTGTTAAATTCACCTGTCTTCTGAACTTCTCCATGAAACAACGTTTTCTATATGTCTATGTTTATTTGTTTACTTTATCAGTCACACTGATCAGAATGACTTTCCGTTTAATGTTGGTCCTCCTCTACGACATAATCTTAAACAACAACAAGTCAGCACAGACTGAGAAACGCGGGGGTACCTGACGTCGTACGGTCCGAAGGCACAGGTAGTGGTTGAGAGCCTCGAACGAGTATGAGTACAGGTAACTCATCCACTACGACCGGCTGATAGAGTAGGAGACAGCATGGAAAAAGGAGGACGGAAGTTAGAAAGGGTTGTAGTCTCAGAAAATGTCACTCAGCCGAAAAGTGTAGTCCACCGGTTTCATAACCTAGAAGTCGAAGACGTAGTCAGGAAGGTCACTTATAAGTCCTAACTAATGGAAATCTTAACTGACCAAACTAGAGGAACTTCAGGTTCCCTGAGAGTTCTCAGAAGACGTTGTGGTGTCAAGTGTCCGTAGTCAAGAAGTGACGAGTCAAAAGAAATACCAGGTTGAGAGTGTAGGTATGTACTGATGACCTTTTTGGTGTCGAAACTGATATGTCTGGAAACAACCGTTTCACTACAGCGACGAAAAATTATACGACAGATCTAAACAGTGTCGAAAAGAAGGTTCCTCAGTCACAGAAAATTAAAGTACCGACGTCAGTGGAGACGTCACTAAAACCTCGGGTGCTTTTATTTCAGACAGTGAGAAAGGTAACAAAGGCGTAGATAAACGGTACTTCACAACCCTGGTCTACGGTACTACAATGAGTTTATCTTACCGATTGTCTTTTTAGGAACTGTTGTGGTTCACGACCACTCCTACCTTCTGACGTCGAGAACACGTAACGACCATCCAAACTTTACCACGTCGGTGAGACCTTTTGTATAGAACACCAAAGAATCTTTTCATTCGTATGTAATTGTGAACTGGGTCGTCAGGGTGAGGACTTATCAATGGACTCTATTCGCTTTCGACTACTAGTTGTTTTTGAACATGAACTTACAAATATCGTTGAGACAAGTACCAAGGGGTTCGTTCACGTTCCAATTTGACACCATGTAGACATCGTACGTTTTTATCCATTTAATACTTACGTGTGTCTTTGAACCTACTAGGAGGTCCCGGAACACTTTCGTCGGTCAGAGTCTTGTAATGTAAGGCATCTTACGACAGATGTACTTCAAGACCTTTTCCAATTTGGTATCCTTACCTTTTGTCTAGTCACCAACGGAGACCGTCAGTAGTGAGAAAGACACGTAAAACGGACAAATCTGAGGTGTATAATCACTCTTATATGTCATAAACAGAAGGAGACAACCGAACAAAGTCAACCGTATTACGAGGGTTCCAGGTTGGTACTACAAAGTCCTAGAGGAAGGGATATTGATTGTAAGGTAACACACATATATGGTGTAGTGAACGACAGTCACCTCTAAATCCAATAAATGTTCAGAACCGATAAAATTTATTACGTCATTAATTGTACCCTCACGTCCATAAAGAAATTCTTTCGTTAAAGTAAAAGAAGTCTATTTATGGTCTTCACCTTAACGACCTAGTATACCATCCAGATAAAAACTAAATAACTCCTTGGAGACATGACTAAAGAAACGCAGACGTAGTTAAATGTAAGGGTTGTTACCACGTATCCCAAGAGAAAAAAGGGTGTAGGAATTGGTTTTGAACAAACTGTATAAAGATATATTTATGTACATTTTGTATATCTATACAAAAAACTACTATCTGTAAGATTGTCAGTACTCCACTATGGAGCACCAAATTTACAAGTAAAAAGGAGTACTAATCTCTACAACTTGTGTAAAAGTACATAGACAACCGGTACACATACAGAAAAAAACTCTTTTGGAAGCTCAGGAAACGGGTTGAAAATTAACCTAAAACAAAAATGGTAACTCAATTTACTCAAGGAATGTATAAAACCTATAATCGAGGAATAGTTCTATTTACCAAACGTTTACAAAAGAGGGTGAGGTATCTAATGGAAAAGTAAAAAGACCAACAAAGAAAACGACACGTCTTCTGAAAATCAAACTATGTCAAGATGAACAAATTAAAACGAAAACAACGAACACGAGTACCACAGAATGGGTTTTTAAACAAGGACTCTTGTAGTAGTTCTTTAAAGAGGCACAAAAGAAAACTCAAAATGTCGGAGGTCAGAAGGTAAATTTAGAAAATTAAGTAAACTCAACTAAAGACACTCACCACACACTATCCCGGTGATGAGATACACCACTAGGTCGAAAAGGTCGTGGTAAAACAACATCCTTCCGTCTGGGGAAGGTCCCGGTCTTTGACTCGACAACAGATTGTGAGCCTTTACTTAACAGACTCTTCTGTGTACCCGACTGTTTCGTTCTCTAAAATAACCCTTTCCCGGGGACCCACCTCTCGTCATCCCATTCCCTTGGACCCTCTTGACGACACGGCGCACCGAACGTTATAAAATACCACTACCCTAATCAAAGGTCCACCGGAAACCGGTTAGTAAGATTAAGTCTCAGAAAGGACCACCGTGTACGTAGCGAGTCGGTTCTACCTACGATCGCTCTCCCTAAGACCCTTCACCTCCCTGTGCGTCACAGAGGAAAGCTGGAAAGGACTTGAGAGGGCCAACCACCACCGAATAATCAAGGCATAAGGAATGATCCTAGAGGACAGTATTTTGTTGAGTGCGTTTACCAATGATACCACGAACCGGTCCCACCCACCAAAGTTACTCACACGAAGGGGATTGTCAAACAACTTGACAAAAAAAGAGGCAACTCGCAAGAATCGAGGGAACAGTTTATAATCAACTGACATATACGTACCCTAAATAAGAACCCGAGAGTCAACACAACGTGACCAACTACACAGACAAAATTTACGGTTATGGTATGACAGAACTAATAATATCGAAACACTACATTCGAAGTTTAATCCTTCTCCTACGGAGGTCGAAAAAAGAAGGAAGGAAAGTCCTAATGAGGCCGACAAACCCCAGAAAACACCAAAACACCCTAGTAAAAAAACTAGAGACTTTTTACGAAACCTGAAAACTATCAATGACGTAACTTATTTACTGAAACCTATTATACCTATAAAAATTGTTATAATGAAGAAGACTAGGTACTTGTACTCTATGGAAAGGTGAATAAACAAAAGTAAAAGAAAGTAGTCACAAAATATTACAAATCCTTCGTGAACATAAAGATTAAACTGTATTTTACCTTAACCTAAGGTACTACTAAAAAAAAGACCTCAGAATCATCTAATCCTTCTGTCGTATTAATTTCAATTAAAATTTTGTGTCTAACTTTTAGTAAGACTTGTTCTTGTCGTTATCAAGATCCTTTTCAGTGGGATTAAATTTTTTTTTACCCAAAGGCATTATATTGAAACATGACTTAAAATAAAAATACAAAACTACACTTAACTTTCTTTCGATATTTATAACCACCCCGATATCAAACCCTGTCAAATTTCTCTACGTCGATCGAACCTCCAAACCTCATAATACATTTAGTCGAAACATCGACCTTCCCCGAGAACATTCACTACACCCGTCCTTGGAGTTGAAGACTAACCCACACTCAGACGTCGAAACCTACCTAACCATCTATCTACGACCAGAGATATGGTCGACGAGTTCCCGTATCTGTCTGTGTGGACAGATAAGTTCTAGGAGTCACGGAACCGGAGGAAGGACCGTTACCGGTTCAAAACCCCAGTACTTTGGACACACGGACTTAAACGCAGGTAATCCCTGGGGAAGGAGACACAAGCATCCTGGAAAGGAGACCCCCATAAACCGTATCTAAAGAGACTCCTCACCTAGACCCTCGGACTCGAGTCCGTTGGGAAAAGAGGTCGGGACTTAAATCGAAATCAAGAGGACTGGGAAAACAAGTTCGGGACGAGGAGTGGAGTTTAGCCGTAGTCCACTCAAACAACCTTCACGTTGGGGAACCCAGATCGAAAACGAGGTACTTCTGTCTCTCTGACTGTTCTAGCTACACTGGACGTGTGTGTGACTCCAAACTCATCGTGACTGGAGGGACTGGATTGTGACCATTGAATTAGGACCTCTACTCAACCTCGGGAGTCAGATGGTAGTCGGACTTGTCGACCCCGACGTCCAACCTCCGACCCCTACAGGGTACCTCTTCCGAACTGTCCTTCCCAAAAGGACTCTTCGACCCCGCAGTGTTTGGTTTAGGAAACGTGTACTGATGAGGTATCACAAATAACGAATCATAGAGTTTCCACCAATTCTAGTTACTTTAAGTCCCTTAATTCTAGTTACTTAAAAACAAAGAAAGAACCATTTAGGAACTACACCTAAAAGACAAGAATTAGTACTGTTGTCTGTGAGAAGGACACATACGGGGCCACTCAAGGTACAACTGTCACAAAGTAGGGGTGTTGACAATAGTAGGTGTCACACGACTTCTCCTTTAATCTCAACTCTCCAAATTCCCGTGAACAGATTTCAATCGTCCCTCGGTCCGTCAGACCGAAATCTTAATCACGAGAATTGATAGGGGGTGGGACGACACCTAAAAGGACGAAGTCCCGTCACAAAACACCAAACACTTGACTCCGATTCTGGATAACAATTACTTACCCTGGAATAATTGTAAAACTCTGGGTGTACAATGGACTTTGACTACACCGGCCTTACACCTTGCTTCCATTTATGTTCAAAAGACACCAAACATATACTTTTACACAAAGTGTCGTCTTTAAAATGAACACTTTTAAACAGATGACTTATAATACATTTGTCCTTGTCCCAAAAAAAACCCACCTCCCCGTCCTCCTCCGTAAGATCGAAAAGATTTTTAAAAAATCCCGGTGTGAGCAATTACTCGAGGTTTGTAATCACGCATCGGACCACCCAAGTCGGGTTCACTCACTTAACCACTACCGGTCGACTCTCGTAAATCCACAACCTTCAAACGAACCTGTGTCAAGTGGTGTCTCGTATCAACTGAGATCTCGACCCGAGAGAACACGGAGGAAGTCCCACCAAACCAAGTAGGTCACCGACCCCCACCAGTACTCATCCAGTGACATCTCGATCAAGTCCTCCGTCGGGGGTCGTTCCCGAGAGTTTGGAGACCGAGACGGCCAAAACCCATTTCTGAGTGGTGAAACCTGTGTTTCGTGACAAAATTTAGAACCAAAGTGTCCAGATTTTGTAAAAACATGAGGGTAGAGTACGGTCAAATCTACTTAAACCTTCTTTTAAGTCTTAACATTTTTGTGTTATATCATATCTTGATGAGGACACTTTTAAATCGAGGACATGGAAGTATAAGAAATGGACAATTCTCCGAATTTTGTCAACTTAAGAAAAGAGAAGGTCTGCGTAAAACTCTTAATTAATCCGGCTTTGAATCCTTTTTAATTTAATAAATTCTTTCTAGGGTGTTTTCATGTCCTACGACACCACCTACAGTCCGTATAAAATGAGAACACACAATGATTGGGATCGGAACCTTCCCGGTAAAGATACTGTCATAAAAAAAAAAAATTAAAGTAATGGGAAGAGTCAAAACTCCCGTAATAGAGGAACCCCGAAAAACCCAGAGAATTTCTCGAAACAAAGGACCAACTCGTTTAACGAAACGGAATAATATTACCCTCAAGTAACAACAAGACAACGAGTCACCACAGACTGAGAAACACTGGGGTACCTGACGTCGTGTGGTCCGAAGGAACAGGAAGTGATAGAGGGTCTCAAACGAGTTTGAGTACAGGTAGCTCAACCACTACGGTAGGTTGGTAGAATAGGAGACAGCGGGAGAAGAGGACGGGAGTTAGAAAGGGTCGTAGTCTCATAAAAGTCTACTCATCCGAGAAGTGTAGTCGACCGGACCCATAACCTTGAAGCCGTCAATCCTTACAAAGTAAAGTCAAGTCAACGAGTCAACACAGACTGATCCGAAGGGGCACCTGACGTCGTGCGGTCCGAAGGGACAGGTAGTGGTTGAGGACTCGAACGAGTTTGAGTGCAGGTAACTCAGCCACTACGGTAGGTTGGTAGAATAGGAGACAGCAGGGGAAGAGAAGAACGGAAGTTAGAAAGGGTCGTAGTCCCAGAAAAGGTCACTCAGATTTGTCAATCCTTACAAATTACGTTTTGTTTTGACCTTGGGAAAGGGGAGGTAGGGGTGTAAAAACATACCACTAATCACATAAATCCACATCTAGGTCAAGTAAAAGATTCCCGGTGACCAAAACGTTAATCACAATAAAATCAATAGGAAGTGAAAACTTACCGTAAGAAGACCACCTTTCCGTAACATTCGGGTCTCCCTTGAGTCCCAAAACAACCAGACGACGACGACGACGACGATTCAGCGAAGTCAACACAGGTTGAGACACGCTGGGGTCTCTGCCGTCGGGTGGTCCGAGGGGGCAGGGGTCCTAAGAGGTCCGTTCTTGTGACCTCTCCCAACGGTAAAGGAAGAGGTTACGTCCTTTCACTTTTCACTTTCACTTCGACGAGTCAACACAGACTGAAAAGCGCTAGGGTACCTGACGTCGGGTGGTCCGAGGAGACAGGTACCCTAAAAGGTCCGTTCTCACGACCTCACCCCACGGTAGCGGATCTTCGTAGATTAAGTCGGTCAGAAGGACGTAGGGAATCACGGGACACTTGCCGAGGTCCAAAAGTGACTGAGGTGACATCGTTTGTCAGCAAAATCCCACACATAGTAAAGTCGAATTTCGCGACCAAACACCGAGAACCAAAGTAAGTAAGTAAGTCTTCATAAGTAAGTATTTCTTAATAAGTAAGTTCATAATAATTCATTTAATGATAATAGTTCATTTTCACGGACTCTCTGGAAACTTACAATAAACGACTTACAGTAGACACAGGTAAAGAAGTCCTTGTAAAGACTTCACTCCTCAATAGGTGGTAAAGGAAGTATACACGACAAATCAAGGGAGATGTAAATCTAACCTTTAAAGATTCTGTCAGAAAAGTCAGAAGAGGGTCCAAGACAATCACAGACTTCGGTCTTCTAAATAAGAGTGGGAGGACGAAGAGTCTGAGAAATAAAAGAGTTAGACAAACCCGACGACATTGTCCGGTGGTGTCTGACCCCCGAGTTTAAAGTCTGTAACTAAAGAGTACCAAGATCTCCGACTCTCAGCTCCTAGTTCCGTGACCGTCTAAGGGACAGACTCCTCCTAAGTGAAGGTCCAAGTGTACACCGGAGAAGACACGGGCGTATCCACCTCCCTCCAGACACCCCAGAGAAAACATTCCCGTGATTAGGGCAGTACCTGAAGGGATCACCGAGTCTGCCATTTCGCAGAACGAATGTTACGCCCTCTGGACCCAAACTAGGGGCCCATCCCTTCTAGGAGACCTCTTCCTTTACCGTTGGGTGAGGTCATGAGAACGGACCTTTTAGGGTACCTGTCTCCTCGTACCACCCGATGTCAGGTGCCCCAACGTTTCTCAGGCTGTACTGACTCGCTGAAGTGAAGTGATTAGGGTAGTACCCCGAGGTGGGAGTCCTGGAGTAGTGGAGGTTTCCAGGGCGGAGGAATACGGAATTGCCAATCCTAAGTTGTATGTAAACCCTTTAAGTACAAGTCAGGTGTCGTCGATAAGACGTACTCCGGAAAGGAATTGACACGAACCTGGGGAATGTGGAGTTACTTACGGACATATTAAAACATAGTCTGGTGGGTGGAGAGGACCCTCTTCTGAGAACTCTCAGGGAACCTGTCGTTCTTCTGGTTTGGTCCGTTAGGATTTCCTTTAGTTGGGACTTATAAGTAACCTTCACGACTTCGACTTCGCAGTTATGAACCCGGTTGACTACACTTCTCACCTGAGTGACCCTTTCTGACTTCACCACCCCCCTTACCAACCTATCTTACCGGTTGAGTTACCTGTACTCAAACTCGTTTGAGACTATCGCTTCCTGTCCCTCCGGACCGCACGACGGGATACACACAGGACATAATGGCCTGGTATGCGAGAGTCCGAGTTCAACGGACGTATGAGGACCGAACGGGTACCAGAGAGTGGACACGGGACATCAGAGTACACGGAAACGGAGTACGGGAGATGGCCAATGCACGTCGGACGTAAGACTCTCGTACGCGTCACCCCGAATCAACGGGACGAGGGTCGTACGGGGGACGGAGAGTGCACACGGGACGTAAGGCCTCGTACGCGAGACCCAGAGTGAAGGGGGGAAGGGTCGTACGAGAGACGGAGATTGGTCACAGAACAGGAGGGCCCACCACACACGGTACCCTCAGTGGACGGTGAACGACAGTCGGACGCCGTATTAAACACTTGACTGCCTTAACGAACGAGGCGTAAACGTCGTACCATGAGACTCTCTTTCATCCGAGAGTCAGCAGGGCGCTCCTGCACACCGCTCGGAAGCCGGAAGGGATTCCACTTTCTTGTTCCGGCTGTGGACGGGGAAAGGAGTCTCGCCAACCGCAGGTGTTCGGAAGGCAGTCGACCCTAGACCGCGGGTGGGTAACGGAGTCCCTGCGCCGGTCGACTCCAGACGTCTGGGTCACTTGGGTCTCCCTCTGGATGGGAGTGTAGGGAGACGTCTCCGGAGAAGCCGGTGCCCGAGTCCACAAATAGGATTTCGCGTTCCCTCGGGTCACCTCTCAACGCAGAAACGTCCCACTCGGGGACGGGACGAAGTGCGGAAGGAGACGACGGAAGGACCCCTGGAGGACATAACCCCCGACGCCCTACACTCACCCCTCGCACTCCCTCGGCCCCCAAGCTCTACATCGTCCCGCACTCCCCACGCCCCAAACTCCCCAACACTCCCCCGGCTCCCACACCCCACGCACTCCCCCAGCCCCCACGCCCTCCGCACTCCCTCGGCTCCCACACCCCACTCACTCCCTCAACCCCCACACCCTCCGCACTCCCCCGATCCCCACACCCCCCGAACTCTCCCGCACCCCCCGAACTCTCCCGCACCCCCCGCCCCCCTGAAATCCCCCACATACCCCCGTACTCCCCCGGGCCCCACACACACACACCTCCTCCACTCCCCCGGCCCCCTGAAAACCCCAAGCCTTGCACCCCTCCCCAGTCCCCGACCCCTACACTTTCGTCGAGGTCCACACACCCACGACCCGGATCGCCGAGTATGCTCCGCGAGAGTGTGAACAGCTTGGTCTTCGTCTTTCCTCGGTCGTCGAAACCCCGTCCACCACAAACCGGACCGTCTAGTCACCTATCGGAAAACACGACGTGTGAGGAGAAATGGTAGCCTCCGACACACACAAAATGTCCAAACCCTTGCGTTGAAATAAGGAGAAGTTGGAGTTCACATAATGACTTAAAATTACAAATTTAACACTCGTCATAAAATACCGGAAACTAGAGAGAGAGAGTCGACTAAAAAAGAAAAGGAGTAGCCTCTCCGCTACAAAATTCCCTCTGTCGATCTACATCCGGGAAAGGTTCCTGAATTTCACTTAAGACTTTCATGAAACATGTCCATAATTTTACAGTCGGGACGGACACTTGCATTCAACATACACTGAGGTCTCGTCTTTTCCTCGGGTCGGAACCTCCTCCCATCTACAAATTAAGTCAAAGACACAGGACAAACGACTCTTCGACCAGTCCTACCTCAATCGAAAAGACGGACGGAGAAAAGAAAAGAAGGGGATGTAAATCACGGACCATACGAACAGGAGACCAAGACTCCACCGGTCCTACCAACAACGACTGAGTCCTACACCTCCACCCTTCTCGGGAGATGTCGACCAGGCAATGATCGACTAAGTTGCCTTTATTCGGTCCCTGGGAAAGAACAGGACCAAGACCTTGGACATCTTGAACCTCTGACATAAAACTATGTGAGTATGATCCGTATGACGAAAGTTACCTTAAATTTGTTATCGTAATTCATAACTTTTGTAATGGACCTACTTTGAAACAAGAGTGAAAAATCATTCACAACACCTATGAAACAAAAGAGGGAACATTTAATAGTAACTCCGTAGTTCAGGAGGACAGGACTATCTGTCCGTACCAGAACGACCTTCTCTCGTTTTCTAAACGTGTCTCGATTCCTGACGTTCGTCTAGAGGGTCTAGAAACTCCACACGAGGACAGGAAATATGATGTGATTTTGACAATTCAACATCTCCTCCTTACCAGTGGTGTCAATTTACAAACTCCAGAGTGGAGGTCCAACTTTCACACTCCTTACCAAACGTACAAAAGAACAACCCAGACCGTATTGATCCAATGTAAGACTCAGGAACCTAAGAATCTAGACACACCGAGTTCAAAACCAAGTCTACGGTTACTGAGACTGTACACAATTTCACCAGTTTCGTAAAGTTGTTTATGAGGAAACGGATACCTCTGTGGGTAAATACGGTCTGTCCTTTATTTCTTGTAACAAGATATCGAAATAATGAAGGTCCTCTACCATTGGAAGGGAAAATAAAAACACGAAAAATTGATCCAACATCAGGTCGTTCTGTGATCGTCCTTCTGAAAAGTCAAATTTTTCAAGGGAAAATATAGAGAAATTTCAGTCCCGTTTTGTCTACGAACAAGGAAAAATCAAGTAAGATAAACCTTAACCAAGTCAAGTCAAGTCAACGAGTCAGTACAGGCCGAGAAACGCTGGGGTACCTGACGTCGTGCGGTCCGGAGGGACAGGTAGCGGTTGAGAACCTCAAATTCATTTTGAGTACAAGTAACACAGACACTACGGTAGGTTGGTAGAGTAGGAGACAGTAGGGGAAGAGAAGGGCAGAAGTTAGAAAGGGTCGTAGTCCCAGAAACGGTCACTCTGTTAAGAAGAGTAGTCCACCGGTCTCATAACCTCAAAGTCGAAGTCGTAGTCAGGAAGGTTACTTATAAGTCCTGACTAAGGAAATCCTACTTGATCCACCTAGAGGAACGTCAGGTTCCCTGAGAGTTCTCATAAGAAGTTGTGGCGTCAAGTTTTCCTAGTTAAGAAACCACGAGTCGAAAGAAACCTCAGGGTTGACCTTTCTGGTATCGAAACTGATCTGCCCGAAAACAACCGTTAAACGAAAAATTATACGACAGGTCCGACCACTATTACAAAGAAGGTTCCTCGTTCATAGAAAATTAAAGTACCGACGTCAGTGGTACACGTCACTAAACCTCGGGTTCTTTTATTTTAGAGAGTGACAAAGGTGACAAAGGGGTAGATAAAGGGTACTTCACTACCCTGGTCTACGGGACTACAATCAAAAGACTTACAACTCAAAATTCGGTCGAAAAAGTGAGAGGAGAAAGTGAAAGGAGTTCTCCCAGATCAAGAAGAAGTGAAAGACGGTATTCACACCATAGTAGACGTATAGACTCCAATAACTATAAAGAGTGCCGTTAGAACTAAGGTTGAACACGAAGTAAGTCAGGTCGTAAAGAGTACTATGTGAGACGTATATTCAATTTATTCGTCCCACTGTTATATGCCGGAACTACATGAGGAAAGAGTTAAACCTGGGTCGGACAAGAAGGTACAGGCAAAGATTGATAACGAAAAACTGGATGTACGTATGAAGAGTCCTCCGTCCAGCCCACCAGACCATAAGGATAGAGAAAGTCTTAAAAGGTGTCAAACAACACTAGGTGTGTCAGTTTCCGAAACCGTATCAGTTATTTCGTCTTCATCTACAAAAATATGAACGAAAAAACCACTAGGTCACCTAAAACCGTTAAACCAGAGACCAAGAAGACGAAAAAGATTTAGGACAAACTTGTAGAGCTTCAAGTGTCAAGTACATGACAACTTCGGACCGAACCTCTTAAAACTCGTAACGAAATGATCGTACACTCTACTCATGTTAACACGACATTAAACTCGTAAGAAACCGTAACGGAAAGAAACCCTAATCTTACTTTTGACTAGAAAAGGTCAGGACACTGGTGACGACTCAAAAGGTTTAAACGACCGTATAACTCACGTCGTGAAAGTGTCGTAGTAGAAAATCCTAAACTTTATCGAGTTGACCTTAAGATAGTGGAGGTGATCGAAATAAGCATCACTACGAAACATTCTGGGTGAACTGAAGTGTAAGGTCCTACAGACCGAGATCCACTCACTAGTGTGGACAGTACTACTAGACCCAGTACTTCTATAAAAAACATATCAAGAAGACACATCAGAACAGTGGAGAAGAATTATAGAAGAAGAAGACAATCCAGGTATTGTGAAGACAGGAAATAACATGGGTAGAAATGTACTTTACAAGGGAACTATACAGATTAAAAGAACTTCACTAGAGATCAGAAGGGGTAAGACAACAAAAGGAAATAAAGAAACGTGACTAACGACTTCTTCCGAAAGAATAGAGAGGAACGATAAAAACCTTAAGACGTAAGTTTACCATATAGAAAGGAAAAGAACAAACGGAAAACGAAGAGAAGAAAAGTGTCGATAAACATTCTGGAGGAGTCTGTCGGTAAAACGGAAAAATGACAAGAAAGAGAACCCATACCAGAACTAGGGACAGAGGACATCAGTACTTGGAGGTAGGTATCAAGAAATCCGTGAGACAAATAGTCTAGATTAGGGAACTTAGACAAACAGTGAAGGTGATATATTAGCATTCCCTAAACTATATCTATGGACTTACCAGATCACCAAAAGGGGTGAAAGAAGTTAAATTCAGACTTAAACCGTTATTCCTCAAATACTAGACTCGGTGTCGCTCGAGGACCAGAACAAAAACGACTTAATCGATACCAGAGGATTTACAGTAAACGGGGAAGGATTTAACCCGTCTTGATTTTCAGTCAACTATATTCTTATTCTGAAAATTGTCATTCTGATAAAAAAAAGGGTGGGACATTACTTTGTCTTACTTTTCCTTCCTGTCTCCTAGGAAATTCCAAATTAGACAATTAGTCTTAACCACCCCTACCATGACCACACATACCAGTTCTCTGATAAGACGTGTTTTACACCTCCTTCGAGTCCGTTCTCTCAAAAAGAGGACTTGGAGTCAAATGAGTATACAATTGCCTCAACTACACTCCTTGATTTACTCTATTACGTCCATTTCAAGATCGGGTCAAATTAGTGTATCATTTGTGAGTTTTAAAGTCAATGGTAGTGTCGGTGGTGGGAGCAGTAATAGGATCATTCACGTCGTAAAACACTGAATTCTAGTCTTTTTAGTGTAAAGGGTTTACGTTTTATAAAAAAATTCCTGAGACTGTAGATGGACATACCTTTGCTTTTAATCTTCACGTTCTTTATTGTAAAAAGATTTAATAATATGTAACTAAACTTTATCGGTAATATCTAAAAAATTCAAAGTCCTCCTGAACTCCCCACCCCCCTCTGAGAATAGAAGAAGTTTAGTCACACAATTGTCCTTTGTAAAGACATAAAAGAGAGAATAACCTTCTTCTACCAACTACTTAGATTATTCCACAAAAATAAGGAATTCCCTTATTTTATTCCCTTTTTTATTGTGTGTCCCAAACAAAAAGAGTCTACTAAACACGCAGAACAAAAGGAGTCTACCAACCACGCACACACACGAAAAAGTTGGATTTTACACTGAGTAATTTTGTCCGTACAAAAACTCTTTACTGAAAAAACAAACAAACAAATTTAATGTCTATTCTTGAACACCAATTTCAAAACAGGTCTGTAAGAAGAAACCAACATGACCCCTGATATACTGACCACCAATAAGGAGATAATTTGTTTACCGTACAAGGGTCTCTCACCCAAAATCCTAAGACTTCCTCTCAGATCCCACCACTGACAATGACTTCGTGTATACAGTGACACAACGACCACGTCCGTCGTCGGACCCGACTAAAGTCACACTACAGACATCTCTGGTCTCTCTACCTCTTCCTTTCCTACGATAGGTCACGAACAGGACACCATCGTCCACCCGTCCTCGTACGAGGATTGGGGGTAGAGATACGTTGACGACTAACACGACCTGGCACCCGGAACCCTCCACCCCGTCAATTCGTGACTCCTCCTCTTCCTTCACCGTGAAACAGATTTAAAGACCTCCCTGACCGGCCAATTAAGTACACCAAGTCAGGTCCCTCGGGACTGACACCCTCACTAACCAGGGAGACACGACCAGACGTCACTCGTGGACTGGGGATCAAGAACTCAGTCTAGGGTAACAAGAGGTGACCTTTTACCTATTTTCATCAGAATCTCTTTGTGTACATGACAGTAAACCAGTGTCACAGAGAAAAGGACTGTCGTACCACACACAAATTGACTGGTGGTCACCCTCTCTGACACTGTCACCGAGAAGGAACGTCTCACTTGAGTCAAGTACGTCCAAAGCCTCATCCACTTAAACACTCATACGACCACGAATCCTACGAACGACACCGTGTCGAAGTCATCCCACCACGTACGAAAGTGGTGTACCGATCGTGACCGAGTACAACACCTTTCGGTCCGACGGGGGTGAGAACCTCAGGGAAGCTGATTTACATAGACGATCGTAGATCAGACTAGTCGAAACGAATAAGACAGAACAAAGGAACACGGAAAAGTATCTTATGATCTCACTTAAGGTGAAGTGTAAGAAACACCTAGACCTTCGAGAAATAATGTGTCACTTTTTATTTGAATCCACTTTATGAAGAAATATTTTAGGAGACACACATGTCCCAAGACGGGAGTGCTGTCGGAATAAAGGTGTCACTATAAAGAGTAAATTCAACTCAGAGATGGTCGGTTTTCTTTTTTTGACGGTTTCTCGTCTACCATATTGATAAAAAAAAAAAAATTTGATCTCATTTATATTACTTCCTTGATATAGGAAAACCTGAGGAAACATTCTAGACTAAACTCTATATAGTCGGAAAAAAGATACGACAAATGGTATCGTATGGAATACAAAATAGACTTCACCATGTTTCGGTCACCCTGTTTAAATAAACTTGAGGATCCTTTACAAATTTATTTCATCAATGAACAATGGTAAAATAATAGTGTAGTTGTATAACGGAGTAGTCCAAATAGGTATATTTAATAAGGGAGATGAAAAGACTCATGATCGTATTAACAAGCTCTCAAATCTTCTTTTTAGAGGTCTTTATACTACAAACAGAATAGAAAAAGAAAAAATTTATTAAATTCATTCGAATTTAATTCATTCATTCGAATTAAATTCATTCGAATTTAATTCATTCATTCGAATTAAATTCATTGGCTGTCTCCTTCTAAGAAGACAAACCAACATAGGAAGGAAAACTTATAAAGGTAACAAATTGGGTACTAGAAGAGGATGACAACAGAGGAACAACCGTTACAGGTCAGAGGGGGTCTAACCAGTGTACCTACCCAAGAGGACTCTACCGAGACGGGTTGTTGTCGCGTGTAGGTTACCGGACCAGTTACCTACGGCTTGAGGTCGACCCAGCAGAACAGAAGGGTCGAAGAAATAACAGGGAGGAGGGTAAAAGGTACAAACCCTGTGGAGGTTCTCCGTCTCACGTCCTGTTCTGGAAGGAGGACCACATGGAGGTTCGTACCGCCTACCTGATCCACTCAGACCGAGAACAGTAGTCGACGGTCTGTAGGACCTTACACTTCAGTTCACCCGGAATCTTTCGTAGTGATTGTTTCGATCACCTCGACTACCTTAAGGTCAACTCGATAAAGTTTAGGACTTTCTACTACGACATTTTCACGGTGTGAGTTATACGGTCGTTTAAACCTTTTGAGTCGTCACCGGTGTCCTGACCTTTTCCAGTCAAAAGTAAGGTTAGGGTTTCTTTCCGTTACGGTTTCTTACGAGTTTGATGGTGTGTTAACGTGAGTAGAGTGTACGATCATTTCGTTACGAGTTTTAAGAGGTTCGGTCCGAAGTCGTTATACATTTGGCACTTGAAGGTCTACAAGTTCGACCAAAATCTTTTCCGTCTTCTTGGTCTCTAGTTTAACGGTTGTAGGCGACCTAGTACCTTTTTCGTTCTCTCAAGGTCTTTTTGTAGATAAAGACGAAATAACTGATACGGTTTCGGAAACTGACACACCTAGTGTTCTTTGACACCTTTTAAGACTTTCTCTACCCTTATGGTCTGGTGGACTGAACGGAGAACTCTTTAGATATACGTTCAGTCCTTCGTTGTCAATCTTGACCTGTATTTTGTTGTCTGACCAAGGTTTATCCTTTTCCTCATGCAGTTCCGACATATGACAGTGGGACGAATAAATTGAAGATACGTCTCATGTAGTACTCTTTGTGACCCGACCTCCTTCGTGTTCGACCTTAGTTCTAACGACCCTCTTTATAGTTAGTGGAGTCTATACGTCTACTGTGGTGGGAATACCGTCTTTCACTTCTCCTTGATTTGTCGGAGAACTACTTTCACTTTCTCCTCTCACTTTTTCAACCGAATTTCGAGTTGTAAGTCTTTTGCTTCTAGTACCGTAGACGCGGGTAGTGAAGTACCCTTTATCTACTCCTTTGTCACCTTTATCACAGTCTGAAATAAAACCCCCCGAGGTTTTAGTGACGTCTACCACTAACGTCGGTACTTTAATTTTCTGTGAATGAGGAACCTTCTTTTCAATACTGGTTGGATCTATCGTATAATTGGATCTATCGTATAAGTTTTCGTCTCTGTAATGAAACGGTTGTTTCCAGGCAGATCAGTTCCGAGACCAAAAAGGTCACCAGTACAGACCTACACTCTCAACCTGACACTTCTTTCGACTCGTGGTTTCTTAACTACGAAAACTTGATCACAACCTCTTCTGAGAACTCTCAGGGAACCTGACGTTTCTCTAGGTTGGTCAGGTAAAACTTCCTCTAGTCGGGACCTAAAGAAACCTTCCTTACTACGATTTCGACTTTGAGGTTATGAAACCGGTGGACTACACTTCTCAACTGAGTAACCTTTTCTGAGACTACGACCCTCCCTAACCCCCGTCCTCCTCGTCCTCTACTGTCTCCTACTCTACCGACCAACCGTGGTGACTGAGTTACCTGCATTCAAACTCACTTGAGGCCCTCAACCATTACCTGTCCCCCCGGACCTCACGACGCTAAGTACCCCAGTGTTTCTCAGTCTGTGCTGACTCACTGGCTTGATACTCCTACCCGTCGGTGGAGGTTGACTTCAGGAAAGTAAGGAGACTTCAAGGAAAAAAACCAAAACAAAACAACTAATCTATCAAGAAACTCTCAGTATCTGTACCAAAGAACCGAGACAGAAGAGGGGTGATACTTGCATATAGGCACCTGAAAAGAAGGTGGATAGACGACAGATGTTTTCTTTTCGAAGTCATGATGAATTATGACGTCACTCAAAAAAGAATGTAATTGTCGTACATTAGTTTACACACAAAAAGGACATAACGTCAACTAAAGAAACTAATTTTTACTCTTATATTAATGACCGGACCTTTCACATCCAAAAGTCCCGAGAATCATGTCTATAACTTACGGAGGGGTCTCCTACACCACACACAAAAAGGAATGACGGAGTAGAAGGTAGGTACACCGAGGACACAGTCCCCACTTTAACCTACACATTATGTCGGAGATTTTTTCGGACTTTCCAAGACCTCCTTCACACAAGACGTGTATGGACCGAAAAGTCTTCGTTTATTCATCACCCAAACACTATGTGAAAAAAATATTGGTAAAATTTTTTATCTTATTAATATATCTATTAAATGTTACAACACAATCAAAACCCAATGAATTAGAGTACACTAATCGACAACGAATCAGATTATGACCCCTCTCATCAAAGGGATGATGTGACCAGACACTCTATTGAGAGGTCTACAAATGGACACATCGGACTCCCTCGGAAAAAACGAGACTTAAGGGTGTAAATTGCCAGTGGATGTCTAGAAAACCTCAAAATACTTTCTTCTTCATATAGACATGGATAACCTACTCATCTACAATATGATTTTTCTTACGAGGAGAGACTAAACAGAACCCCTAATAACCCCTCAAAACAGGTATCATTCGACACTTAGTGGGATAACATTTCAAATTAAATCTTTCGCAAATGACACAACTTCACACTATGACATATGTAAATTTGAGTGTAAGAAGTACTGACATTATGATCTCTTTCACTGTTTATTACCTTTTTATCTAAAGGAGAGTAACTTAAGAGAAACCCGTCTTCTCACACCTTCGTTATGATTTTTCATAAGGGCAATTCTGTACCGCTTGAAGTACTTTTACTAGGGTCGAAGAACAGTCTAGAAAACTTACAGGTTCTTTTCCAGTAACAAGAACGGTCACACTCGATCACACTATACCCGACAATGTCATTAGTGACCTTGTACACGGAAGGTTTCTTCTCGTCTCGGGTCTGTCACATTTTTGTCGTGTCTACTTGACGAGACTTACCAGTAAGGACTCACCGCCACGGTACGTCTCGGGGCTCGACCGACCTTACTCTTGGAAACGGGACTACCTCTATCCCTCAAAATCACCTTCTATCCTACGTATCAATCGACACCACTCCGTCCCACACACACTGTACGACACTTCACTTAATACTGTAACGACTATTTACGACACTTATACTTTAGTCTACATGTAGGGTATTACGAACATCGAGGAGACATTGATATCTAGGTTTCGTTCAACGTTCAATTACTATTTTACTAACCAACACCTTTTTTACTCGACGGATATGCAACTTACAGCACCCTCTATGGGAGGAAGGGTACACGAACGGAGGGGTGGTCGGAACCATCCACCTCGACGAACACGTCAACACGTGAGGACTACACCTACAACGTCCCGTCCTCTATTGGCCAATACTCCGTCGGTAGGTCCACCCGACCTTGTATCAATATAATTACAATCTTTATTAGTGACGTTACTTTTGTGTCTTACTTTTTTTAAGGAATCACTTGGACTAGCCGGGACTTTTATTCAACCGATTGAACCTGATTCTTTGGGACAAGGTCCTGTCTTCTACTTTCTCTTGTCCCTCCCTACCCTTGTCTTTCTCCTCCTACCGTTTTCTCCCCCTCTTGTTGTCCCTCTCCTTCTCCCTCCGACTTTTCAATGAAGAGAACTCGTCGTTATTCGGGACTAACGTCGTCCAGACCTTCCTCGGGGGAAGGTCGTCTCCGGTTACACTTTGTTGTCCGACGATCCTTTCCACTTCCCTCTGTACACAACAGTACAGAGGATACGTCACCCACCGACATACCTAGATGTTGCACACACTTAGAAGTGGTTTCTCTAACAACAGTGTCAACAGCAAGTATTACAGGTTGGTCTTTCTTTTTGTGAGGAGGAACACCTAAGAAAAATCAAATACTATAAATAGTACCAAGTGTACTCACCAAAGAGGGACCCTTAGAAAACAAGACAAGTCAGCGAGTCAGTGCAGGTTGAGAAACGTTGGGGCACCTGACGTCGTGTGATCCGAAGGGACAGGAAGTGATAGAGGACCTTAAACCAATTTGAGTACAGGTGACTCAGCCACCACGGTGGTTGGTAGAGTAGGAGACAACGGGGGAAGAGGAGGACGGGAGTTAGAAGGGGTCGTAGTCTCAGAAAAGGTTACTGGACTCTTAGAATGTCTGATTATTACAGAGAATGAGAAGTCTCGTTGACCCGTCGAAACCTAAGTACTCAACCACCTCTTTTACAGACACAAAACAAGAGATCACGTCCATGTAACACCGGTTTGTCTCTACTACATACTACGGCAACGACATGTCCTCAAAACTATTTTCAAAATATGACCTTTTGTTATCGGAGAATAATTTATTTCGATTTATTCCTCATCATATAAAAATAATATTATGTCATTTACATTAAAACTTACTGATTACTTTACGTCAAAAAAGAAAAGGACTTCCGGAACATTAGAAGAAAATAAAATTACCTTAATAGAACGACTATCATTAAGTTGTTAATTAACGAATCGAACACGTTCCGTCACAAGACCCACCCTATACTTAAATACCTCCGTCCAGGACGAGAGTCACCTAACATCAGTCTACCTACCACGGAGTGTCCTTATAGACTCTTAGGTACATTACTTCCTTTTCCTTTTCATATCTGACTTCGACTTATATCAATCTCCCCTCTCCGTAGTGAAGATCCAAAGTCTCTTGGAAGACTTACTTCACTACGAACTAGAACACAACTTTCTACCACTTCAAGCTTACACACCCGACGACCTTCTCCTAATTCCCTTTGTCCTCTACGTCCAACACAAAACCCTTTCCACCACTAAGTCGACCCGACCTTCTACCCGAGTATGGTCTGTCGTCACCTACATTTCTGACCCCTCACCAAGTCCCGTCTCCAATGACGGGTTAGAACCTTACTCTTCTCACAAACGACCGGAATGGGGTACACAGTAAAACCTGACACATGAACCGAACAAATTTTGGGTCAAAGGAATAGATATTTTGTCCGTTTTAATTTGTATGGAATCCTCAAGCACTTCGAATTCATCCACCCACTTACACCTAAAAAAAGGAAAAAGGACCGTGCATTTCAGTCATTTACCGTCGTCGATACTCACTGTAGTCATCCGACCTACTACCCCCTCGACACGTCTTGGTCTCCTTCGTCGTACCTGAATAGGTCCCGGGACCAGACGAGTAAGTTTCGAACTGTCACCGCAGACAATGTGAGACCAGACACCACCCGTGTCAATCACCGTGATTCTCCGACAACTTTATTAGGCCCCTACTCGACTAGTGTAGACTTTTGGATCCAATTCCATCTTCTTTGTGTCCAGACTACGATCTTTGTCATCCCGGAGACCGACGGTTCTGAATGACTGAACATCTATTTATTTCTACTTCTTCATCTCTTGTTTCGGGTCCAAGGAGATTTTACAGATCTTCCTACCTTGCTACCATTTAAACAATGTATTCCCCTGGAACAGACGAAGACCCACAAGATAGAGGAGGGGTCAGGACTGAATCTCTTGTCCGGAGACCCGAGTAAAGCACGTCCAAGACCTCCTGAGGAATCTCCTCCGGGACTCCCATAGGCTCTACGACAAAGTGTGACCAGAGTCTCGTAGGTCAATGTTCAGAGAAGTGAAGTAAAACGTCACTAGAGGTTCACTTCAACTCGTCACTAACATTTCACGAGTGAAACAATCAATAGTAATCGACTAACTAGCTAACGAATCTCTCTGGTCTGAGACGAACCCAACCACCACAAGATGTAAACTGACATAAAACCTCAAATAAATAAACCTCAAATAAAAGTGTGTCCTTGTGTCCATCGATAAAACGGTAGTATCTAGTATAAAGAGATCAGTAAAACAACAAAATCAACGGTTCAGTAAAGGTTGAGAAAACGCTGGGGTCCCTGACATCGGGTGGTCTGAAGAGACAGGTATTCTAAAGAGTTCGTTCCTATGACCTCACTCAACGGTAAGGGAAGAGGTCCCCTAGAAGGGTTGGGTTCCTAGATTGGGCGCAGAGGACGCAACCGTCCGTCTAAGAAATAGTGATTTGGTGAACCAACACGATGATGAATCACCTTAACGAAGGGTACAAAGTCGAAAATGTTTTTAGTCTAGACAAAGTTCGTGTGTTACAGGTGATGTCGGGACATACATATATTTTGTAAATCAAAATTTCTTAACCACTGTAACCAGAAAAACCAGCAAATCAGTGTTTCAGCACAGGCTAAGAAACGTTGAGGTACCTGATATCGGACGGTCTGAGGAGACAGGTACCTTAAAAGGTCCGTTCTTATGACCTCACCCAGCGGTAAAGGAAGAGACACAACAACAACCTCATTATTATAAGTCATTGAATAACTCATGAAGGAGTTTTTCAGGAACAGAGGTCCGACAGTCAGACCCCCACCCACCTGTAATCGAATGTTTTTCGAAGGACCGACCTCGATCCGACCGGTTGGAAGACGAAATAGAAACGGTCAGTGCACCCAGAGACAACGTATAAGAAGAAATAAAAAATTTGGAAATTCTTTACATCGGTAGTCAAATCGAGTGACCAGAGGGAGACCCCGGTAACAGACGTCTGAGGACTCACTTAAAATGAATGTGCAAACTAGAAATTAAAGTAGTGCTCGTCCTCAGGGTAAATTAATGAAGTAGCGAAGACGATTCTTACGAGTTGAACTAAAACTTTGAATGAAGTGTCAAAAAAACAAACAAACAACAATTTCTATAGAGGAAAAAGACGTTCCTCATAGAGAACGTTCACCTACGACATCGATATGGTAATGTCCGGGTTCTTTTGCGGCTTACATGAACCGACTTTACAAGATCATCTCGGTGTCGGTAACAGATCTAGTCTTTCCTTGAAATAAACAAGGATTTACACACAGTGCTCTGTATTAACGATTACATTAGGATACATTAACCAGGTAGAAAACGAGAATGAACTTAGACACTCTGTACATCTTTTTAGTGAAAAGGAGGATTAAATCCCGAAGTTGAGACCTGAAGTGATCACCCAATAATAAGAATGAGAAGAAATCCGTAGATCCCCTTTTTTCGTTTCGATATTTTGTTCGGTTAAAGTTGTACAAGATACAAAAGGAAGGAGAGGACGGAAGGTGGAACAAGAGTACACGCTTCCAAGGACTGTGACCCGAAACGACTGACAAGGTGAGGGTCACCGGGGGGCGGGTCCCACCGTCCTCACGACAAAACGAACACTGTGTGTACGAAGGAGAGGGGAGAGGAGTCCACCGAGACCCCACACTGGTAAGTGTGTTCGTAAGGTAAACAAATATCCCACGACAGTGGTGACACAGTAGGAGGTACTTGAACCACTGACTACCGGTGCCTGCGGGAAGTCACGAGACTCGGAACTAGTCTTTGAGAAGAGAGACATAGTACGACTACGAGTCGCCCATCGGTTCGACTTTTATTAAAAGGGTCTTTGTAAGTCTACTATACCCTTCGTGTAAACTGTTTCTCTTTGTCGTCGGACCAATTACAGATGACAGACAGGTGAAACCACTCGTAACAACCCTCCTAGTGTTGACAGTCCCCCGACCAATTTTGAGTCCAATGACAACAACCCGGTCACAACCTCAAAGACTAAACCACCCAGACCCTATCGGGTTACACACGTAAAGATGACTCCAGGGTCTGGTACAACTCTTAGTGTCTAAGTCTAAGATACGTCGGATTATATACAAACTAATTAAGACAAATGGATTTTAATGAAACGGATTGTCCATTCAATAGTTTTCTCTATACCTTCGATCTTTCTGCCATGACTACTTGACAAACGTCCTGTCGTCACCACTACGTCTGTCTCTCTTGTCTAACTGTGTCACCCCTCCCTCTCCCACCCTGTTTAACTCTCATCGTACCTTTGTAAATATAATGGTATACATTTTATTTATCGATCACCCTTAAACGACATACTACTCCCTCGAGCTGGGTCACGAGACACTGGTGGATCTTCCCACCCCACCCCACTCCACTCTCTGCCCTCCCTCTAAACATGCCCTCCCCTGTATACACATAGACGCGGACTCAGTACAACTACACACCGTCTTTGGTTGTGTTATAACATTTCGTTAACAGGAGGTCAATTTCTGTTTATTTTTCTAAATTTGGTGACCTTGCTCGTTCAAGATCCGAACGAACCACCAGTAAAGTACCGAATACTTTATCCTAAAGACATTGGACTCAGAACTAACTCTCTGTCTCGTAACTACCTCAATCCCCACGTCTCCACCTCGACACAAGAACAACTCCTAAACCCGGAGTGATCGACAACCTAGTACCCGTAAGGAAGTCTACTTTTTGATTTTGAATGTCGGTGACGACACGAGGACAAACTCGGTGAGATTCCTCAACCGAAACGTCACAAATGAATTTATGAGTGAGTGTTGGATTTTCAACTCTCGGCACAAAATATCCCACCCTGAAAAATACTGAAATTCGACCCTCTATCGTAGAGTTCATTAGGACTCTCTTTACGAGGTTCCTCCGCTTCCATCCTCGGTCTAATATACTTCAAGACGTTACTTCATATCCATCACACTTGTAGTTTTTAATAACAATTTCTTTTGGTCTATAGGGTTCAATTCCTTAAATCAAGAAAAGACACATACCCTTCTACATTCTCAGACCCGAGTGACTTTAGTAAGGAAAGTATACGTAGAGTCGATAGGACCAGGTCGCAGGACATACAAAAGAGCAGGACTTGAGGGAACCCCGAGTGGAATACCTCACCGACGTCAGACTAGCGACCATAAGAAAAGGAATGACTCACGGGAATCCCGAGTGGTCGAGTGTAACCCCCAACCGTAATGACTACTGACACTGTAGGAACAAATAACTATGTCGTCCGTTATGAAGTAAAGAGTCACTATTCTAGGAGTGTAAGAGACGGAAGACGACCGGTCCCTCGGGAGTACACCTACGGACGTCGACATGTACCCGATCCCTTCGTCGACGACAGGATAGGGGAGGTGTGACTAGAAGGAGAACGAAAGGTACCGTCGAAGTTTCAGGTCCACTTGAGACTTTCGTCGTTCTCACAAGTCAAGTCAAGTCAGTGAGTCAACACAGGCTGAGAAACACTGGGGTACTGAGCGTCGTGCGGTCCGGAGGGACAGGTAGTGGTTGAGGGTCTCAAGTGAGTCTGAGTGCAGGTAGCTCAGGTACTACGGTAGGTCGGTAGAGTAGGAGACAGAAGGGGAAGAGGAGGACGGGGGTTAGCGGGGGTCGTAGTTTCAGAAAAGGTCACTCAGTTGAGAAGTGTAGTCCACCGGTTTCATAACCTCAAAGTCGAAATCGTAGTAATGTAGGTTTCTTTAGGGTCCCGACTAGAGGAAGTCTTACCTGACCAACCTAGAGGAACGTCAGGTTCCCTGAGAGTTCTCAGAAGAGGTTGTTGTGTCAAGTTTTCGTAGTTAAGAAACCGTGAGTCGAAAAAAGTGTCAGGTTGAAAGTGTAGGTATGTACTGGTGACCTTTTTGGTCTCGGAACTGATCTGCCTGGAAACAACCGTTTCATTACAGGGACGAAAACTTATACGATAGATCCAACCAGTATTGAAAAGAAGGTTCCTCATTCACAGAAAATTAAAGTACCGACGTTAGTGGTAGACGTCACTAAAACCTCGGGGGGTTTTATTTCAGACTGTGATAAAGGTGACAAAGGAGTAGATAAAGGGTACTTCACTACCCGCGTCTACGGTACTAGAAGCAAAAGACTTACAACTCGAAATTCGGTTGAAAAAGTGAGAGGAGAAAGTGAAAGTAGTTCTCCGACAAATCAAGGAGAAGTGAAAGACGGTATTCCCACCACAGTAGACGTATAGACTC